>CAUYUJ010015174.1:322500-349479 GCA_963575745.1 Prorocentrum cordatum
CCAGCACGCCAGTGCACTGGCCAGCCAGACCTCTGATGGAACGCTCACTGGCACAGCCGCACCTGAGGCAAGCGCGGATCTGCGAGTCGGAGAAGTAGCCCCGGAGATGGGAGACGCGCGTCAGGATGCCGTGAACCGAATCACGAATAACATCAACTCCCTGGATCATCCCGTTGACACTGCCACCCAGACACGCCGTCTTCAAGAAAGGTTTCAGTCCCCCCCATAAGTGCTGCGCCCGCACTGATGGCAAGGGAAGACTGAACCCCTCTCAGTAAAAAACAGCATGCTCGGATAGATAGGCTCGTCTTTGATATTCTTTGATATTCAGTTGCCATCGAGAGAGCAAGGCGCGAGCGTTTGGGCTCCTCCTCGCAGGCTGCAACACAAGCCTTCGCCAGGCGCTTGCTCGCCGCGCGCCCAATTGCCCCTGCGTGATCCACCGAGCCCACTGCCGTCTCATCAACAACCACTTCCTCGTCCCCAAACCCCGCAGATTCCCCCGCCATGCAATTGGCCAAATAATTCTTCGGCAGCGCACCCGCTGCCTGAGCATCCTTGACCGGCCGGAGGCCATCAATCTTGGCAAGATGGGGCCGGCCCCATTGACCATGGACAGGAGGTCCAGCTTTTGCCAGACATCAATATTTGCGTTCGTCGTCGGGGGATCTCCTTGGGAGAGCCTTGCGACGCCCTTCGAGACATAGGATGGGTCTGTGACAAGGACCCTCACTTTGCCGAGTCCCAACGAGGCCCCCCATCGCCCTCAATAGCGCCGCCAGCTCACCTCGACGCATGATCTACTTGCCTCCAAGGGCACAACCACGCCCGCGAAGCGTGTCCAGGCGAAGCTCCCCTTCGCGCGTCACGCACGCCGACGGCGCGCCCTCCCAAGCCCACGCGGGCTTGGGCCCGCAGAGTGGTCAGCGCCAGATGCGCCCCCTTCCGACAAGGATCTCCTCGCAAGCTTTTGCAGCCTAGCCAACTCGCACATGGCCGCGTCTACAAGCGCACCCGGCAGCTCCACTGAGGCCCACGCGGCGGGGGCGCCCCCCCCTCAACCGCAGGCAAGAAGACGCACCGTGATCTTTTAAACCCCGGCTCACCAGGGCATCCGAGCTAGTGGCGAAGCCTGCGTTGCACCTGCAGCCGCAACTGCGGGGGACACCCAACCACTGCCTCTCCTCGTATTTTGGTTATAGAAGAGATCCGATCTCCTTGCCGCCCAGAGAGGCAATGCGCGTCGGAGTCCATCAAGCACCTGTCACAACTGCCGTCGTAGTGCCTGCCAGATGATTTTCTTCGGTCCTTTCGAAGGCCTTGGCGCGCAGCCCCGCATCTCGTCGGTCCGCACCTTGCTTCTGTCACTGACCATCCCAGTGCTCGCTTGCTTTGGCCCGCAATCATCTGTCGATGGGGCTCCGACGGAGCCTACTGCTGGGCAGCGAAATCCTGCGGTCCATCCCAAGAAATGGAGACTTGAGGTCGGTGCCTACCTCCATCTGCCCGAGTGCTTACGAGATCCCACCCTGATGCCGAGTAAAGTGGCGATCTCTGCAGACACCGCGCCAGAAATAGCTCTTTATCTGTCTTTCTTCGCTCTGGCAGCACCTCCGAGCCTGGCAACCCTTTCCATGCGCGTCTTGCCAACTCCTTATCGAAGACCGGCCTGACAGCCTGACAACGACTGTCATCCAATGCCCCGCCAGCCTCTGAACAATCTGACATAGTGGGCACGTGCGTCCGATGCGAAGTCGAAGGAGACTGGCCCGGCGACTGTGTACGGGGTTGAAGTACAAGGGTACAGAACCCCTGGTCCGTTGGTAGAGAGATGGAGGGATAGATGGAAATCTTTCCCTCCCACGCGATCAAGGTACGATCGCTCCAACTCAGTACCTGAGCCCAAACGGCCAGGTGCGGGAGAGGTAAGGATAAAGAATATATATGAGGGTATTACACGGGTTCCTTCCACACCCCCCGTCCCGAATCCCGCCCGCGAAGGCAGGACTCGGGAACAGAGGATAGGAATCCGTAACCTCTGAACTCCTTTAGTCCTTAAGTCAGAAAGGCAGCTGGGGCTTAAAAACAGCGAAGCCACAGCTGCAAAGTGAGGTAAGAAGAGATACCCTAAGTCTCCCTTTCATCCCCAGGCGCACTTTGGCGCCCCCTCGGTGCGCCCCCCAAAACGCTTCGGCACTCGAGGGAGGGGAAGAATGAGACAAGGGTAGGCGGAGAAAGTAGATCTGAGCATCAGGGCAACATGCAATCTGCCTCGCAAGATTTGCGAGGCAGGTGTTGCCACCAGCAAGCAGATTATTCTCGACGCAATATTGTTCAAATTGGTAAAATATGCATGCGAAGATCGTGTTGACGAACACAATCTTGAAATGAAACACAAGTCTGCCTAAAAACAGGTGTATACTAAGATCGCGTTGACGAACACGATCCTGAAAAGAAACGCAAATCTGCTTAAAGCGAGTGTCTGGCCAGACAAAATGTCGTGTTGATGAACACGAAAAGAGATGTATAAAAATCTGTTTGGCGACTCCCGTTGGCGTTGCTCCTTAGGAGGCTGCCTCGGTGATCGCAAAAGATATCTATATGTGTGTATGGCCACTTGTGTGAATGATTGAAGTGGCCTAAAAGAACGTATTAGCCACCGCTCAAGGCGAACTTTGATGAAAGGAAGTTCTGCTCTTGAGCAGTGGGCCTTGCGGCCGACTCACTACGCGTCGCCGTCCTTGTAGAACCTGCGGTCCCACACCCTCTGGCCGTTGTACGTCACGTAGCTTGTCGTAAACGTTTCCCAAGTTGTCCTCGGGATCCAGTTGCGGAACCAATCGTTGTACGTGATATCCTGGATGTACACATACTCGTCGTTGTTGATCGCAATGTAGATCCAACATTTGATGTAGTAACTCCAGTATCGAAGACCCCAATCGCTGTCCTCGAGGTTGTGGCGCCAGTAAGCAGCGTAATCAGATGTACGTGCTCTCTTGGCGCGCGGCATCGCGGGCATGTAGTCCTCCGCGCCTGAGGCGCTGGATGCAGCGGCGTCGCCAGGAGCAGGGCGCGGCGGCGGGCGCGGCGGCGGCCGCGGCTCCATGGCGTCATCGGACTGTTGGGAGTGTGTATCTGGATCGGTTCTCATCCCTGTACTACCCCCCCTCTGGTCGGTGTGTGACGGATCGAGGGAGCCTATCAGTTCACTGGCAATCGCGGCAAGCTTGCGCTGGGTGAACTGTTCACGGGTTCCGTCCCTCCGAGGGAGAGAAACCGTAATCAGTCCGCGCGCCTGCCGCGTCTGCCTGTCAATGCGCCCCTCGTTCAGCCACCACTTTCTCCGACCAGCCTGTCCTGTCCTAATACTGACGTCAAGGATGTCCCACGCGTCGCGCATGTCCTCGACGGTCCAGGGCTTCTTGCCGACATTCACGCGGGCGCCTGTCATCTGATGATGGAACTTGAGGTCGTTGAGAAAGCGTTGTATGAGATTGGCGAATGGGTAGTACAGAGGTCGGTCGTCCTCGGATTCGCCCATTAATCTGCATTCGTGTGCAGGCGGGCTACCGGCTTCGACCCACTTCTGATACCTCTTTTTGGACGTATTGGCCAATCTCCGCAACTGATCTTTCTCTGTGCCTATGTGCGATCGCGCACCCATCATAATGACGCGCGCGCCATCCTTCATGCATCTCGCGACCTGGTCCTCGGACAACGTCGTCTTGATCCAGTTCGTCAACTTCTGGAGGTGCGCGAGGTCACTCTGTGTGGCGGTGCTCTTACCTGTGGCGCCTACGGCCACAGTGTATTGCCAACATATATCACAGAGTGTGCCGTCACCTGTGACGATCCCGAGGGACAGATCTCGACCGCAATTGTTACAGAGCGGTATGGGATGCAAGATCGTCTCGGGGGCCCCTGCCGAAGTCAGGTGATCGCGGGATCCCCAGCGGGTGTCCTGACCGCGAGCGAGGCTCTGACCGATCTGATTGATCGCCTCACGATTGATCTCGGTGTTTGGTCTGGAAGCGATCGATCTGCTTAAACCCTCGATCTCGATCCGAGACAACCTTTCCCCTGGCAGTCCTTTGTACTCTATCTTGACGTTGTCGGTATCCTCAGTACCGCCATGGCATACGTTCTCCTCACGAAGACGGCGAGCCTGCTTCTGCAAGGTAGCCTCGTTGTCGCCCTCCTCGCGCTTGAGTCCCGTCTGCTCGGCTATGATACGTACCATAGTCTCCTGATCGGGAGCTGCAGACGCAACACTGCCTGGGTCCTGGGGAATATCCTGCTCAACGCCTTCCTCTCGAGGCGCAGCAGGTGTTTCCACCAGCTCTTCCCACACAGGAAAATCTGGATTACCGTATGTCGCAGTACAATTTTTGAATAGGTCACGCAATGCCTGAAGTGCAGGATGGTTGTCATGGATGACTTCCTTGGCGAAATCTGGTAGTTCCACAATACTATCTTTCAAGATGTTCTGGTATACTTTGGAAATCCATTGAAAGATGCCTGTGGTCGACTCCTCGATAGTCTCTGGGTCGAGGTAGTGTACCAACTTTTTGAAGAAATGATCTGCACCACAATTGGGTAAGTCACGTGCCCACTTGTGGGTATGATTGTAGTTCAAATGATATGACTCCGCATTCCATGCTTTCGATCCAAATCGAATTTCAATGTGTAAATGTGACTGAATTTTGTCCATTACGATTCTGTCTGCGCCAATGTGTATCTCGATGATCTGCCTCATCTTGATCATAGGCGAATCCACCAATAACGCCGATGTCCAACAATACGCGCGGCAATCATCAGACTGTCTAATCCATCTTGAATCCTCGTCGGGGTCGTAATCTGGATGGTCAAGGAAATTCGATGGCGGATCAATGATGTTATCGAGGATGCTTGCCTCAATCTGCTCTTCTGCTTGGATGTCTGCCGAGAGGTCTGCTCTCATGTTGTCGTTCGCAGCTTTCTCATCTGCAGTAAGAGCGATATTTGATATGTCTACGATTACGGTGATCAGTGGACCATGCGATGATGCTGTACCCTGTCGAGGAATGTCGCCCGTCTGAGCGTTGTCCTCGGCAGGTGTGGCCACCAGCTCGTCTGGATCGGGTGTCCGTGGAGCGGGCCTTCTTGGTGGTGTACGCGGAATACGTGGTCTATGGATGCTAGGCATTCCAAGGTATGGTAAGCTGCCGCTAACCTTGTGCTGCAGTATCTCATCGCTGCATGATGTCGGGCCTTTCAGGGCAGTCCCCATCCATGTTGCATCGATGGCGTGTTCTTCGATACGAATCGGTAATGCAAATGCAACGCCCTTGAGGGGCATGCTTTTGTCATTATACCAGATATTCACCCATCGTAAACCGTAGTTGAGAATAGGTACTTGCACCGCAAAGAACTTGTCGAAGATGCCGAAATGGATGATTGGACCATATATGTGTCCCTTGGACAAGGCAATCTTGGTATTGTGATTGCCTTTGGGCCAGTGGTTGTCGTAGTGAAAGCATTTGGTAGAACCCCAATTCTTAATGGCAATGAAGTCGCCCATTCGAACATCGTTAAATGCAGGACGACGATCCCAATCTTTTTGCATGATCTTTGATGTGATTGGTCGAAGAGCTTCACGACAATGTGACAATGCAATTAACCATTCTTTATCATCTGCTTTGTGATTGGTCTCCTGAATCATAGCGCGTACTATTTGCTCATCCAAGGCGTCCACTGCGGATGTACGGCCAGCAGGGGTTTCCCCCGGCCTGACCGAGGGTGCTGATGCTGGCGTCGTCCTTGGAGGCTCCATGTCGTGGTCGGGGTCGATAGGTGCCAATCCAGGTGGGTCGTCAATAAGTTCTCCAGGGAGGCAGGCGCAAATCTCGTACTTGCTCAATGGCTCTCTGGCTGCCAATGGCGGGTAGTCCCATGGGTCGCCGTCTGGCCACAACTGCTGGCCATGCATGTGGTGTGGTTTGAGGCGGCGAATTGCAATAATTGCCGCAGCGGGTACCACGTCCTCAGTCATGATAGCGCCCTGAGCACCCAACCAAAATCTGCAACCTGCTTTTGTGGCGATTTCCATGTTAATCACCAGCTCGACTTCGTTCTTGTAGCTGTTGAACTTGTACGATTCCACTGAAGTATGTGGGTTCTTTTGAACGTTGTTCAAATATGTGCTAGAACTGAAGAATGCCTCAGATCGCTGCGATGGTTTGTAATTTCTGTCTCTCTGAGAATGTGGCTCAACATATCCAGGAATGACCCCTGTCTTCAATATGTTCTTCCAGGCACGGGATGCTGTGCCATGATGGAGATACTTGACATCTGTCCACTGTAGACTCTCCCATCCCATATTCCATGGCTTGGAAGATGGGTTGACACAACTGTGACCACCAACGCACCGAATAGCAATGACGCTGTTCCAGTCAAAAGTACTGGGGTCACCTCCATCAGGGATCGGCTTAGCATATATATCGATTCTGTTTTTCTGCGGGTCAATATGCTTCTGGAACGCACGAATAATGAATATCGGATAGTAGTCGTTCCAATCGGTGTATCCATCATTTTCACCGTCTTTCTTGAAATGTGCCACTGCCGCTTCCATGGATGGTCCATTGTGTCTTTCTTTGCGATCTCGGAATTTCCATTCGACCATTTCTTTAAATGATTTCCAAATGCTTGGAATATTCCAATCATTCTTTGTTGTTTTGTCCCAGATATTGATACGTCTGTCATGAAATTGGTTGATCCAAAACTTTCTGTAATGAATCTCGTGGCGTAACATAGTCGTGATGTCTTTGCTCATGTATTTGTTTGTTCCCAGCCATTCTTCATCAATTAGCTCAGGACCATAACGTACATCGTCGTAATGTGGTAATGGTATCCATTTCCACTCTGGGAAACAACCAGATTGTGCAATGTCAGGCGCATGAGCTATCACACTATCATCATGCAGTAGCTGCTCGTACCATTCCTGGTCTCCCATGCAGGCAAATCCATTGGTCGCTTTCGTGCCCCGCAACATTGGGCACATGTATGGATGGTCATCTTTGACGCCTGCTTGTAGCTTCCATTCGCGAATAGTGCATGAGTTGTCGAAGATCCCGATCTTGCTGGTATCCTCGTGCATGGAACGCTCACAGCTGTCCTGCCATGACAATATATTCATCTCATGTGGAGAAGGCTCCTCCTCGGCAAGAGTTGCCTCCAGCTCCATTGCCTCAAGGTCGGTGCCGTCATCAGGGATCGGTACCGCCTCAGCTTTTGGGAGCTGATCTGCTGGTTGTTGTTCTGCTTTAGGCTCTGGAGTCGATGGTTGCGACGCTTTGATCGATTGCGGTCCAGGTTGCAGTGGATCAGGCAATGGGCCTGGTGGGGCTGGCTGTGCTGTGTCATCAGCTGCCCTCCATACGGACGTAGGAACATTAGGGTCATGACCCAAAGCAACTCGATCCAGTGCATTCTGTTTGAAGAATGTTTTGCATGCCTCGATGTTCTTCTCGTTCTCGGCAGCTGGGCCGATGCGGTGAGAAGACAATCTGTTTTCTTCTGCAATGAGTCTTGATTTGGTCGCATTATCGTCTCCATCCAAGTCTTTGATCTGATGTAAGAATTGCTCGAATACAACCCAAGTAACTGCATGTGCATCTTCAACAGTTTTGACGATCTTGGGTTCTAGAAGTTCATCTTTCTCAAGAGAATGCCAAGATGCCCAAGCCCCAGGGTATTCTTTGATCAACAGCATAAGGTACTGGAATAAGTCGTTGTATGCAATAACCCATGGATCATTATCAGGAAGGGTTTGGTCAGGATCGCCAGGGTCCGGTGCTGGCGTACGTGTCGACCTTCCAGGAGTCGGCTCAGTCGTGTCGCCCGTCTCGGCAGGCAGTGATGCCGGCAATGTGCCCTCGGCACATGACGCCATCCACGCACAATGAGCCATTTCGTTTGCCGTCTGTGTCATCAACGTTGTGAGGCTGAGGTCTCTTTTCCATTCGTTTGTCAAATTTTCTCTGAAGTCGAGGGCTGCCATGATTTCTTTGGCCTGCGTGTAGGCCTGGTTGTCCGTGACAGAAGTCAGCAATGGCGGCCTGAATGGATATGGCTGAGAAGGAAGAGACTGTATCAATGCGCAAAAATTGAGATAGCATACTGCGTCGCAGAAATGCGTTGTAAACATTGCCATGTTATGGTTGTTCTGTTTGGCGTGCCAAGCCTGTGGGGTAACCCTGTCGTACGTATCCACCCAATGGTCGGATGGAAGAACAGTGATACCACGGTTCTGCATGATAGTGATCAAGTCGCTCGTGTGGTGATCAAAGTTCGGGTGTACGCCCCATTGCGCTGCTTTTCCAGGTCCCATGACCGTGGGGCAGCGGAAATACTGCATCACATCGACAAAACGTGATACGTCCACGAGCACGTGCACGGGCATGAGCGTCGGGACGCCGCCCTCACATTCCATCTTTTGGAGCTCGTGTACGTTGGTAGGAGCACGACTGTGATGTCGGCGCATGTCGATGGTGTTCTGTCCAGGATTGGCACATGCGATGTCGTTCGCACTCCATACTACCATGGCATTGAGTCCCCTGTGATAGTGTCTTTGTTTTATGGATGATGGGAAATCATTGGCCCAGTATTCCCAGATGGTCTCGTTCAACTCGCGCCACTTCTTGATGGAAGCGTTGTCGCTTTGAAACATGAGGCCTCTGGCTTCGCGGATCTTCCTGATCATATTGCGCTGCTCGAGAGTGTTCTCAAACCGATTGTTGAGAAGAGCGTTGATGCGGCTTTCCTCTTTCTCGAAACGTTGCTTGCGTAGTTCCTCCATTCCGTATCGTACGCCTTCATAACCAGCTTCAGGCAAGAGAACGCAATCTTGACCAATCGGCGTGTCATTCTGTCTGAACCATTCCCTGTAATTGCCAAAAGAGAATGCCCACATCATGATGTCGTCGCGGATCATGGTCGACAGGTGCTCAAGAGTAGCGCCACACATGTATTCCGCGCGGTTAAGGCACGGCATGAAAAGCGGTACAAGAGCAGTATTTGATGCTTTGGCGAGGTCGATTCTCTTCTGGGCAGCGTTGAGCTCGTCGATGCCGAAAGTGGGGTACTTCTTGTGTTTTGCACCCTTAGCCCCTTTCTTCGGATGCATGATCCATGTTGAATCAGTGTACAAGTTGGTCCATTTGTACGCATGACCCGATGGCCCAAATGCATGATGTAATAGTAGTCCCAAGTCCTCTTGTATGAGGGAGTGCCACCCATTGTCTGACAATAGGGTAGAAACCAAGCGACCACCACAGAAAGCACTGTATTTTGCGTGGTCCAGCTCAAATGGGTCAACATCATTGCCAGGAGTCATGCCAAGGTCATTCGAACCCATGTGGTCAGCAGCGTCGCCGAAGAAGTCGTTGCCCTCGTTGTATGGTGTCCAACGATAGGTACGCTCTGTATCTTGTGGATCATCCAATATCGCCACCCAACCATTCGGATGGTCGGATGGTGTTGCCACCGTCTTGGAGTTTGATCCGATACTTCCAAAGCCTCCGCGCGCAGTCAACCATGTAGTAAGCTTGCGGCGGAACTTCTTTGTTTGGGTAAGGTCGGAAAATGCTCTCGTGTTGGTGACCAAGTTATCTTCGACGATGTGACCGATGTGTCCAGATGTATCCGATGTCCTGGCGATGCCAGGTGGACGAGTAGGTAGCTTGGCCATTGCACGATCAATTTTAGGAGCATAGCATGGCGTTACCAATCCATTCTGGTATACATCGGATGGTGCACTCAGACCATTGTTGTAATATCTTTGCGTATCCGTAACGCTGTCCTCGGTGTATTGTCCCAGAACTGCACTGCCAATTTTGGACCAATCGTTGTGAATCATCATCCATTCCGTCTTCAGTATCATTGTAGTAAAGTTTGATGGTGGACATTTGCGGTCTGATCCTGGGATCGTCGCATTCAAATGATCATGTAGTCCACGAACACTGTCTTGTACTGAAGGATTACGATTGAAAAGGCTGGAAATCATACACATAGCACGCATGAATGATAGCCACGGCGTAACTGTGAACGTGTTGTACTCGTAGTTGGCGTTGCCGCCGACGGATCCACTTTCGGTGCTGGCCCATTTCTTAACCTCGGCGGACGCGAAGCGGGCAAGTTCACGGATAGAAGACTCGTCGGGTACGCGAAGATCAAATTCTCCGCTCCGATCGGCACGCCGTTGATGTATGCATATGTAACCATCTTCGGGATCGCGAGGACGACCAGTTTGAGCGTGGTACGCGAAGCCCACGCGGTCATCGTCCCTGGCGTTCGGGTCGTACTCCTTGTCGTAGCCGATGGGCCAGCCGACGAGGTTGAGCGGCTGTGCCTGATCCATCTCGTGGATGGAGGGGTCGGGATTAGAACCGATCTCACTTATTTTCGCCTCGCAAGCGGCAAACAGGATGCTTGTAAGCTTTGCAGCTCGAGTCGTAAAATTGCTGCGGTGTGAACGAATAATCAATGTCCTAACTCTCTCTGCATCTCGTTGAGGTGAGGGAGGATGGCGGGGATGTCTACCGTGCGGTGAACGTGCGCGTGAACGAGGTGTGCGCGACGCAATATCTGCGGCTGGTACGCCAATGTGGTACATGCATGCACATAGTCCCTCGTGGCTAGCTTGCCCAACACACTGAAATCCGCATTCTGATCCTACATCGCCCCATCTTTCTTTTTCCGTCAGCAATATCTTGCATATTTCTGGGCATCCATTCAATTTAGGAGGTTCCGCTTCATGAGGTAAACCGTCGGGCCTCCGAGGCCCTCGTATCGGCGGACATTGTATCGGAGTAACAGGAAAAATAAGCGAGTGTTCCAAGAGGTCCTTCCAAAGGTCTGCTTTCTTGGTCTCGAAATGTTTGGTCATCATATCTGCGATCTGCTCTTTTGTTCCTACATATTTAAGCTCGATGTGTTCAATTTGGCATGTTTCGCATATCCAATCCAGATTGATACGATGAGTACGATGAAGATGACGAAGTGCTGGTGTACGTCCCTTTTGGACAATTTTGATAACGGCCTGGTTATCCTCCAGGACGATAAGTCGTACTTTCGGTGCACTGATCTCTGGAGCTGGCTCTGGATCCACGTGTAGTACAGTACCTTCATGGGATATTGTACGTCTTTTTGGAGTCGTAGGTAAATCCGTATTTAGCGGTAGTTCCCTACGGCTAGGAGAAGATCCCCGAGTAGGGGGTGCCTTGCGAGGCGATGGTTTACGCTTCTTTTTGGCTGCCAATGTAGGACACATCGCCGGGTCAACGTGTCGATGGCAACTCAGGCATGTATTCTTCTCTTTGCATGTTTTGGCAACTCCCACCACGGCTTCCCAGAATGATAGTAGTGGTAACCCTTCCAGTCGTAGTGCGGAATCGAGAGCAACAATCTCCGATTCAGTTGATGAATGTGAAACAACCGTTTGTTTCTTACATACAGCGTTGACTGGAAAGAACGTATTGGGTCCAACAAGCGCAGCAAAAACACCGGTAGTGGATTTGGATGATGTAATGCAATCAGCGAACGAGGCGTCAGTGAAGAGCATGATGGATAACTTGTCTGACGAATCGCCGATCCATCCGTGTAAGCAATGTGTACGCGTCGTTTTGATGTAGCATATCAACCGATGTAGACGTTTGTCACATGTAGTATTCCATTTGGTAATTTCTCTGGCCAACATACATACCGGATGTAAAAGATCGAAACGACAGCAACGTGCCAAGTACAGGATCTTCATTAGTACACTTGCCGCGTCCTGGCCGAGAACGCCCTCGTCTGAATAGTCGGACTCAGTGAAGGAGGTGTCCTCGATGCCAGGGGTCTCTGCGTCGGGTAGATCATGGTATGTGGCGGGTATGGTATTGGTAGAAGTTGTGTCGACCGATTTTGCTGGGCTGGATGATCTTGTCCGTGCGTTGAGCACACTAGTAGGTCTGGCGACCGACCCGGAGGAGGATGGCGATTTGGATCGCGAAGCCCTCGGCGAGTCGGATCGTTTCCGACGTGACCCTGTTCCCTGGGCGCGCTTGGAGGCGCATTCCAGGTACCGCTCAATGCACTGATCTGTAAAACCAAGCATGTCATGTCGAATACCACGAACGTGTTTTGCCGTATTGTAATCTTTCTCATTGTGTACAGGTAGCATAGGGCGTATTGTGGACATTCTTTTGTCGAAGATGCTCTGCGGTACATCATATGCTTGTTGTCCACAACCCAAATATTGTGAGTATGGAGTAGGCGGATCCAAATCGATACCGCTTTTGCGAATATAATCCCAGCCAGTCTGTAGATTATGAGCTGGGCCGGCCAATTTAAAATCGTCCACATATACTGAAAGTATCAGTCCCAGTTTGTTGTGTCTCCATACGCATTCCCATCCTGAAATAGGCTCGAAACCGACGCTTTCCAAGCATGTACGGCATTTTCGTTCCCAAAAGACACCTGCGAGAGGGTGTCCGTATAGTGCCAATCGCAATCGGCACACTGGGTTATTGTATTTTGACCATGATGTCGGTTGTCGCCATTTAGGTATAGTAATCCAGGTATCGACTGGATCAATTCGTCCGTCGCCGTATAATAATGCCTGCGTGTAAGCTCCAGGTGCGTCACTTTGCTCTCCCGCATATTGCGGTAATAACGCAGTAGCGTCGCAAAGTTTGGGGGCCTCTATATGCGAAGCACTGGAAGCGGCGTCGGCGAATATGGCGGCCAAACCAGTTTCATCTTTGCCTGTATTGCCCTGAACCACCACTCTGCCCTTGAATTTACGTAGATCAGGAGGAAGTTCCTCATGTTTGACTGAAGATAACTCCAAGATATTGAAGAAATGCACCTTTGTTCCATTGCAGATAGCTTGTGACTCAATATCAGCTTTTTCTGCAACAGTCTCCAACATCCATGTTTGTTTCTTTTCCAATCTCTCGTATTCTTTTCGTAGGGCTTCTTGTGCACGTGGTTCTGCGGCAACTTCTTTCTTACTCAGGTTTCTGGTAACTAATGCTGGGCGTGACCATGTCGAATCTGGTATTTTATCTCTGTGTGCCGGCATGTAGTTGGTCTCACGTGGCATGGTTGGTATTACTACCGACTGGGTGAACTTGCGTATGAGCGGGTTCAAAGTCCCAAAGTCGGTTCCCTCATTATCCACAAATACCAAAGCACGTTCTTCTCCATCGTGCTGTTGTGGTAGTTGACGGTAGTATAGTACCGTGGTAATGTCACGTGTCCCACCAGGTAATTTGGCATATAATATTTCTTTGTTTGTCACGCCTTTGACATTCTCATCGCGGATGACGTCGCCATTGTCAGTGTCGTATGTAATCCGTCGTTCCACAGTATTCCAGGTTGGTCCGCCTGATGTAGTAGTACGGAAATTGTTGACCTGTTTATCCTGTCTTGTCCACACTCTCAGTGCAGCACGATCACGAATCTCACGAGCTCGTTTAACGTCGTTGGCGTAATCGATCTCTTTCTTTTGCTGTCCACGAGAAAGTTTTTCCAATGCTCGGGAAGAACGTGATCAGGACGTGTAGTAGTCTGCACAGGTGTCTCGCGTCCACGAACCACCATTTTGCCATCTGGCGTCATTTTTGGAAGCTCATAGAACTGTATCGTGCCTGTCCATGGCTCGCTCAATTCCCTGTGGTCGTTGGCGCTAACACCATCCCAAACATCTCGGAAGTTACTTTCGCCTTCGAAAGTAGAAGTCGTTTTGAAATCTCGTGTCACGTCGAGTTGGTCAACAGGTACCGGTATATTCATGACGTCGTCCGTCGGTACGAATAGTTTCTTTCTTGGGGTACGAATGTGTCTGATGACGCAATATCCACGCTGTTCCCAGTAGTCTGGCTCCGGCGCTGGTGCAGCAACTTCTGAAGCCGATGTTTGCATATCAACAGCGTTATCTTCCGTTGTCATCATAGACGGATCATCCCATTCTTTAGGGTAAGAAAGTGGAGGATCAGGCATTGGCTTGTCACCCAAGGGGCGAGAAGTAGATGCCTTCACCTCGTCGTGTGCCTCAGGATTATGATGTCGTAGAGTGCCATCTTTCACTGGGTAGGTGAACTTGCTATCAGGGATGATGATGTCTTTGACTCTGTGCACGTGACACAGTTCACCATCGGGATTCTTGGCGTATGTAGCCGTGTCCAAAACAAGGTAGTCACCTGACCACCGTCCACCAGAGTGTAAGTGGTATCCCATGAATAACCCTTCCCGAGTGTTTTCTTTAAACTTTGCGGTCTCGTTGTTAATCTCGGGGTTGAGGCATTTCCAAAATATCCGAGCACCGAATGGTATGCAGTGCCCAGGAAAGCTTTCGCCAAATCTTATTTCATGAGCTGTCTTTTCTGCATGCTCCTCGTTGAGGGCAGCGACGCCCGTGGATGTATGCACAAAGTTGTGTCCACAGCAAAAGGCTTGCATGGCCTCTTTCCACCATTCGTGTCCCAGACCAGACATATGTAACACAGCTCTGGTACCAAGAATGACTATTTTGACAACGCGCTCAATCAATCCATTTGTCTGTGGACGATGTGGCGTACTCGTGTCGTGTCTCCATCCCAGTTGGCGGCAAGCTTTCTGAAGCTCTCCAGAGTTGTCTGTGTAGATATGCTTCACCTCATCGTTCGCGGCGATGAACTGTTGAAAGGATGCCTTTGTAGTAGCTGCGTCTTTGTGTAGCGCTGGGTAGGCCATGAAGATGCCAGTATATCTGTCAAGGACAACAAGTGCATATTTGTCGCCATGTTTGTCCGCGGCATCGTCTTTGGCCAGTACGATATGGTCGGCAGTTAGAGCCTCACCGAACTTCTTCGGGACAAAAGCCTCGTAGGCGTTATCCTCTTCGGTGGGGTCTGCCGGTGGATGTGGTTTGCGCTGTCGTCTACACGGGGCATTCTGTGCCATCGTACGAGAACAGATCTCACAGTCAGGATGTTTTGGGCTGTGAGTCATGTAATGCATCGGGTCGATCGGTTTCTTTTGTCTGTTGGGTAGAACTCGATCGTTGTCTGGATGCGTTCGTGTGGGTGTCTCTGTCGGTATGTCGTTGTCTGCTTGAGCTATATCGAACCCCCCGCATTGTGGAGGAGAACACTGCGTCTGAGACGTAGGCGAGTCGGTGGTCGTGTCCACGTTGGGCTCGTCTGTTCTTGTGTCGGGAGGTTCTTCGACCGTGATGGTCCGTGCTCCTCCTCCCTCTCCGACATGTGGTCTCTTGGGGCAGGTCCCTATGTGGGGTCGTAGCTCGTCTGCAGTGGTTGGTTGCTCTGTAGCTTTGCAGCACCAACAAGTGTCGTTACAGCGGGCGGATGAACGCTTTCGCTGACGACGGCGGGGTGCTGACGAAGTGCATAAACGTGGTGGTGGTATCCGTGTTAAGTCGTCGAGTCGTAATTATGGCACTCGATTGTTGACTGGAATCTGATACCATTGGCCCCCCGGATCCTGAAGCATGTAGCCCAGCTCAGGATCCCAAAGCTGTCGAAAGCCATCAACCTCAATCAATTTTCCAACTGATAGTAATGATGGGCAGTCTGGTAAAGCAAGGGCTGAACTATGCAGTCCAACCTCGGGTAGCCGTATGTCGTAGTGCTCGTTGACGGTACGATCACCATTTGCAGTTTCCAGAATATGCTCTTCGCGAATAGATATGCGATCCGACTCGGTCTGCGTAAGTTCATGTTTTCCCTGAATATGATGGGCAGAGCCACTGTCAAGAACCCAAGACCTTGTTAATGCTGCAGTCGAACTTGGAGTGTCGACTTGCTTTGTCGTTGTTGTCGTCTGGGCAGTTTTTGATGACTGCTTGACAGTGTCGTCATGCTTTCGGATCGCAGTTGGTGTGGCCACCGACTCTTTGTTGTGTCGGTAGTCGTATAGTTCGTCGTACCATAGTTGTGCCTCTTTTTGACATTCTCGTAAGGCCTCTGCACTATCATCCCACCATTTTTGTGGTAATGGATCTGGTACTTTGACGATGTCACCCTCATTCGGCAGCTCTTTCCATCTGTCCAGTCTGGCTCTGCCAGATATGGTATGGAAATAGTAGTCCACGTTGCGTACGTCGAAGCGTATCCGACGACGTATCTTGGTAGATGTCGCTGTGGCCTTAGTGTTGGCCATGAGGGTCTTGTCACGGATGACGTAACTGCGGTCTGAACGGCGTGAACGTCTAAAGTTGGCAGGAGAACGTGCTCTGGTGTTGGGTGAACCACGGGGCGATCAGCGGCTCGGATACCGCTTGCCACGTCCTTTGTCACTGCCATATGATCTATCACGGCCGCGTGGACTGCCGCGTCCGCCGCCACGATTGTCTCGTCCTCGGGAGGTAGATCTCGAAGATCTGTCGTAACGACTTCTCGATTGGCTGCGAGAGTCGTGGGACCTCCTGGATGTCGAACGGGATCGGTCGTATTGGCGTCGGTTGTCACGTCCCTGTCGTGAATCGCTTGCGTAGCGAAACCCCCCGCGTTGTGAAGATCGTTGGCTTCCTGATCCGCGGGATGGCGATCGGCCACGGCTGTCCTGGCTGGAAGTCCGTGGTCGACTCGGGCTTCGTTCAGGAGTCTTTGCACCAGGTGCGAGATGAGCGTATTTGCATTTGTCGCCTTTTGTGCACTTGTTCTGTGCGAAATCCTTGCACTGTGCGACGTGCGGGTAGTTACACTTATCACCTCTGGTACAAGTGTTGCGCTTGGCAAAATCGAAGCAGAATGGCCTTGATGCTGGCTTCTTGTGATTCGCAAGAGTGGACATACTACGGCGGGGGTTGCCACCAGCCGTTGATGTTCTGGAAGATTTGTTGTTCTTCCAATCCCTGGAATATGTATGTAAAGCCTTGCACCGTTCACCATTGCGACAATTGCCTTTCTTCCATGCAGCGCACACGTTGACCTGAGATCGTGTCTCGTGTTCGTACCGTAGCTTGTTTTGATTATTCTCCAATTGTTTAATCTCCAGTATGTCCAGGACACGCTGTCGAAGCCAACCGTAGGTACGATTCGGGTCGCTCATCTTCATGCGCTGGTACTCGTACATGTCTTGTTTCATCCATGCATGTCTACGAATCTGTGTGCGGAATAGCGATTCCAATATCTTTGGATCGGGTACTTCTCGGCATTCCAAGAGTAAGGCGTCCCAATCGGTAATGAAACGTTGCAAATCTTCGTCTCTCATCCTCAGTTCTTTAAGGCGCTCGAAATCGTGCAGGTCGTCGTCGACGTCTGTCACTTTGTAGGACTGTAGGATATGCCAGTATATCTGGCGTCCTTTGAGCATGCGTCCTGCTTTGTGCTCTCTGGTCTCGATGAGCCTGATTTGGTAGCGTAAGTCTGAGGATAAGATGTCGCTCAGAGCGGTTGCGAGTTTGCAATCGATGCTCTCAAAGTCTCCACTGTCTTGTAAATCCTCGAATGTACATTCGGGCTGTTCTGCCACGCATAGGAAGGCGTATGCTTTGGATGGTCGCCCTGAGGCGGCCCCGAAGTTCTTTCGCACTCTTTGCTGCCACTCCAGCAGCTGCGTGATCTTAGGCAAGACAGGTACTCGGACGGTGTCTGACTCCTTGATAGGCGTCGTTGTATGTACCGACACCGCAGACACTGGTTGTGAGGGTATCGGTGCACCGTCGATGGTTGGTTCTGTGCGCACAGGAGACACATGACGTGTCTGTGCAGAAGCTGCCGCTGAGGCTGCTCCTGGAGATGTACGTCGTTGTTGTCCTGCTGAAGCTTGTGGTGCTTCGGCGGACGCTGCCGTCGGCCTGTGCAGGTCGGCTGCAGGTCGAAGGTGAATGTTGGTGTCGTTAGTGTGGTCGATCAGCTGATTTGTCCAGCTCGTCATGTCTTCTTGTATTTGACCCACCTTTTGGCGTGTATACTCATCAGTATCCCGAGACCGTTGGGAATACCGATCAAGTCGATGCTCGCATGCTCGGAGACGGGCGCTTTGTGCCTCCACCTCGCTTTCCAGACGTGCGAGATAACTCTCAACACGTACCTTCTCAGTATCTCTTTCATGAATAACCTGGGAGAGCTCTAACTGCGTGTGGTCCGCCGCCTTCTCAACCTCCTGCAACCTGTCAGTGAGGCGGGCGAAATCGTAAACCGTGGGAGGAGAATCCAGCTGGCCAGTCTGGGCTCGTCCGACACGCAACTCTGCCAGGGCGTCCTGTACACCAGGAAAACGCTGCTCTATGTCAGAGATCCGGTTAGCGAGTGGCTGCACGACAGCGTTGGTCGCATCAAGCCTTTGAGTGATGACTCTCTCAGTACGCTGCAACATGTCGATCAGGTTCGACGAGTTTGTGTGTGCTTCGGTACGAAGCGTCGCCGTAGTGTGGTCTAGGTAAGATCGAAGATCAATGATCTGAGACTGAACGTCGCCGAGGTCTGTGGCCTCGGTTGGAGTTGGTCGGTTACGGAGCTGGTCGTGGATCTCATCATGTAAAATCCTGACCGCAGAAATGCCTGTGTCGCGTACGATCACAAGTTGTTGCTCCATCTGCGCGAGATAGTTGCGCAGGTTCTCGACCATCGCCGTTCGTTCACCTGAGTGTGACACCTCACGATCAACCTGGTACTGCAGTTCTCCTATGATGCGTCGATCTTCGGCGATCCTGGAATCGATGATCCCTAAGGCGCCGTCAAGATCGCGGCGTATGGCTGCAGTATCAGTGGCGTTCGTCTGAACGCTCTGTAGTAGTCCAGAGTATTGGCTGGACACGAAGGTTTCAACCTGGTCTCTGAGCTCAGCTATGTCACCTGCGGCGGACGTCTCCGCCAGCTGGTCGTCTGAGATGGAGAGGTGGGGAGCGTCAGCTTCCCTGTGTCCCCTGTCGCGGGGAGTGCATGGCCTCTGAGAGGCAGTGCGCGGGCTCGACCTGCTTTCGCCGCATGGGCCCGGGGCTCCACGGCGGTTGCGCGCGGACGAGCTGCGACTCGGACCATGTGTGTGTGGTGTCTCATCCGATGATACCTTGGGGTACCGCGTCTGTGGCTGTGCCGACACTGGTCTACTGAGTTCCTCGAAGGTAGCTACGCGCTCCGCTACAGGGACGGTCGCAGGGCTGGGGGTCCCAGCACCTGAGGTCCATCGGCGGTTAGCGCGAAAGCGCCCTGGAGTATCGAGACCGGTAAGGCTTTCGCCTGACGCGGTTGGGATTGCTCCCGACGGGGAAGGGGAGGGAGGATCGAAGGTCGGCGTGTGAAACTCCTTCCTTCCTGTTCCTACTCCTTCTCCTGTCCCCCCGCGGGCGGCGCAGCGGCGAAGTTCAGCAGCTAGACGCGCCTCGGGTCCTCGGGAGCTGGGGGGGGGTATCGGGGACGCCAACACAGTCCGCACTAATGCTCTCCAACTCGTCACCGAGCCGTCGCACCGTGGGAGAGCTTGGACGCGAAGCCCCAATGGAGCCCTTACGGCGCATGCGCCGAAGCGGCTCCATTAGGCTCGCATGCAAGGTCACCGCGGGCGAGTCGGTGAAGGTGAGCGTTAAAGGGCTGAGAACCTGTGTACGGGGTTGAAGTACAAGGGTACAGAACCCCTGGTCCGTTGGTAGAGAGATGGAGGGATAGATGGATATCTTTCCCTCCCACGCGATCAGGGTACGATCGCTCCAACTCAGTACCTGAGCCCAAACGGCCAGGTGCGGGAGAGGTAAGGATAAGGAGTATATATGAGGGTATTACACGGGTTCCTTCCACAGCGACTCCATGGCCATTCCTCGGCGCTCGCCAGCCCCCACGACCATCTCCATGCCTCCCTGGCCAAAAGAGCCGCGCCGAATACCTTGTCCGAGTGATCCGCTTTTGGCCGAGCACCCATCATGGCCAGGTTTGCGCCGATGCGCTTACTGACCGCACTTCCTGCAAACCGCTCGGCTCTGGAAGACCATCTGTCTGCGCGTCCCTCCTGTGAGTGGGGCTTGCTTGGGCCTCCTCAGTGTAAGCTCATCACGATCAATGCCAAAACTGGTGGCCACAAATTCCAGCCTTAGTTTCCGGCTCTCTGCAATTCCTTCCCCAACTCGGAGCGCCAGGAGACAATCGTACTTCCTAGGGGAACCACCGGCCCTGCTTGCGTGCGACCACGGGCAAGGCAAAGCCCTGGGCTCCTCGACCGACTTAACAGCACTTCGCATGCGCCCTCAATCTTTTGGGAAACATCATAAAGCCAAGATCTTGATCATGCCTGGAGCCGCCATGGCCGTCTCCTCGAGTATAATAAAAAGTGGGCGTGCGTGGACAAGTCAACACCTCTTCCCACGCCCGTAACTATGCTCTTCTTGGGCTGCATGACCTCTGACTAACAGAATTTTCGCTAAGAGCGCGGGGCGCCGCGTGCAAGACCTTCAAGCCCTGGAAGGGGGGTGGACATGGTGCGTGCTGCCTTTCACGACGAGCACCTCCGATTGCAGAGCGCCGACGGAGGCCCCGATGTCTCGCGAGGCGCTTGCCTGCAACTAACCGTCGATGGGGGACAGGGCGGCGTCCTCTTCCATGTAGCCTCTCCAAAGCGCCCTCCCCCCAATCAACAGAGATGATCCTGCTACGGCTGGGCCCCAGTTGGGCCCAAAGTCCATCTTGCTCTGCGCGATCCTCGACAGCTCGACCAAAACCTCGCCGGATCAGACAGCGCGTCAATAACGCGGTCATCGCCTGAGGAGTTCCGGGTTAACGCAACCATCGCCACCAAGAACTGCCATGGCCATGCCGTGTCTGCCATGATGCGTGCAATTTCCGAACCTATTCCATCTTGCCCACGGCGGCGGCCCACGCCAGCTCCTTCTTGCCTCGCCGTTCCACTCATTTGGCTGCGGGGCCCTTCGTCTCCATGATACTGTCCGCGATCAACTACTCGTTGAAGGGGGCGAAGTGAGGGCCATGGACAGCTCCGAGGACCTCGCCCATCAACTCATTGACCCCGCCTTAGTTGAGGTCATCAGCAGCCCCAATAACTTCCCAGGGGTCCTTCGACATGCTCTGTCCCGACTCGAACTCGTCCTCCTGGGATCTCCCACCGTAGGGCCATCTTGGATAATTCGCCCAGGGCTGACACACGCTGCTCCTCTGCCCACCGAGCGAGCGCCAAACACGGCGGGTCGCGCCCCATTCCGCGCGCGTTGCTGGAGAACTCCCCGCGCCCATCCCTGCGCCGATGCGTCGCTCCATCATTTGCCGAGTCAGATCCCCTGAACTTTCTGCGCCAAGACGTGAACTTGCGCCCCGGTCAGCTGGGCAACGTCGAGAAAGGCGTCGCCAGAGCAACAGTGTAGCCCCCCTGATTCTGACCGCCAACTTGACCAATCTCGGTGGCTCTCTCGCGCCCGTGGCCCCGTCCAACGCGCCCGACAAGAACCCTTGCTCAGCCGGCCTGCCCATCCCGACGACCCAAGTTCGCGCGCGCGGTGGGGGTGACATGACCGCGCGCGCCCCGAGGGCCCCAGCACATCCACTACCCCAGCGCGCCTCGCTCTCTTCGCCCGCTTCTTCGCCGCCCAGAAGCGCGGCATAAAAAGTTTCAACTTCGCCAGCCCATGCGCAACAAAAAACACATCCCATATTCCGAGCGCTGTCCATGGTCGCCCGTTGCCGCATGAGTTTGGCATGCAGGGAGGTGGCCGCCCCCATATGTGGCATTTCTCTAGCTTGATGTCCTTCCACGCCCCTTCACTGCTTTCCAAAAATCCACCTGGCATCTGCCGCCTTCCTGCCCGTGCCGGGCCCCTCTCGAGGAGGCAGCTCTGGTTCGCGAGGTGCCCTGGGATAACCGAGAAGCCCACCCCCCGCGGGCAATCCATCCTCTTCCGCGACGGCCGAGCCGCCCGCGCCCGAGGGGCCCATGACCTTCCTGTGCCATTGGGGAATCCGAAATCGCCGGGCCATCCCAGCGCCCTTTCAAACGCCTCGCCGACATCCACTTTGAGTTGCGCAGCTATGCCGTCGCGAGCGCCCCCTCCATCCCCGAGCGACTCGACGTCGGCAGATATAATATGCACCAAATCCACCGTGCCTCGAGGGGCCACGGGGTAGTCGATGACGGACCGCTTCCCGCGCGTGTAGGTGTAGCCCACAATGTCAGGAACCAAAGAATGCCGCTGGACCAGCTTGAGCTAGCCGCTAGCCAGATTCGGTCAAAGCCGAGGGTGATACACTGCAGCCCGCGATGATAATCTCATGGGTCGATGCGGCAGAAGCCATGGCCGCCCTTTGCCTTAGCTTCTTCATACTCGCTTAAGAGGCAGCAAGCCCCGTGCAATGGACGCCCCCAACGATCGCGAGATTGGCCCCCCTCTGCGCGATACCTGCCTGTGAACCAGGTCCGGCGTGCGAGCCGGGACGGACGCCCACTCCGACGTCGCCCTCGACTCTGGCTTGCATCTGCCCCCCCCCCATTGCCAACTCGGGAATCCGCGTTAGAAGCCAAGTGTCTCCGTGGCCAGGATACCCACGTCTCAGCAATGCCCATAGCAACCCCGCCAGCCTTGGAACGACTACGAGCTCTCACCGCCTTCTGGACATACCATGCATTTCCGGCGCTTCTATCGAACAGATGTCCAGCACCGCACTCGCCCCCTTGACGGCCACTACATCCATCTCGTTTCCTAATGCCCCCATGGCCGAACGGCCCCGCGGCGACGCGCTCCTGCCGTGGATCCAGAAGCCCCCCCGCGCCACCCCCGGCCCAATCATTAAAAGGAAGCCTGCCCCCGCCCGGGGGTCGTAGGTCCGAAGGGGGGCGCCTCCGACCCGGCGACTGCCAGTTGGCGCATGGACAGACCCTCGCCCAGTGCACGCGGTCCGGCGGGAGATGCCCCCGACCCCGCGCCCGCGTTTCGTCGCGTAGAGAAACCCTCGGCATTCCCTTGCGAGCCCAGGGCAGCCCTCGACACAGCGCCCTCCAGCGGGCGCAGAGTAGAACCTCCTTCGGGGACTTGCGGGCCCATGGAGGAAGCGCCTGACCCAGCGCCTTCCGACTGGCGCATGGAGAGACAGCCGCATTGCGCCCGTAGGTCCGCGAGGGGCACCCGCGACCCCGCGCCGCCCGTCTTGCGCGACGAAACCTCCAGGATGTCCCCGTGGTTTTCCCACGGCGCGCGGAACCTCTCATCTCCACAACTTCGCCAGAAAAAAACCCTCTCCAAGTCCGCGCCGTCGGCGTGGACTGGGGCCGATCTCCGAAGACGCCCGCGGAAGCTTCTTTCTCGATGCCTCCAGCTCGCCCCATTGAAACCTGGCGGCGCGCCTCCTGGCCCGCGAGTCAGTCGCGCCCCGCGGGAGGTCGCGGAAAAATGCCACGCGTGAGATCGCGTTGCCCCGCGCCTGTTCGCGCCGGATCTCAGCGACCGCGTGCGTGGACGTGTCTGGGCACCTCCAGAGCAGCCCCCTCCTCGCGCCAGCTTTGGTGCCCAAGCCCGTGGATGCTTGGAAATAACGCGCGCGCCAGCTCATCCACTGCCCCTAGAAATTAAATGCTTCGCCGCAAAGGTTGTAGATCCACGCGGAAACATCGGCCGCTATCTCGCTCGCAAGAGCCCGCCCCCCTGCCTCGCAAAACGGTCGCGGGTGCCTGGTCGGGAGGTGGAAGCCCATTTTCGTCGGCGCCCTTTCGCATCGGGACCCGCCCCCCCGTTTGGCGGCCCCCCTGCCGTCAGGGATGCACCTCGGCAAAACGTTTGCGACTTCCGGCCCCGGGAAGTCGCGCCAGGGCTAGCCCTGGGCATTGCGCGCCAACGCCGAGCAGGACGCGGCCGACAATGAGCCCATCGGAAGGGGAAACCACGCTCTCCGCGCTGGGTCTTGCGTTCTGATGCCCAATACCTCCGACGACCGTGTCCTTGAACTTCCGTGCGTTGAAATCAAGGACGTTGGGCTCCGCGCCCAGTTTCCAAGGCGCCCGCGTAGATCCCCGTAGATCCCCGTAGGCGCGCCATTGAATTTCCCAGCGGGAACTTCAGCCCCCCCCCCCCCGCCCCCATGCCGCTGCAACCGATGCGGCTGCACCTGCAGAACAGTCATCGCCAGCACCTGGCGAGGGAGAAGACTGGGCAGAGCATGCGCCAACGCTTGGAATGCGCGCACCTCGGCTGCCGACATCTTCCCGCATGGAATACTCCTTGCGCTCGGTGGCCTGATGCCATTCGCCCAGCGTTCCCATCGTAGCCCGCAACTGACCTGGACTATGTCGCGGCACTGCGAAGCCAACGCCGGAACTGAATCTCGAACTCGGCCTTGAAGCTCTCGAGCTCCTCTCTGTCGGCCCCCTCCAGCTGGGCGTCCGCAAACGGGCCGCCGAATGACAGGCGGAGCTTCGCTTTCTCGACCAGGAACGCGCGGGCGCCCATATTGCCGCCGCGCCCCCGCCCAAGTTTCCAATCGCTGTTCTTCGTGGCCACGTAGCCATCGGGAATCATGCAAGGATGTGGTCGCCCCCATCCGCGGCCCCATGCCCTGGATAATAAATGCCCCCCCCCCCCCCCCTTCGCCACTGAGTGTTGATTCCTGGCAAATGCATGTTTGGTCAAGGAAGAGAGGCGGCAAGGCAAAGTGTAGAATCGCGGGGGAAAGTTCTGAATCGAAGTTGCTCTCTTCTTATGTGGAGTAGCAAAGATTCAGAAGGCTTCCAAACTTTCCAATCCCCGCTTTTCTATCCCGCCAATGAGCCGAAATGCCCCCCCCCCATACTCATGCGCCTACGACAATGAATATAACGAATTGAATTGTACACAAAAGAAATCATAGGTCCCGAAGCGAAGCTGGTTTGGAGAACCGGCCCCGGGGCCCCCCCTCATCCCCCTCCACCTCCTCCTCCTAAGGATTTCCGACGGATTCCTGAACATGTCCCACGGCAAGTTCTTGATTTCTTAGAAGATCCCATGGATGTCCGTGGGAAACCTATGGATTTCTGAAGGCATCCCATGGCTGTCCCATGGGGCCCTACGGCTTTCCATCGGATTTCGATGGTTTTTCCGAAGGAACCTATGGATTTGTTTAGTATTCTCACGGACGTTTAGGAACATCTTGATCATCGCCATCATCCTCATCCCCATCGCTATGCTGGGACTTCCGGGGAAACATTCATTATCCCGCCTGGGCCCCGAGATTGATTATCCCCAGGGGGCGAGCAGGGTGGGTCCTTCTCATCCGTGGAATTGTTCCGCTCGCTTGGGACATTGGCCCCGGTTCACGAGGTGCCTCGGCTTCATCAGGGAGCTCCTACTCATCGAATTGTCCCCGTTCGTCCTCGACGCCCGTCGCCCGCGTCCAAGGGGCCCGAGTAATTCAGCGGAGGGTGCCCCTCGATGGCGGGCCAGCTTGCTCACGCCCCCCCGCTGGGGCACTTTCGGCCGCGGGTCAGCAGGGCCGCCGGCAATCTCGGCCCTCTGTCTAAACCTCTTCCTCCTTGGGTATGCCTGCTTCCCGGGTTGGTTGGGTAGTCCGACATCGCCGGGCCATCCCAGCGCCTTCCCGCGCGCCTCGCCGACTTCATCTCCATCGGCGTGAGCCGGAGTCAATCCCCGAAAACGACTCCCGCAGCTCCTCTTCAGTGCCTCCAGCACGCCCCATTGGGACATGGCGGTGCGCCCCCTGGACCAGCTGCCAGTCGCGCCCCGCCCGCGCGCGCCAGATCCCGCGATCTCCCTCATGGGATCGCCTGGGCGCCTGCAGAGCAGCTCCCTCCTCGCCCCCGCGCTGGCGCCCAAACTCACGGAGACCGCGCGATGGCGCGCGCGCTGGTCCACTCAGCGCTCCTGGAAGTTGGATGCGTCGCCGCGATGGGCGCGCCGCCCGAGAGCAAGAAGGCGAAGGATCCTCGATGACCAACCGTTCCGAGAAGGCTCCGAAGCAACCGCGCTTGCCTGCTGATGCCCGCGCACGACGCAACATCGCTGCCACGGGGGCTGCAGGCTCGGATTGTCCCGGTGCCTCCAGTGCCCCATCCGGTGTGGCCAGCGTGGCCAAATGCTTGGATTGTGGCGATGCCCCGTCGCCTGCGTCGAAGTTTCCAGCTGGGGTGGCCGATGCTTGCGCGCAGGGCGCCGTCATCCAGGAGGCGCGGGCCAGCGCTGAGGAGGCGAAGAGGAGCGGCGAGAAGCAGCGGATGCCCACGGAGGCCGTGCAGAGCAGGGTGACGAAGAACATGGCAGGCCCGAATCGGGGCCAGCGAATGGATTTGTTGTCCATCTCTCCAGAGCGCATGGGCGTCAGATGCAAGGTCTCGTGGACGTCAGCAACACGCAGTGCAAGGGGCTGCTGCCCTGCGAGGCCGTTCATGGATTTCAACTTCGCCGAGAGGACAGGCGTCGACAAGCGTGCCACAACTATGGCGGGCGGTGACCAGATGCACGAGCAGCATGGCGAAGTCGCGTCTGACTACGCCAGGGCCGACATGCTGAAAGGGAAGGAGGTCAAGGACGCAGCGGTCAAGATGAGGGCGAGGCCGTGGGACCTCGCCAGCTTAGTCAAGAAGTCCTGCGAGATGCGTGGGGTCCTTGTCAAGCCAATGAACTGCCGGCCAGTGGCTGCTGTGCTGATGGGCGAGTTTGGCACCCTCGGCGCTGGCGGATCTCCGAGGGCCCAAGCCTTGGGCGGTCGCAGGGCAGGCGCTCAGGCCGTGGCCAAGTTGCTGGATGCCGAAGCCGGCGATGACGACGATTAAAAAGTCGCGTCGAAGGCGGCGGCATAGGCGGAGAGGGCAAGCCAGACAGCCACGGCGCCAAAACTCAATCGCCGCGCTTTTGGATAGCACGACGGCGGTTATGACCCCTGCTGCGAAGAGGCCCTTCACGGCTAGGCCAGGCGGGGGCGGCGACGACGCGGGGACAACGTGCCTCCGAGCGCGGCAGGTGGTGAGGGTAGTGCAAGCGAGCGGGCGGCCATGGAATATGGCTTGCCCGTTGCCGACGTAGAGAGAGACGAGCTT
>CAUYUJ010015175.1:0-17500 GCA_963575745.1 Prorocentrum cordatum
TCCTCCTCCTCCTCCTCCTCCTCCTCCCGGGCAGCGCGCGCAGAGAGCACCGCGCCCAGGAAAGGGCAGCGGGGGCCGCCTGGCCGAGCTGCAGGTCGAGGAGCACCGCGGGGGCGGCGGCCGCCCCCCCTCGGGCCATGCAGAAAAATCGCGACGGGAGGTGTTTCACCACGCTCGGCCCCCTGGGGGCCCCTACCGGGCCCGTGGGCCCCGACCCCCTCGAGCAATGATAAGAATCAAGACAGGAGGTTCTCCACCACTTTCGGCCACTGGGGGCCCTTACCGGGCCCGTGGGCCCTGACCCCTTGGAGCAATGATAAAAATCCAGACGGGAGGTTCTTTTCACCGCTTTCGGCCTCGGGGGGCCTTATAACGGCCCTCGGGACCGTCAAGAAACGACTCGGGATGAAAGACCAGTCCCGGGGAACAGGTCGAGATCTCTGGAGTCATGAGAAAATCACGACAGGAGGTGTTTCGCCGTTTCCGGCCTCTGGGGGCCGTCAAAAAACAGCTCGCGGTGAGAAAACGGTCCCGGGGAATCGGTCGAGACCTCTGGGGGTCGACGTCATGCAGAAGTCACGACTCTGGCCCCGCGGGCCCAGGAGGGACACGGGCCCCTCTGGGAACCATGAGCGGCAAGTGCACGATTTTCCTCGGAGGTCGCCGGCGTCCTCCTTCTCGCGGCGGCAGGCGAGGAGGGAAAGTGAGAATGGGGCGGACCTTCCCCAGAAGGCTCGGAAGCCCCCCCCGGCCTTCTGAGAGGTCTTCTGGGCCCCCCACCCCGAGGGCACAGGAAGCTTCAGAGAGGGCGGGAGGGCGTCTGAGAAGTCCCGCCGCCTTCCGAGGAGGCTTTCTTCCTTCTCATATGTTCCCCCCCTCGCTCGCCACTAACTCTTCCTCGCTGGTGCTCCTCCTTCCACTGGCATTTGCGCCCTTGGCAGCGTCTCTCGTGTGGCGTTCCCGGTTTGCCCAGCGGCCTTCAGTCTCACGTCGTGGAGCCAGTTACGCATCGGTTTGTCGTGGGCAGAGAATCGGGGGTGGATAGATTTCTTAGCCTTGACAGGTCGATTAGCGAATTGGCCGTTTTCGGTCCCCGAGAGGGCGCCGCGGCCGTCACTTTTGCAGGTCCAGGTCCGCCGGTTTCGGACTCAGGCCGTTTCAACTGAAGGGTGGTTTACCAAAGGGATGTTTGTCCACCGCCGGGAGAACATTCTATTGTTTGGAAGGTCCGCGCGGATTTCTCGGATCGGCGTTCTCGGACCCCCAGACTGGGAGGGCCCCGGGGCAGAAGAAAGAGCGACCCGGGAGGGAGAACGGGTCCCCGGGGGAGAGACCCTGGCCGAGCGGCTCTCATCTCCAGGGGGGTGCGACGAGGGGAGGGCCCATCTTGATCCGACTTGAGATGTATCGATTTCGGCCAGCTCGATCCGATTCGATTCCGATATGGCCCGATCGCACGGCGTTGTTTCGTATACTGGCGCGGCCGAGTCGATCCGGTTTCGGCTCTGTGCCGATACAGCCCGATCTGGAGCACGTTCCGAGTCGATCCGGTTTCAAGGTTCGATGCGGATTGATCTTGCAAGGGGGGAAGGAGCAGCGAAAACATCACACATGCATCTTGGGCTGCAAGAGTTCAGGGATGCGCCAAGTGTCCTTCCATGTGCAGTTCGCCCTTGCGGCAGCTCCCGACTGCTCGCGCGATGGCGGAGGGCACAGGAGTGTTGAAGTGCATGGGCTGCTAAAATGGTAGATGGGCTCCGCGCCAGGCGGGGACAATATTCTGTCGAGTTAGTGCGAATTGCGCCCGCCTCGAGGCCGTGGGGAAGGCCGCAGGGGATAGGGGCAAAGAACGGGCAGGAACCAAACAAAGCGGCACACAGATGTAGGTGATTTGTTCGCGTGACTTCTGCACCGCACCCCAAGACCGACATTTAAGGTATCGCAGCTCATGTCATCCTCATCCCTGACACTGGCATTTGCCTCTACATACAAGCAACCGCTTCAATTAGCAGTGCCACAAGCTAATTCCTGATCGGGAAAGGTTGTCTCCGCAGCACTCGTCTGAAAGAGCAGCCATCAGCAAGAGAGTCGACCACGGAGACAGCAGCAGAGACAACGGAGTTGTAACGTGCGTGTAGAATTCGGGGGGGGGGGGTCAAACATATTCCGATGACGAGATCGATAAGAGAGAAGACTCTGATAACAGAAGCAGTGGATAGCACAGGGAGTACCCATCGGGAAAGTCAAGCAGTTGTTGATGTCTGCGCCGATTCCTACGAGGAGCTTTACTGGGCAACTGGGCTGCAGAAACATTCGGAGGCGACAGAAAGCGAGCCGTTACCTCCTTTCACATGCTCGGAGCCACAAAAAGAGATTAAGGCATCGAAGAAAGGTAAGGCGATGGACCGCGCGGGCATAAAGAGCAGCATGTTGAAAGATGTTGGCGAGGCCCTTGCCAAAGTGTTTACGACCTTGCTCGAAGATCTTGTTGAGACGAGCGCACAATCATTGGAGGCTTGGAAAGCACATGTGACAACAGTTCGATTCGAAAGCGGCGACCCACGTTAACAGCCGGCTGCTCTGGGAGCGCGCGACACTGATATTAGGCGCCGCGCAATTCGTTGACCAGGCGGTGTTTCACGCAAACTACAGCACGGAGGACCACTGGCTCGCGTACACGTTTCATGAATCATGCGATGAGTGGGGAAGGGCTCCTTGGGCTGCTATTTTGGAATTCAAGGAACCATGGGACCGCATTTGGCATGCTGCACACAGGAGTACCGCGGGCGTACGTCGCACGCTTCAAAAGCGGTATTCCTCGCAGAGCGGCACGGTGCAGCTCAACAAAACAAGATGCGATCTTTGCGTATAGAGGGGTTCCAACTAAGGGGGTGATTCGAGCCTGGTGCTCTTCAGCGATGTCTCAGAGTTCATTTTCTGGCCGTTGAAAACACAATGGGCGGAAAATGATGTTGGTTATTGTCTAGTTGACGAATGGCTACATGTCGCACACGGCGTGTCATGGCGCCAACATCGCAGAGCGGATTTCGTTCGGAAAACAGAGGCTGAGCCTGGAGTGTCCTGGAGAATTTTGCTCCAAATTTCGAATTGAATTTCGTGCGGATTTTCGTGGTCAGGAACACAACAAAAAATCCACGTGAAATTCACTTCGTTTTTCGCTCGCTATTTCTGGGTTTTGCATTGACAGAAATCCACGCGAAAATCCGCTGCAGCACGTCTGCAAGGCCGGTGCAGTGAGGCGTGTTGCTGGTGAGCTGTTCGCTGACAGGCTTGAAACGAATGCTAGCAGACGTGGTTTCGGCGTGCGAGCTCTGCGGGCTATCGTTGCAGGCGGACAGGCCTAAAGCGATGACGAATGTGCACGGGCGATAGCACACAGTGAGATGCCAATCAACGGAATGTAGATAAGCAGGACGAGGCCACCAAATATTTGGGCAGGAAAGTTGTTTTTCAGGGCGTGCGTGGCGTCGAACTGGAGAAACGGCTACAGTCCGCGTGGAGAAAGTTCGCCGTCAAGGATGAGTTCACTATTACCAGCTACCCCTTGCGCTCGAGGCTCTGAGCGTCTGATTCCGCGGCCGCCCCTTGCGCTTTATACGGTGCGGCCTGGTGGATTTTGACGGGCGAGATGGAGCGAAAGCGATGGAGGAATCAACGTCAGACGTTGCGACTCTGATTGGGCTCTGGCAGAAGGAGCAAGTCGAAAGGGCACGACCACGTAATGTCATGCTGATCAAATGTTGGTCGTAAAGAGAGAGACGTGGAGACGCGGGTAGAACGGATTCAACGAACAGCCCGAGATATTCAGAAACGTTCGAAGGATATTTGTATGTCTGATTGGATAACGCAGTTTCGGGCTCGAAAGAGTAAGTTTGCAGGCAAGCTCTTGCCAACGGAATTGCGCAAATTGTCATACAAGGTGTTGTTCCGGAGCCCCGGCCGCACTCAGAGCACGAGCGACCGCATCGATCGAAGAGCAAAAGGGTGCATTGATTGCGTCGTGGTTCGCGTGCGGCACAAGGTGGACAGAGTCGGCGCAGAGATCGGAGAAGTTGGCCGAAATCGAATATTGGCCCGTCCACTGCGCAGGCAGCCCCGCAGGTAGCCCCGCCAGCGTGTCCTCCGTCGCCGCTTTCGTCGCTCGTCCTTCCCTCTCCTCCGCCTCGGCGTTTTTCGTCCCCGCTGCTCGTGCGTCCCCCTCTGCGGTCGTGTGCCCTTCCTCGCCCCCCATGGACGGTCCTGCTGTCTCCAGGACCACTTGCTGCAGCAACGGATGGAGCTTTTTGGCAGCTGCGTCTCGTTCCACGCGTTTGCCCGTCAGCTACCGTAGGCGGACCCGCCTGCCGGCACGCAGCCTACCGCTCTCCCTTGCATGGGGGCCCGCTTCGGACCGCTCAGGGCGCGCTCGCGCTCGCTCGCCACTGCAACCCCCCGCCAGGAGAACCGAGGCCTGCACACGACGAGTGAAGCATTGGCTGACGGGCGGCGCGCCATCCTGATACACAGATGGACAGCTGGGGCAGCGGCGTCTCGACATGTATTGGGACTCTACGGTGGGCCGAGCAGAGGCACTGTGCCACGGACCGAAGGAGATTCAAAGCACAGGCTCGGGCAAGCGGTTGCTTCGGAGGATAGCAGCATCAACGCGAATGCCGCGATGCAACACATGGTCTTGGAAGCCCTTGTTCTCTCTCGCCCCTTGTTCCCGCGCTTGTTTTATTTCGCAGAGCCCGAGCCGAAGCTAAAACGACAGGGACGGCAGCTATTGCTTCGTTCCCCCCCTTCCTCCCTCGCTCTTTCCTTATCGCTAGTTACTGCTTGCTCCCTCCTCCCTGTCTGCGTTCCCCATATTTCCCGAAGGGCTGGCGACCAAAGTTCCAGAACCGACACCGCAGGGCCGCGCCAGAGCCTTCCCCAGGAGACCGCGGTCCTCTACTTGAAGGGTGTGTCCGAGGTTTCCAAGTGCCGCTTCAGATTTGGACGTTGTCAGTTGTTTTTTGTTCCGTCCACTTCCGTCTTCGTTGCTCCCTCAGGGCAATCCAGCAAGCCAGAATTGATGTGAACAAGTTGGGACCGATGCCAGAAGTGGAACAGACGTTTGACGGATTTCTCTCGTCGTTGTTGTGTGTTTCTCTTATCCTCCCCCCGTCCCCCTCCGTCATCCATCTCCGAATTCTCGCCGCGCCGATGTTCCGGAGGAGAACCCTTTGGCACAGCCGAGCATAACAGCATTCCAGATGGGCGGCATGGACGCTGCATTTGAGCAGTTCGAGAAGTGGGTCTTCGGGAAGGAGCCACTTGATTCCGCCTTCGCTCTTAGGATCCCAGGTGCCAGACCACCACCGCGCCCGCACCCCAAGATGCTTCGGACAGGAAGGCTGCTAGTCTACGGATAATGTACGGTTGTTGCCGCCAGCGCACCCCTGAATACCCAAACCGATGGATCGGACGTGTGAAGGGCACACCGGTTTCGGCTGAAAGTCTTCGGGGAAGCCTGGTGTGGGTCCAAGGTCTTCCCGCTGCCATCCAAGCGTTCTTCCGATTGCGCTCTGCTAGGCAATCCTGAAGCCAGAGGAGAAGGAGGATGAGGAGGAGGAGCAGGAGGTGGACAAGGAGGAGGACAAGTAGGAGGAAAAGGGGGAGGAAAAGGGGGAGGAGGAGGAGGATGAGGAGGAGGAGGAGGAGGAGGAGGAGAAGGAGGAGGAGGAGGAGGAGGGGGAGGGGGAGGAGTGAGGTGGAGGAGGGGGAGGAGGAGGAGCAGTCGCAGACATCCAGCGCTTCGAGCTGCTCCAGACACGGGCCTCCGACCTCTCGACCACTTCTCGGGACCAGTGTGTCCTCCTCCTCTCCTCCTCCTCCTCCTCCTCTCCTCCTCCCCTCCTTCCTCCTACCCTCATCCCCCCCTCCCCTCCTCCTCCTCCTCCCCCTCCTCCTCCTCCTCCTCCTCCTCCTCCTCGTCCTCCTCGTCCTCCTCCTCCCCCTCCTGAGAGCCCCGAGAGGTCGAACACGAGGAACAACTTCCGTTCAGAGTTTTCCGAGACGCGAGATATGTTGGGTCGTTCGCGCGCGCGCGGGGGGCCGCCACGGGGGTCCCCAGGCGAGAAGCATGTTGCCCACTGTGCGCCCGACTCGAAGCACACATGGTGTTGCTCCTGGGCGCGGCCTTCTAGGCCCCCCAGAGCGCTCCAGGATCGCGCCAAGGTACACCCAGTTAGTAGTCCTAAAAAGAAGCCGTATAGAGGAGAAGGAGGAGGAGGAGGAGGATCAGTGACTACCCATCGGTCGCTGAACGTGAATAGGTGTGGGCCCCCTGATTCCAATGTACCTTAGCCGCCTTCCTACTTCAATCGTCGAGTGGCTTCCCTTTTCCTTCCTCCTTAGGGCGCGGGCGGGAACCCAAAATGTGAATCGCCTTTCTACTTCATTATTCTGCCCACTTCTTCCGACCGATCGGCAAAAGAATCACGCTGGGCGGCTGCGCGCCCATCGTGAAACAATAAAATGAGTAGGAGGAGGAGGAGGAGGACAGGAGCAGGAGAAGTGGGGAGGGGGCAGGAGAGGAGGCTAGGATTTCTCCGCCCGGCTCCCGAGCCCTCTGATAGGCGTCTCTCTCGCGGGTGGATCCCCTCTCCCCGACCTCCGCGAGAAGGTGCCAGGGCGAGTGTCACGATGAGCAAGCCCAGCGATGAAGAGCAGCAGGGCCACAAACAGCACCTCTGACATGACGGGTCGGACGACCGCCATACTCTTACCACCATACACCAATATGCAAAGATACCGTGACGATCATCTGCTTGCAGTGCACAACGCCAGGGCGAGCCGTCTGCTCCCGCCGAGTCACTTGATGACGAAAACGGAGGATGAGGAGAGGAAGGTGACGATGATGGTGACGCTAACGTTTGAGCCACAAGTTGTGAATAGAGCCCGCAGATAGTATTGAGCACGCCGAAAACCACTCAAACGACCAGACTCGGGGCTCGAGAAACGGTGGTCAATACAAACGGGGGTCAGCCAGGACACCGGATCCTGCCGGATCCTGGGAGGACCCCCTATGGCTGACCCAGGTTAGCGAGCCGTTCGTGGCCGCGAGGCGGCCGCGCATATTGGCTGACCCGGGTTTGCGAAGACCTGCGTTGCAGTTTTTTTCCTGCATTGCAGTTGTTTGGTTTCCTGCTCCGGGTCGTATCCGGCAGCCCGTCGTACATGCCACTCGTACCGCAATTGTCGAGATAGCCCGCTCTCTCGTTCAAGAACTGGCCCGCGTGGGATGCCACCTTGCGCCAGTCGCTCAAAGAAGAGATTTGGTCGTAGATGTGGCGGGCCCTCAGCACGTGGGATTCTGCCGTGCCGGGGTCCGCCGCTGAACGTCGGGGGTGGACAGAACCCCCAACAGTGACACGTCGATTAGTGAATTGTCCGTTTTCGGTTCTCGAGAGGGCGCCGTGGCCGTTATTTTCCAGGCTCGCGCCCGCCAGGTTTGGGCCTCAGGTCGTTTTCACTAAACCACGTTGTACTAAAGGGGGGTCTGTCCATCCCCGAGAACGACACCGGCCGCGTACTCCGAGTCGTACTCGATGATGGCCTTGGCCTGCTGCCGCGCGGCCGTGCTCAAGCGGTCCCGCAACCATGGCAGGCCGAAGAAGAGGGTACTGAGCTCGCCGACATTGTTGGAGTGCTGCGGGGCCCCGATGCAGCAGGAGTCGTTGACGTTGGTTGACGCGATCCGCCCCGTGGGTGTCCGCCGCGCTGGCGACGCACTCACCAAATTGCCCCCTTGCGAGGGCGACGTGCACGTTCGAGAGGACGGCTGGCCTTTTCGGCGGCCGACGCACGGGCGGCGCACGGGCGACGCATGCGCGACGCACTTCTTATCGCGAAGGGGGGGGGTCAGCACGCCGGTCGTCTTACTGGGCCTTAACACGGTGGGGCCGCAGTAATCCAGCAGCGTTGGGCCTCCGGGGGCCGCCATAGTAAAACCACAGCCCCCGAGGCTTCCTCGTCGTTCTGTCGACGACCCATCGCAAGACAGTGCGAGGTCGAGCGGGTGGTTAAAATCTCCGGTTCCAGGTTGTGCAGGTAGATGATCGGCCGGTTCGGCGGCCCGCCTGAGAGCTGCCACGTCCACTCCAGGCTTGACGCGTTTGAGTGGCGGCAGGGCAGCAACATATATTGCCACTAGGGATTCGGAACGCGGCTGGTGCATGGTCAAACTTACTGGCTTGCCCGCTCGGTGGTCCGCCAGAGCCTGGCTAGCAGTGGCATTCACACGCAGTAGATACGACGATATCAAGCGTGGTCTGGATGCGTTGGTCTAGCTGCATACGTCGCCGGGATCAGCCCGCAGCGCGCCATACATGGCGGAAGATCATGAGGCAGCGTGTGCGCTGGAGCAACGCCGTCCAAGGCGCGGCGCTCGTCCTGGTTGCACGGGCAGAGCCACTGGCGGTGCTTGACGGACTCCACGTGGCAGCACGCGCTGCAACGCACAGGCTGGAATACGTTGCGCGGATAGGCGTTTACATGGTGAAACAGGACGACAACTTGGCGACGAAGCGCACCAACCAGTACGATGTGAACGAGCACGACGACAACAGGTGTGCACATCGTCGTGGAGAGATTGGTGAAACACGTTTACGCCGCCCACGACGATCACGACTCCGACGCCTACAAGCGCAACGGCGACTACAACGGTTTCGACGAAAACACCACAGATTGTTTCCTCACCCGCGCTGCGAGGGCCACAAGCAGAGCTACGAGAACTACCAGTAGAGCTACCAGGGCAACCTGATACACGACGACGGCGCCACCAGCAGAGCTACGAAGGCCACAAGCAGAGCGACGAGAACCACCAACAGAGCTACCAAGGCAACCTGCTACGCGACGATGGCCACCAGCAGGGCTACGAGTGCACGCAGCAGAGCTTTGAGAACCACCCGCTCAAGGACCACCAGCTGAGCGTCGAGGGCCACCAGCTGTGGCACCAGGGCGACGAGGACCACAAGCTGCGCCACAAGGGGCACACGCAGGGTTGCGAGGACCACGGGCTGAGTTGCAAGGGCCACAAGTTGAGCAGCGAGAGCCGCGAGCAGAGCCACGAGTGCCACCAGCTGAACTACAAGAGCCACGAGCAGAGCCGCGAGAGCTTACAGCACAGCTGTGATGACCACCTGCTGAGCTTCGAGGGCGGCAAACTGAATTACGAGGGCCACAAGCAGAGTTCCGGGCGCCGCCAGTTGCGCTACGCGCGCTACCAGCAGAGCTACGATGTCCACAGGCCGAGCTACGAGATTCATCAGCGGAGCTACCAGGGCCACATCTTGAGCTACGGGAGCCACTTGTGGAGCTACTGGGACCACAGGCTGACCGCAGAGCTACTGGGGCCACCACCTTGACAACGAGGACCAGAACCGGGGCTACAAATGCCACGCGGAGAGTTACGAGGACCTCCGGCTGAGCGACAAGGACTTGCACCTGAGCTCGAGTGGGCCGTCCACGACTGGATCAACAGTCGGAATCACAGGCCTCAGCTCAGTAATTACGGCCTGCAGGGGGAGCACACGGAAGGACATCTCCAGCAGCCACTAGAGCAACAGCGGCAAATCATGAAGAGTAAAATCAGCACGGGCCCCGTCCAGAACATCAGCGAAGTGATCCGGGACATGGTTGTTGAGAAAGTTGACAATGACGAGGCCGATGGGTACCGCCGCAGTCAGGAGCACAAGGAGACCAAGCGACCGATCACCATAGGAGATATTGTCGCGGCGAAACTCGGCAAAAAGTACGTCCATTGCGTAGTGAGACAGACCGACGCCCTGAATACGTCCGGTCCTGTGGGAGGACGGCCAACAGTCCACGGCAGGCAGATCCTACAATCTGGCAGAAGCCGCGGAGGTGAAGCCACTTGCACAACATGTTGTCAAGGGTTGGCAACTCGTTACGGACAAGGGTACTACCAGTATTCCGCTACTGACTGACAAGATGCCAAGTCTACCTCAAGCGCGCTGTAGAGACGAAGAGCGGGCCGCTCCCTCCCCCCTCCCCTCCCCCTCCCTTGATTGACCGGGTGCCCTCCCCCTCCCCTGATTGACCGGGTGGTCGGGGGAGGGGGGCCCGCGCCTTCCGCCCGCGGCGCGGCCGGCGCGCCAGACAGGGCGGCGGCGCGGACAGGGGACGCCCAATGGCGCTGCGAGAGAGAGAGAGAGAGAGAGAGAAAAAAAAAAAAAAAGCAAAAAAAAAAAACAGAGAGAGAGAGAGAGGAAGGAGGAGTATCTCAGGGCGCCGTCGCACTCAATCCACCACCCCCGGTTGGCCAAGAGGAGAAGCCACACCTGCCGCCGGCGGAGCCGCCGCCGCCGGAGCCGCTCCCGCCCCTTTGGGCCGCGTCCCTCGAGTCCGAGCGCTTCCCCGGGCTCCTACGCTTGCGGCCCCCGCCCGCCCGCCCTGGCCCTGGGGGCGGAGAGGCAGGGCACGGCCCTCCCTTGGAGGTGGGCGTCACATGTACATATCGGGCGGTGGGGGAGGGCTGAGGGGCGCGCGGATGCCATGGCTGGAGCCATGAGGTCTCCCAGATTTCGTGGCCCCTCAGGCAGGCCACGGCCCTCCTGTGCTGGGGGCGTCACACTTGCGCTTTGGAGGGGGCGTCCCATTGTTTTTGGGGAGGAGGGCTGGGCGTCGCGCGAATGTCATGTCATGGCCAAGGCCAAGAGTTATCCCAAATGATGTCGTGTCGTGGCCCTCAGGGAGGCCACGGACCTCTCTTGGACTTGGCGTCACATTGTTTTTGTTCGGGGGGGAGGGTTGGGGGTGGCGTGGATGTCATGGCCGGGGCCGCAGGGTCTCCCCGATGATGTCGTGGCGTGTCAGAAAAGCCACGGCCCTGCCCTGAAGGGGACGTTACATTTGCGCATGGGGAGGAAGGGGCACGGGGGCGCGTGGAGGTCATGGCCAGGGCCATCGGGCGTCCCAGGTTTTGTGGCCTTTCAGGCAGGCCAGGGACCTCCCTTGCAAGGGGCGTCCCGTTGTCTTCGTGGGGGGGAGGACCGGGGGTTCGCGTGGACGTCATGGCCAGGACCACGAAGTCTCCCAGATGACATCGTGGACTGTCAGGGAGGCCAAGGGCCTCCCCTGCAGAGGGCGTCCCATTGTTTTTGGTGGAGGAGGGGGGGGGTCGCGTGGATGTCATGGCCGGGGCCATCAGGTCTCTCAAATGATTTCGTGGCCTCCCAGGGAGGCCATGGCCTTTGCGTGAAGGGGGCGTCACATTGTTTTTGGGGGGAGAGCTGGGGGGCGCGTGGACATCATGGCAGAGCCCCTGAGATCTCCCAGGTTTCGTCGAAGGGTATGAGTTTGCGCCGCTTGAGGTGAACAGCGAATCCAAGACACTTCGCCCCACCCCCCCCCCGCGCGCCCTAGCATTGACCCCCAATCGCCCCTTTGTCGCCGGTAGGGGCCTGATAGGCTCACCTCGCCAAGAATCATGCGGTTTCGCTGGTGGGGCCCTCTCGCCGATCTATCGGCGATGATCGCCGATGGCACGGTGAAGCCTCGCAGAAGTATGGACGGACGCATCTGCATTGAGTCGTCCGTCGTCCTGGGAGAGAGGAGGACAGATAGTAGTCATAATAAGAAAGTCGTTGCCTTCGCTCCCTCCGCCTCTGTTTAGAGTCTATGCATGCTTGCCGCTGCACGCGTTTGGCTCGAGACAACTGTGATGATAGGACGCCGTTGGCGTCTTAGCGGGCAAGGGTGCGCGCGCGCCTCTCTCATTATCTCTCTCTCTCTCTCGCTCGCTCTCTCTCTCTCTCTCTCTCTATGTCGTTACCTCTCTCTCTCTCTTTCCTTTCTCTGTTTCTCTCTCTCTCTCTCTCTCTCCCTCTTAGCGTTCGCGTGCCACGACCCGTTCTCACATCTACTTGACGAAGCATTGACGCGATGTCGGACGACACCCTTAATCAAGAGCGCATCCATGTACGCGATCCATATTGTTGGATCCCGCCCTGGAGAACATTGACCCCCAAATGGCAACTGTAAGATTGCACCCATCGATAGCTGCGCATTCGGCAAAGCGTGGAGGAGGAGGAGGAGGAGGAGGAGGAAGAGGCGAATGCGCAGGACGACAAGGAGGAAGGATGAGCAACAGGAACAGAACAAAGCAAGAAAACGAGGGGTGGGCGGCGGAGGGGAAGAGGCGAAGGACGGCAGGGAGGAGGAATATAACCGGATCCTGAACTGTGGCCGCCGTTGGGGAGGGAGCGCCATCGCTGCACGACGGGAGCAGGGCACCGGTCTTGGAGTGTGGCCAGCGCCGCAGCGAGAGCCCCATGCTCTCGAAGGCCAGATGCGTTCCGTTCGCAGACGGACCTGTCAAAGGTCAAGGCAAAGCACAGAGGGGAAGCGCACCACGAGACGGGACGCTTTTCGTCAGGGCACTTCGGGTTTCAACGTTTCCAGCGGTGCGTGGTGGCTCCTCCCGAGCGTTTAGGAATGGTGCCCAGGTCTCCCTACATTTCCCTCCAATCGCATCTCGCGCGCACAGTGGCCCGCCGAAGAGGAAGCCCTAGCGCTTCAAAGGCAAGTTGAGCCTCGGGCATATGTGCGGACTCTGGGCGCAGATGTCGCAGGATCTCTGTTACTGTCAGGGCACCTGGTGTTACACTCGGAGAGCGCAGCCCTGATCGGAACTGTGCGTTGCAGGGGGCGCAAGAACGCAAACGAGTCGATAGCACGCGCGCACTGTCACCCAGAGAAGGGAATAGCATGATTTCCCAAACAGTGTGTGCACTCAGGCTTTCTTAGTTCTGTTCTTAGGAACTGGAGAGGGTTGTCAGTCTGGCGGCTATGTTGTCGCCGTCGCTGCCCCGTCGCCGCCTCGTCAATGCCGGTTGTCTGGGGGGGGTCGGTCTGGCGGCTACATTGTCGCCGTCGCTGCCTCATAGCCGCCCGTCGTCTGGGCCTGATTGTCGGGTTGGTAGCTATGCTGTCGCCGTCGCCGCCCCGTCGCCGCCTAAATTGCACAACATAGACTGTACCGACATATGGTGCCGCATAGTTTGCACCACATAGCTTGCGCCATCACATATTGCAGCACTTAGATTGCACCACGTCGATTGCGCCGCATGCAAAGCACACAACACAGATTGTACCGCATAGATTTCACCACATCGATTGCACCATAGATATTGAACCACATGTTCCACATAATAGACTGCACAGCATCGACTGCACCACAGTTGCACACCATATTTTTCTAGAAACACTGTATTGGCTCCATGCTGGCTACTATACTGAGTAATTGTAGCGAGGAGTGACGAGAGGGCATACTATATTTTGGTTGGGGTATGTATCAAGTCGGGGTGACTGACCTTCCGACGGAGCTTGCCCATCCCCCCAACTCCTTCCTCTTCCCCCTCTTCCTATTCCTCCACCCGTTCCGACAGCACGTGCCCGAACCCCCGAACCCCCCAGCAGATCCAAGGAGGAGGGCGATGATTGTCCCATCCAGAGTGGGCAGAGAGAAGAGGGGATGATGAGGAGAAGAAGGAACGGGGGAGAAAGAGGAGGGCTGAGGAGGATAGGGGAAAAATTTTGGGGAGGAGGAGGAGGAGGAGGAGGAGGAGGAGGAGGGGAATGGGAAGGAGGAAGAGGTTGGCAAGGAGGAGCACGAGTAGGAGAACAAGGACGAGATGGAAGAGGGGATGGGGGCACGCAAGGGGAAAAAGGGAGTGGGCGAGAAGAATGCCCCATGGCTATTCCACTTCGGCCATTCCCTAGCTTTGAGACCCTGAGGTCCCCGGAGGCGTGCGACGATTCGAAGAAGTTGGTTCAGATGTGTTAAGCAATGCTCGTCGTCACGAAGCTTATCCTGAGCACCTCGAGTTAAAATACGACTCAGAATGAAAAGCCTGTCTGGGGAGGGAGTCGGGAGTTCTGAGGACTGGCGGGGAAAATCTCGAGCCGTCGGAGGTGTGGGTGCGGAGGTAATCGGCGGCTTCTGGAGGCTCAATCGGCTTCAAGCAGCCTTGATCCCCGAGCCCCCAAGGTCTTCACGGCGTGACGACTCTTCCCCAGTCGACTTGTGGAGGAAAGCAAGAGATTCAGGGTGGGCCGACGCCATGGAAACTCAAAGACTCCACGTGAACCCGGGGAGATCCAGGTCAGCCTGGGCGAATCGTGGAAGACCCAGAGCGAAACGAGCAGCAGACGCTGAAAAGCCCTGTGAGATCGAGCACGTCCGACCGAGTCGCTCAGGCGGGGATCTCGACCAGTTTCCCAGGGTTGGCTCTCCGTTGTGCGTCGTCGTCTGACGGCCCCAGGGCCAAGAAGAGACGGCCCCCGGGGAAGAACGCGCAGCCCGCCACGACTGGTTGGCGACGCTCGGATCGGGGGATCCTTGCCCTCCGAGGACGACCGTCAGGGCGAAAGAAAGCTGTGGATCGAGACCGTCAGGGCGAAAGGGGGGCAGGAGGAGGAGGAGGAGGAGGAGGAGGAGGACCGTCAGGGTCACCGTCAGGGCGACGGCCGTCAGGGCGACCGGGTGGGTCTGGGCCTCCCAGACGGGGTCCGAGCAGCTGGCTGGGGTCGGAGGACCGCGCCGCATCGACGATGCCTCGGCGATGCGGCTCGATGTGGAGCCCGAGCTTCTCCACGCCAACCGTCGCCGATGCGTCGCCGACGTCGCGGATGCACCACCGCGGCATCGCCCGTGCGTCGGCGGTGCGGCGGCGATGCGGCGCGGTCCTCCGACCCCGGCTGCTCGGACCCCGCCGCCGGGCACCTCCCAGCACACACGCGCGTGGCCGCCGACGCAGGAGAAGGAGGAGGAAAAGGAGGGGGAGGAGGAGGAGGAGGAGGAAAAGGAGGGGGAGGAGGAGGAGGAGGAGGAGGAGGAGGAGAGGGAGGAGGAAGAGGAGGAACAGGAAGAACAGGAGGAGGGAAGAAGAAGGAGGGAAAAGGAGAGGGAAGCTTGCGTGAAACCCATGACTCTTAGAAATATCCAAGCATCTTCTGGGTGGCCGAGGGCGGCCGTCGCTGCTTCCCCCCACCACCACAATGTGACAGCCCCCTGCGATGGCCTACAACTAACACAGCACACGCCAAGTGGGCAGAGCATCCCCCAGCACAGACAACACATACAGATACGCACACACACATACACACACACACACACACTTGTTGCGTCGGCGGCGGGGCAGGGGAAGTCTGTGCCAGCAGAAAGGCCCAAACGGGGGTGCCGTTTTGGCGAACCCCAAAGGGACACACACACACACACACACACACACACACGTAAACACACACACACACACATACACAAACACACACACACACACACATACACACACACGCACACACACACGTAAACACACAGACAAACACACACACACACAGCACACCTCTCAGAACATGATTCTTGTTTGCGCCCAGCGGTACAATCCAAAACCAACCCGAAAAGACCTCCAACACGGACCTCTCAAACACCCCCCCCTAAACCGAACGCGCTCCGAACGCGGTCCAAACACCTCTCCAAAACACCTTCAACACCTCCCCACCCTACACCCCATGAGGCAGTAAGTGGAACAACTCAGCTGCCCCCCTCCCCCGAACCAATCCGAAATGACCTCCCCAAACGACTCCCCCTAACACCACCTCACTCAAGACAAACAAACAGGAGGAGGAGGAAGAGGAGGCGGAGGAGGACCTGAGTGAACCGAAGATGCATCAACGACTCTGCAATACTCCCACCTGTCCCAAGTCCACTCCTCATATCCCACTCCGAGAATTCCGCTTCACTGTGGGAAGTGCCCTCTCGAAAGACGAGCTCACCATGGTCCTGCAAGTCAGGCGAGAGCCCCGTTTTGAAAAGGAGCTGACATCTGCGTTTCTAACTACAGGGACGGCGACGGGGCAGGATCAGAAAGTCCACGGAAGCGTTCAGCGCGAGCCTCGCTTTGAAAAAAGAGCCGCCCTAAATCAGTGGAGAAGCGCGTATCCATGTTTGGACGCTTGGGTCTTCTAGAAAATTGCAAGCGAGTGCCCCGAATCGAAAATGAGCCGCCCTCCATCCGTGTAGCCCTATGCGCTGGCATTTTTCTTTATACCGAAGCACACACACAAAAAAAAAAAAAAAAAAAAAAAAAAAAAAAACAGCAAAGAAACAAAGACACGCGCGCGGCGCGAAGGCGAGAGGCGCAACGTGTCGCAGAGGAGCCGCCCTCCACTCGTGCAGCTGCCGGGCACTTCCGAAAGGGGGTATAGGGAGGGTGCGGCGGCGCGCCCCCGGGGGGGGCGGGGGGGGGGGGGGAAGCGGGAGGGGACGGGCCCTCGCGGAGGGCTCGGACGCCCTATCCGGCCTGCCGAGAGGTGTTCGCCGGGCCTCTCCCCGGAAGACGCCAAAAGCAGCCTCTCGGAAGGCCCTAGGGGGCTTCTGCCAGCTGGGGGCAGGAGCGCTCTCGGAGCGTTCCGGAGCGCGCCCTGAGGAGGCCGCGGCGCCCGCCAGAGCTCAGAGAACTCTCGGTTGAGCCTCACCCGATCGGATCCTCGCCCCGGCGTCGTCTTATGAGAAGCCCCTTCCCTGGGCAGCCCCGCCCCCTTCTCCCCCCCCTCCCCCTCGCTCGCCGCCAAGACCCCGCCCTTCCTTTATGCCCATCCTCGAGAGCGACCGACGCCACCCGCCGTTTCCACCGGGCTTTCGCCGCCCCCCACCCCCGTCCTTCGTCCGGGGCGGGACTGGCTCCGGGAGGCGGGGGGGGACCGGGGGGACCGGGGGGAGCGGGGGGAGCGGGGGGGGGGCGGGGGGACAGGAGGCGTGGGGACGGGGGGGGGCGAGGCGAGGGACGGGGACAAGGCGACGGGAGGCGACGGGGGGGCGGGGGGGCGGGGGACGGGGGGGCAGGGGCATGGGGGCAGGGGCAGGGGGCAGAGGCTCCAGGGTGGTGCGGGGGGCGGGCACCGACGCCCAATCGCCGATCGGGGCCTGGGGGAGGGGGGGGCCCAGCCTGCCCAGGAGCGCGGGGGGGGCTCTCCACGTCGGGGGCCCGTCGCCGACGATGCGTTGGGCGGTGCAGCGTCGATGGCGGCCCGTCGGTTCCCCCCCCTGCTGCGCCTGGGGCGGGGACGGGTCGGGCCTGGGGGGGGGGACGGGTCCCGAGGGAGACGGGTCCAGAGGTGTCGCACCGTCTTCGGGCTGCAGAGGGGGCCTCCAGGGGCCCCCGGGGGCTGTCAAGAACGACTCGGAAGAAGAAGCTCCCGCCCTGGGGGGAGGCCCCACAGGGTCCAGGGCCCGGTTCCCTCAGGGCCTCTTTTTTTTTTCTCTCTCTCTCTCTCTCTCTCTCTCTCTTTCTCTCTCCTGTGCTCTAAAGTCCCCCCCTTGCGTATCGCTGCCCTCTTCCCGCGTTTCCTCTGCCTAATTAGTCTCTGCGTAGCCCGCTTTGACCTGACTCGCCGCCGGCGCGCTCGCCCGCGGCCGCTGACTAAAAAGTATCGC
>CAUYUJ010015175.1:22500-110000 GCA_963575745.1 Prorocentrum cordatum
GCGCCGCCGGAACACAGGACGTCAGGCAGACTTCTTAATGGAGGCCAAGAGTTGTTGATACATTGCAAATCGGATCGTTAGAGGCTTGTGGGGCTCTTACGATTCGGGTGCGCTCGCGCGCAACAGCAGCAACAGGCCGTTTGATAAACGAATGCGCAGCTCTCGGCGAGCGCAAAATTACTTACGATTCCATGATGTTGTCCCATCATTTTTAGACGCAAGCGCGCGAATGGTTCGCACGGCGCTATTCTCTTGGATTCGCACGTTAGATCAATCAGCGCCCACAGCGCGACACTGTCTAAATAAGAACATGCTCGGTTCGCATACGGCTTCGCACCGAAAGGTGTGATTTATGTGAGGGAAAGGATGGGCGTTGGGCCCATTTCCAGACAGAAGGGGGGAATAAACGTCACGGGGTAGTGCTCGAGCGCTCGAGCAGAGTTGGGGGGAGGCTCGGGAGGGTAGAATGGGGGAGCACATGTCAAGCGTAGGCTCATCGCCATCGCCCTGCATAGAACAGAGGAAACACAACGCAGACGAACCCTGTGGTTTCGGAGGTTCCCCAGGGTTTTGTCGAGTGAAGTGGAGTAGAGCAGGGTGGGATACGCGAGTCCCATGGTTCGGTGGAGTAGTGAAGCATGTTCGCGCTCAGTCTGGGCAAGGTGGATTGCCAGGTTACTTGCGTGATGCACAATGTTTCGTTTACTTCTCAAACGCACTTTTGGTGCCAACCCTACGGGGCATCTCCGCGCAACATTGTGGCTCAAGCATGGCATCCCGCAAGAAGAGATTGCCCTGGGCGCCCATTATGGTGCAAGTCGTGCGCGCACACAGGGATACGTAATGTTGTTGGCCCGTCCGGCGGTTTTGTAGATTTCCCAAAACAGCGCTTGCTCATAGGGTGCTCCATTCGTTTCTAAGGAATTGGGCATTTCTGTCGGTCTGGCGGCGTTGTTGCCGCTCGCGTCGCTCCGTCGCCGCCTCGTCGCCGCCTCGTCGCCGCCAGTCGTCTGGGCCTGTCTGTCGGTTTGGCGGCTATGTTGGCGCCGTCACCGCCCCGTCGCCGCCTCGTCACCGCCCGTCGTCTAGGCGTGTGTGTCGGTTTGCCGGCTATGTTGCTGCTGTGGCCGCCTCGTCGCCGCGCGTCGCTTGGGCTTGGGAGTTGGTCTGGCAGCTCCGCGCTCGCCGTCGCCGCCCCGTCGTCGCAGTCGCCGCCCAGTCGCCGCCTCGCACAGATTGCACCGCACACATTGCACGGCATGGATTCTCTTGTCGAAGAAGGATTTGGATTTACCGCCCCACCCCCCAGTTCTCGCGGCCCCCTTCGGAGATAGCTCAATTTCCGTATGAGATTGCCCCATCGTTGATGTGTTCCCAGATCATACCAGAGAGTACCTTCGTCGACCCCCCTCACCCATGACAAATACACGCCCACTCGCTCATGACAAACCAGCCATTTCCACGCATCCTGATGCAGAATAAGTTGACACAGTCCACACGCGCGCGGCGTCACGCGCGAACGACAAAATCGGTCAAACCCCCCAGGCTTCGCAGGATTTCCAAGGCATAGATTACCGACACACAGATGAAACACACGGTTTGGCGACGTGGCTGTTCAAAACAAGTTTGCCCGCGATCCTGCAGCTTCTTACAAAGGCAATAGGGGTTCCAGATTTGCATCACATGCGACCAGCGCGCATGCCGAAATCTTTCGCACGCCTTTGCGCGCTCGCCGTTGTCATCGTCATCATCGTCACCAACATCATCACTACCTCATCGTGCCTGCCGTTGTCGACGTCGCCATGATATCGCACCCGCCCGAGTCACCGACTCGTCTGCACTGCCCGCGCGTCAACGCGGGCTGTGAGTCGCGAAGGGAAGTCCCGAGTGGCCGGCGCCACAGCGACCGCGTCGGTTGGACGCTGTGCGCGCGAGCCTGCGCACGCTAGCGCGGCCGCGGCGATGCGGCGGCCAGCGCTAAGCAGTCATCGCAATCGCCGCCGCATGGGCGTTGCAAACCAAGTTGCGGGTGGGCGGGCGGGGTGACTGCGCGAGCAGTGGAGTCGACAATTCGCTGCGAACAAACACGGATTCCCCTTCTTATATTGCACCGCGTAATATGCACCACATGGATCGTCCATTTTCCCCCCTCCCCGGTAACCGTTGCATTTTTCAATTAAAGTGTCTCCCGGGGTTCGTACCCTGTTTTTTGACCAGGGAAAGTGAGGTGTCACCAAACTGCGCCCCTGGCACCCGGTTCACCACAACAACAACAACAACAACAATAACAACAACAACAACAACAACAACAACAACAACAACAACAACAACAACAACAACAACAACAACGGCTACCGCCGGGAATTTCCTCACAATAGATGCCCAAATCGCGCTCTCGCGCGGGACTTCCTCACAATGCATGCAGAAGTCGCACTCTCGCGTGGGACTTCTTCACAATTTACTCAGGCGCCGCGCCCTCGACACTCAGGAATCACGCTCTCGCTGCGGATTTCCTCACGATGTATTTGGGAATCGCGCTGTCGCTCGAGACTTCCTTGCGACTCATGCAGGACGCACGTTTCAGCAACCCGCCTGCTCGACCTGGCCGTCCGGGCCTGCCTTCCCGACCTGCTTGTTAGGGTCTACCCGCCCGTTCTGCCCGTCTGGTGCTGCCACGTGCTTTCTGCTCCTAGCCCCCCTCCTGCTACTTTCTGTCGTATTCTATCCTCCTTACTGCCTCTTGTCCCTTCCATCCATCCGTCCCCCCTTCCCCTGCCTTAAGGGCTGCACGAAATACATGTTGCAGATATGAAAAAGCTGCCTCCAAGGGGGCACGATCGAAGACGAAGAGGGCGGGTATCGAGGGTTCGGGACACACATGTTGAATGGCACGAGAGCAGATAAGAGCGAACAGTATTGAAATGCTTGGTGTTGTTGGTGTTGCTGTTGTTGCTGTTATTGTTGATGTTGTTGTTGCTGCCGTTGTTGGTTGTGTTGTTGTCGTTGTCGTTGTTGTTGATGTTGTTGCTGTTGCTGTTGGTGGTGATGTTTGTGTTGTTGGTGTTGTTTTTGTTGTTGCTGCTGTTTTTGTTGATGTTGTTGCTGTGGTCGTTGCTGTTTGTTGTTGTTTGTTATTTGTTGTCGTCGTCCCCCCCGCGACCCACCCGCGACCCACTCCGCGACCCACCCGCGACCCACTCCGCGACCCACTCCGCGACCCACCCGCGACCCACCCCGCGTCTCGCCCGCGACCCACCCGCGACCCACTTGCGACCCACCCGCGACCTACCCGCGACCCGGGCCGCGACCCGCCCGCGAACCACCCGCGACCCACCCGCGGCCCACCCGCGACCCACCCGCGACCCGCCCGCGACCTGGCCCGCGACCCACCCGCGATCCACCAGCGACCAACCCGCGACCCACCCGCGACCCACCCCGCGACCCACCCACAGTGGTTGAACGAAATAATCCGCGCCTGCGGCGAGCTCGTTTTATAGTTTGGAAAAATTGGGCACCTGCGGCGGGCTTCTTCAGAGCCTCGCAGTCAGACGACGTCCCCGCCGCCCCCTCACCCTTATGCGCAACTGCGGTGTGCTACATATTGTTCCACATAGACTGGGAAAGATAGATTGCTAGAAACACATGTTTGGGGTCTGCGCTGGCCAGCATGCTGTACTTTACACCGCCAGCCCCCCGCGAAGGTTCCCGCAGGCCTCCAGGACCCACAGGTCCGAACATTCGATCATCAATATTTGCATCACTTTCCGTTTCTCGCCCATTCGACATGGCTACGATTTTGCACGTGTTGTCCATTGTTATGGTGCTCCGCTTCCCTCCTCCAGCCCCGCCGCTTCAGCCTGTGGTTGCGGGAGTACGCGCACGGCATCGTCTCCATGGAGAGCGCGCATTCCAGCGGGTTGTTCGTGACCGCCTTCGGAGAAGACATAGAATACCGAGAGGTCCAAACCATCAGCATGGAGTGGGGGCGAGAGGCAGGATATTGTTGTTGTTGTTGTTGTTGTTGTTGTTGTTGTTGTTGTTGTTATTGTTGTTGTTGTTGTTATTGTTGTTGTTGTTGTTGTTGTTGTTGTTGTTGTTGTTGGTGTTGTTGTTGTTGTTGTTGTTGTTGTTGTTTTTGGTGGTGTTGGTGCTGCTGTTGTTATTGTTGCTGGTGTTGTTGTTGTGGTTGTTGGTGTTGTCATTGTTGTCGTTGTTGGTGTCGTTGATGTTGGTGGTGGTATTGTTGCTATTGTTGGCGTTGTTGGTGGTGTTGTTGTTGGTGCTGTTGTTGCTGGTGTTGTTGCGTTGATGTGTTGTTGTGTTTCGGCCCGTTGTGGGCCTTCAGATGTTTTGTACGCCTGCAGGCGGCTGTGGGTTCTTCCGGGGGTTATGGATACCTTTGGAGACGTCGGTCTCGTTTCACCGTGAGCGAGGAGGATGCTGGGCATGAGCAAGAGCAGAAAGAGGAGTGGCATTAGGGGGCAGACCGAAGACGAATTCAAGTTCTGGCCAGCCGAGTTGGCGTGCAGGGCATGTTCGTAAGATGCGATCAAGGTCATGATGACGTTGAGTGGACAGTGCAGCATAAGAAATTCCTACTTCATGTGCCACGGGTACCTCCTCCTTTGACGTTGAGCAGACTTAATACTCAGATTGTAGCGCTCTTGGTGCCTCCTCCTCCTCCTTCTCCTCCTTTTTCTCCTGCTAAGTCTCCTCCTCCTCCTCCGCCTCCTCCTCCTTCTCCTCCTAAGTATAAGTCTAAGTCTAAGTCTACTCCCCCTCCTCCTCTTGGGGTTTTCGGAGGCCCCTGGAGGCATTCCTGACGGACGTTCTCGGGCTAGGAAGAGAGCCAGAGCCAAGCAGTCGCCCCCTCCTGTTGCTCCTCCCCGTGCCTTCAACCCTCGCCCGAAGCTAGCCAAGCAGCTGCGCGTCAGTGCGCACTCAATGATCCCCGTAGGCGAGGGTACCGGTTGCCGGTTGTTTTGTAATATGTGTTGCTATGCTTTTTTGTCAATTCCCACGGGAACATCCCGTCCCAGGAGTTCTTGTCGTCTCCTTGCCAGGCCGTTGTACCCAGAGCGGGGTACGAAGGTGCCAGGCAGCTCAGTAATGTGTACATCGGGGCCAGATGTGCTGACGCATCTCATGGCATGGTCCTTTCGGCCAAATGCAATTACATATGTTTGACGTGCGGCAGCCATGCCACCATGCCTCACGCAGTGCTCTGAATCTTCTCAAAGAATGTCAGAAGGCCAAAGTCAAGAAGGGGGAGGTTTAGCCTTCTCCCATGCCTCCCCTGCTTGAGGGGCTGGCCCTTCCCGCGTTTTGAAGCTGACCACTGGTCAACTGCGGAGTCCTCCTCCTTCTCCTCCTCCTGAGTCTAAGTTTAAGCGTAAGTCTAAGTCTAAGTCTAAGTCTAAGTCTCCTCCTCCTCCCCCTCCTCCTCCGCCTCCTCCTCCTCCTCCTCCTCCTCCTCCTCCTCCTCCTCCTCCTCCTCCTCTTCCTCCTCCTCCTCCTCCTCCTCCTCCTCCTCCTCCTCCTCCTCCTCCTCCTCCTCCTCCTCCTCCTCCTCCTCCCCCCCCCCCTGGGGGCCCCGAGGTCCGCCTGGCCGCCCCGCGGCCCGGCGGCGAGGCCGCGGGCTACTTCCGCTTGAGGGCGGCCGGGGGCGGCCTGGTGACCAGCCCGCCCCCCACGCGGCGCCGCCGGGTCGGCGGCAGGGGCCCCCCGGCCCAGGCTCGGAGGATCGGGGTCAGCGGCCCGTGGGTTCGGCATCGGGGGCGGCTCGAGGGCGGCCTTGGCCCCGCCGCCGAGGGAGCCTCGCAGGGCCGTCGGCGGGCTCCGCGGGCGCTGCCGGGCCCGGCCGGGCCGTCCCGGGGGCGCACGAGGCCGTCGACGGCGACCCCTGGCGAGCCGGGCGTCGTCGAACGTCGGGGGCAGCAAAGAGGGGGGTGATGTCCAGCGGGAGGGGATGTCATGGCGGGGGCCATGATGTCGCCCCAGGTGTCAGGGCGCCTATGCCTGTTGCAACACGTCCCAGGACCCCCTTTTCCCCTCTGGGCCGCGCACGTGCCGCTGGCCATGATTTGCGCCCCCCCCCCCCCCTTTGGACGCCCCCGAGAGGTCCGCGGCCTGTGGGCCATCAGAGGAGGAAAGGGTACAGACCCGTCGGTCGTTGAAAGTATGCGCTCTTCCTACCTGAAGCATCGAGCGTTGCTTGTTCCCTTTGCCTTCCTCTTCATGGGGGCGGGCGGAAGCCCAATCTACTTCCAACGCCTTGGGGTAGGGGGGGAAGGCGGCCCTCCCCCAACCCCCATGTGCGCGCCGCCCCCAAACAAGTACCCATACTGCTACCCTTCGCTCGTTTTCCCTTGTTTGGGCATCCAGGGAGGCCCTCGTCGCCACCGCTGGATTCGCCTCGAAATCCCGGTCAGACGCACCACCCTGGGAGAGGTCCGGGGAGCAGCGGTATCGGTAACTATTTCTTGGTTTCCCCGATTGGGGTTTGGGGCGTCCTCCTGCCCGCTTCCCAGGAGCGAAGCACGCGCGTGGACGCGGATGCTCGTGGATTCCGAGGGCGCGCGCGGCTGCTCGGGCGCGCGCAACCGGAGTCCGGCCGCAGACGGCCTGGTGTGCCGCTGCTCGTGCAATGGGAAGGAGCAGCATTCCGACGGTAGGACCCGCATGATAATTTGTTCAGCTTGGCTGGGAATGCCCTCCTGGTCCCTCCTCCTACCTCACCTGCCTTTTCCTTTTCCTCCAGCCTCCTCCTCCTGCCTTCTCCTTATGCTCCTCCTCGTCCTCGTCCTCCTCCTCCTCGTCCTCCTCCTCCTCCTGCCTCCTCCTCCTCCTTGTCCTCCTCCTCCTCCTCCTCCTGTTCCTCCTCCTCATCATCGTCATCGTCATCATCTTCATCATCATCAGCAGCAGCATCATCGTCATCATAATCACCACCATCATCATCATCATCATCATCATCATCATCATCATCATCATCATCGTCAGCAGCAGCATCATCATCATCATCAGCTTCATCAGCATCATCATCATCATCATCATCATCGTCAGAGGGCGACGGGACTTCTCAGAAGCCTGTCGAGCCTTCTGAGAAGTTGTCTGCGTCTTCGGGAAAGGCTCAGAAAACTTCTCAGAAGGCGGGGGGATTTCCGAGCCTTCTGAGAAGGCCCGCCCCTTCTGACTCCCCCCCCTCGCTCGCCGCCGAGTTCCGATGCGATCGATCCGGTCCGATGTCGGCTCCGGTCAGCTCGATATCAGCTCCGTCCGGCTCGATCCGATCCGATTCCGATGTTCCGACAACCTGGTACGGCCCGATGTTCGCATTGCGTGGTTGCGCTTCTTGGCGCAGCCGCTCCGAATCGATCTCGACTGCGTGCCGCTGCAGCCCGATCCAAGGCACATGGCGGGTCGATCCGCTTTGCTGCGTGGATGCTGCGCGAGCCCCTGCCCCTCTCGCATGGCGGCGCGCGAACCTGGACATCGGGCTCGCGGGCCGGGGGACAGGCCCGACTTAACGCTCGTTCTCTCTCTCTCTCTGTCTCTCTCTCTCTCTCTCTCTCTCGCGGTGCGGGGCCTCTGGCGGCGGCCCCGCCCTCGGGCCCCCGGGGGGCCCAGCAGCGCGCGGCCCGCGGCGGCAGGACAGTGCCAGGGCCAGGGAGGGCCCTGAGCTCTGGCGCTGCGGGCCAACTGTGCAGCGTCGCTCGGGCAGTGGCGAGGCGTCCTGGCCTGCCTATGGGCCCACCAAGGAGTGTTCTGAGAGCCTTCTGTCTGGTCTGCCCGACGTGTTCTCAGAGCGCGTTCTGGCGGGGGCTGTCTTGTTGTAGAACACTGGCGCCGTGTTCTAAGAACATTGTTTCTGTTATTGGAGCATGCTTGTGCTCTACGAGCATTTCGTGGTGGGCCTACAGGAATGCCAGGACGGTCGGCCCCTGCTCAAGTCGCAGAACATCACGGTCAGAGCCGTGGGCCCTCTTTCTGCTGCAGGTTTTTGTTGGCCTGGCCGATCTGCGAGGGCCTTGGGGGTCGAAGCTGGGCGAAAACGCCCGGTGTGCAAGACACTGCGGCCCCAGGAGCTCAAGGGAGGTTGGGGAAGTTTTGCGGCTGGCGCTGTTCTGCTGCCTTCTCGTCCGCAGGACGCCCCGCGGCGAATGTCTGGGTCAGCAGCCACTCGGGTCCAAGCAGCGGCGAGGCGACGGTGGGAAGCAGCGAAGCAAATTACGGTGCGGACCGAAGAGGAGGGAAAGACCGACGGGACGAAAGCAGGGAGAGGGGAGAGAAGTCAGAGCGTGAATCACCTACCCCGCTTTCGCTTCCAGGCAAAACCAAGTCATACCACGCGCCTCCTCGTCAACCGGCCTGACCAGTGCAGGCCGTAGGTTGGCATCGTTTGGTATCTTTTGGAAGCGAGGGTGGTCAAAGGCGAGGTAGGTTTGTTTTCCCACTAAGAAGGCGCGGCGCGGCCGGAGGGCCTTCGGAGCGTGTGGCTCGTGGGGAGGCGCCGAGGAGGTGGCACACGCAGAGCGGCAGCAAGGCGCACCAGGGCACGATTGGGACGCACGGTGCAGCGAGGTCGGGCTTCGCGGCAGGAAGAGGAGGAGGAGGAGGAGGAGGAAGAGGAGGACGAGGAGGAGGAGGAGGGGGAGGAGGAGGAGGAGGAGGAGGAGGAGGAGGAGGAAGAGGAGGAGGCGGAGGAGGACACGCAGATGGCTGATGGGATGTTCGATGTCCGCCGTGAGAGAGCACGGCTGACTATGGAGGTCTTGGTGCCTCCTCTTCACTGACCTTGGCCTGCTCTTCGCGCACCAATCTGGCCAGGGGGATTGCGGGGGTCTTAAATATGATCGGGGATGACTTGGAACCCTTGGGATCACGACCCTCCTGGACACGGGCAAGTTGAGTAGCCGCTCCTTGGTGGCTCACTCGAGTGCCACAGCCTCCAGTGAGCCCTCGACCCAACCCTTCAGAGTAGGATCCACGCTTATGGCAAACCAGAATACTCGTGGGATGATCAAGGTACTCATAATAAAATAAAGCATGGCCTTTATTATCATGCACGAGGTCTGACAGCTGCTTGCAGTGGCCAGGACATTCCTTGGCCGCAAGAGCTGCTCTCTGTTTGGTTGGCTTCGTCTGCACCCTACACAGAATGCACCGATGATACTGCGCAATTAATGCCCACGCATGAAATCTCCTAGGAACTCTGGGCTCACGAGGGACCTCATGAGGCACAGGCGGAGGAGGGGGAGGAGGAGGCACGACCAACGACGGCGGCGTCCACGACGCAAGGGCAGAGGCAGCACCCGTGGGGGGGGAGAGGCTCTTCTCTGGGGCGGCCAAAACTTTGTTCTTTCTGGGGGCTATCGCGGGCCACTCTCCCAGAGCCTGAACAACGTACTTGAGATATTTGGTAACAAACTTCTTATCTTCGGTGAAATTGCACTTCTCATCCGCGCTGGGCTGAACGCCCTTGTGTGCAGCTGCCTTCGCTAAGCGTTCCGCAGCATCACTACCTTCCGCCAATCGACGGGCCTCGCTGCTTACGGGTAGGGATTGAGTATCTCGGTGGGCCTTGACCTTTTGGAGCCTCGACCCTAAAGGAAAGAGCCCTCTGCCAGCCAAGACTTTAAACCCAGCCCACAGATTGCGACGGGGGTACTCGGTGCCTTGATGCAGCAATACTACCCCCTTGTAGTCAGAATAAATTACTTCAACACTGCTAGACATAAGACTGGCCGCGACTGCAGCCAAATGCTCCGCGGCTCTGGACGTTTGCAACAGCATCTGGCCGACTCGGCCACTGAAATAGGCAAAAATTTCACCTTCTCTGAAACATACTACAGCGAAACCAGCAGCGTTGAGCACATAGTGCCCATGATTAGTGCAACTGCCATCTATATACACTTCCCCCTCGCTGAAGGCCTCTTGAGGGGTGGTACCTCCTTGAGCACGCCCAAACTCCCCAAACTCCAAACCAGATCCAGGAGGAGGCACTCCACGGAACTCAGGGACCAGCTGGAACCCAAGACGTAAAAGAGGGGGCCTGGGGAGGGGGCTCTCTTAAACGTTGAAGCCCCGCATCCGAGAAGTGAGTGGCTCTGAGAACTTCAGTCTTCTGGCAGTGCAGTAATCTGCGGCAGAGGTTGTCCGAATGATGGCCGCGCTCGCAGCCGACTGGAACTTCATATCCTGCTGCTTTGGCTCTCTCCATGGTCCAGATACTTTGGGTAAGGAAGGCGAGTAAGGTGCCTTTCTGATGCCCAGGAAGGTCTGACGAGAGAGCCATCCGAGCAGCAGCAACGTCTAACTGAGCGTCCGCGTGGCCGAGCTTGACGGCCGCCTTGGAGGCGAGCTGGCCGTGCCAGTCGTGCTCCATGAGCCCTTGGAGGAAGGCGGGGGAATGTCCTGGGAGCGGGCACTCAAGACCTGAGGCAGTCACAAAGGTAAACGGCCCCTGGAACTTCCAACCAATACGCTTCAGCGACAGCACCGCCGCACTGAGGGGGGCCCTGGAAGAGCCCCACGATTTAGAAACCCTCGGGGGGGCGTTTTCAGCCCAAGCCCGCAGCTGTTGGAGACTAGCCACGGCCAAGTGCGGACGGGTGTTCGCATCCCAAACTAAACGATGCCACATAATGGCGGGACCGAGGGCCGCTTTCCACAAGGGGTCCTGGAGGATGAGCAACGACAGGCTGCGGCTGCGGGTCGAGCATCTCGGGCCCGCGGCAGCCAGAAACTGCGACCTAGCAGATTCAAGTTGAGTGCCGGTGATGCCAGTGACCTCAACTCCAAAAGTGGTGGCCGCTTCCAGGCCAGTCTTATACAGTTTGTGAGTGTTGTCCCCAGCACGTTTTAGCATGTGGACCCTGTTAAGTCTTTTACGCATCTTGTCAAGACGCTCCGTAAGTTTCCGAAACGTTATCCATCTTCTCTGGGGGCGGCCAGCCCCAGTTTCAACCCCCAGGTTGGGTCCCGAACGATGAGGGTCCGGACCTGCCAGGGGCCCTAGCTTAGACCTGAGCTGGTCCTGCAACGCTTGGTGAGACGCTAGCACCTGGGACTTCTCGCTGGCAATCTGGCACTTAAACTCGTGGATGATGCAATCCGCCATCGATCTGGCGGCTATGTTCAACTGGCCAACGATGAGGCTGAAACTGCGACCGTGGCACTGTAGTAGCAGATCATCAATGAACATAGCGAATCGAATGTAGCTATGGGCCTGTGTCCATATGTCCAAGGGGGCAAGCACATACATCTGCACAAGGTACGTGGCCCAACTGCAGCCAGCAGCAATACCCCTCCAAGGTTTGCCGACGGTGACCGCACAATCTTGCAAAGAGACGATACGTTCGCTGGCATACTGCGATAGAATGATGCGAAGTAAACAACATGGAAAACCTGACTCAACAGCACGATGCGCTAGACACGGCCGGTCAACGTGTTCGTAGTAGTTAGATAGATCGTAGAGGACCTGGGCGCTGTATTGTTGATATTTGGCTGAGCTGTTGAACTCGCATTCCAAGGATTGTTTGTAGACCAATTCAACAATAGAGTGGCCCGCCTGGTGAGCTAGATAAGGCCGGCGATGGTGGGCTTCCCACTCTCTGGCTGCCGACCTCCTAAGGCGGGCCCAGACACGATAGAGCGCTGGTAGCATGCCAATAGACCTGAACGAGGGCTGACTGGCTGGAGTATCATGTTGTTTCTGTTTAATCATAAGCGTTGAGACAATCCCCTGGAGCTGAGTCGGCATGTGACCAACCTTCTCGATCAGAGCGATAAATTGGCAGACGATCTCCGCCTGCTCATTATTCAACATACTGAAGTGCCGCGGATGAAACCGTCCCAGGTCGAAGCTGTGGCGCGAGGAAAACAACGCGCAACTTGTCGAAGTCTCTTGGGAGTAATCGGACCCAGGGCGACACGGTCATCGGTATCAGGAACGAGTTGAGGTGGGGTCTTGGGGGGAAACTTGCCATATCTTAGCTAGACGATCAGCTTCGACCTGCAATATATGCTGGGGCCTGCCTGTGTACTGAGACTGGTATTGCACAGATGTCGGGCGCCAGGCCTCCAGTCGTGTAGACCATCTGTGAGCCCATCCCATTCCCCCTGTCATGTTAGACTGAACCCACTCCCTCCAAGCCCTCCCATCTGCGGCATTCTCCGCCGCCTGCTCCTGGTGCAGGAGCTTGGTGATATGCTCTGGCAGCTCGTCTAGCACTTGCAGCGCCAACGTCTGATCTAGAACGCCAGCCTGGAAATCCATAAGTAGCAAACCTGCAGCTACTCGAATATCCTGAAGCCCCTCCATGAGGGACACCGCAGTGGAGAACAACCCGGGGCAATCCTCCAGGCTGTCCAGGATTTCTTGGAACTCGAACGAGTCCCAGTCCTGAATGCAGCGTCTGAAATCCTGAATTCGGATACACAGCCATCTTAACGGGCCCGTATAGGCCACCCATTTGGCTCTGCTACGAGCCGCGTAGGCCTCCGCGGGGACCTTGAGAACCTGAGGGGGGGGGGGGGGAGCCCTGGGGAACTTACTGGGTTTAATAGGGGCGTTGGTCCTCCTACTGATTGTAGCTTCCAAGTCCTGGGCCAGGGTGAAGTACACGTGGTCCAGGATCACAGTCGATTGCTGATCGGAGAGAGGCCGTTGAGCATCTTCGATCAATTGCGAGGCATACTCCATGATCGCGGCAGTCTGGTGCCAACTCACTTCTGGTAATTGCGGGCCCACTGGGATATGTGTGGGCAGCTTCTGGGGCCTATGCAGCGAGGTGGTATAAAAGTTATCCTGGACAACAATATCCGACAGCACGGGCCTATGAGGGGAGAGAGGGTAGGAGGCCAGGGCACGGGGGTTCTGGAGCCAAGGCGCGAGGCCTTGGCTGGAAACAAAATAGTCGAGAGTCGACTTGGTCTTCTTGGTTCTGTAGGTGGCTGTCGGGGGCGCAAGCACGGCCATAGTGGACCTGGACAGAAACTCGGCATGGGACAACCTGGTGGGGGCCAAATTGAAATCCCCCGCGACCAAAACTGGATGCGCTAAGTCATCTTGAAGTTGGCCGATGGTGGCCAAGAGGTTTAAATTAGTCTCCGAGAGACCAGCAGCAGCTTGGAAATACGTAGAACACAAAGCGAATTGTGGGATCCCTGGGAGCTCCTGGATCACCCCAGACAAACGAGCGGGCTCACACCTCGAGGGAATCAGCAAAGGTTGGACCCCCAGGTCCAAACCATCCCGGATCAAAGTCGCGACTCCCGAAATCAGCTCATTGTAAGGGTTCACTGCAGCAGGAGTTATGTAGGCCAGCCAGCCTTGAGACGCGCACCATTGTATCTGGCGTACAATGCTATCGCCTTCGGCTAACTTACACTCCTGGCACAAATGATGGTGACTGCGCTGGCCTGCGGGGATTGCAAAAACTTGCGAACGGCAGGCCAGCACGATCCATTAATGGTGGCTAGCTTATAATTCTGGTTACCCTGGCGACGGAACCTCACTAGCGACCATTGCGGCCGCTGCAGCCGCCCTGGCCTTCTTGGCTTCGGGGCCGCCGTCGCCCTGGATCTTGGCCATGCCGTTGGCGACCTGCTCCAGTGCCGCAGCAGCACGCACACGGCCCTGTGACTCGTCCATCGGGGTCGCTCCGGCGGCGTCGGCGGGCGGGGCGTCCTCCAGCTCCTTGTCGTCCACTGGCGTTGGTACATGCTGGCCTGGAATGGGATGGGGCGCTTCTGGCTCATCAGCGCATTCGCCAACTGCGGGGAAGCCGTCAGGCTCCTGTGCTGGCTGCAACCCTTTGCCCTTGCCCTCGCCCTTCGCCTGGGTCTCCACATACATGGTGTGCTGGTGCTGCATGTTGTCGAAAAGCTGCGCCAGCTCCGATACTTTAGCACATAGTTCTGGTGGGGCCTCCCCACCCTCGGGCATGCGAGCTGCCAGCATGCCTTGGATAGTGGCGAGCAAATCCTCATCCTTGGATGCCTCGTGCGCTGCTGCCTCGGTGGCCAGGTTGAGCTGAGACTCCAGGGACTACACTTCTTCGTTATTGATCTCAATATCCTCGACCAGCTTGCCGTGGTGTTCGCTGGCCTCGACGATGGTGTGCACAAGCTCCATCGCTTCTTTCTTCTGGGCCGTGAGCTTCTGGCGCGCGACCTGCAACTGATCTGACAGCGACTGAGCTTGCTGCTCCAAGCTCTTGGCGGACAGGGCCTGCGCCTTGGCAAACTTGAGCTTGCCCAGCGCCGACTTGTGCTCCTCTCCGTATGGCTTCCACTTCTTCCAGAACGTGACCTGTGCTTGGGCCAGGGCCACGGGATCTTCACTGTGGGTGTCGTCCTCCGCGAAGGTGACCTTTCGACCTCCTCCGCGGCCTAGACCAGGGGGAAGCTCGGGCCCGCGGGAGCCGTGTCTCCAGCGGCCTGGCTTGGACGGTGGCACTTGATCGTCAGGTCGATCCTCCTGAGCTCCTCCGCCTCCCCCTGCAGGCCGATCTGCGTACGAAGCGGACTCCGAGCGCTGCTTGAATCGATTGCCACACTGGATGCAATGGCGAGCATTAGCAGAACACCAAGCCCACCCTTTACAGCCACGTTTCGAGCAAACGACATACTTCCTCTGGGCCGCCGCCATCTCCTGTGTCCTCTGCGCCGCAGCACACACAGACAGTGGGCCCAGCAGGTGGCACTGGTGCGGGACGTGATTGTGCCTCTGCCTGGGGCTGACCAGGCTGGCACTGGGCAAAACCGAAGGCTTGAGCCCGAACACCCAGGGCATTCCCTGGATGGCAATTCTGAGTCCTGCACCTCCCGCGGTGTGCTCAGGACTTGAGCCAGGAGGCGGAGGAGGAGGAGGAGGCGGAGGAGGCGGAGGAGGAGGAGGAGGAGGAGGAGGAGGAGGAGGAGGAGGAGCACACAAGGCGTGGAGGGCGCTGTCGGGACGGTCCGCCTGTCGCGGTCAGTCGGAAGGCGCTGCGGCCCGCACGAGCCCTCGGTGGCCTCCGCCTGGCCTCGGAGGTCTGCGGGCGGCCCGCACGAGCCGTCGGTGGCCTCCGCGGCGCCTGCTGCGAATCGGCTGCAAGAGTCGACTGGCGTAGCCGTCCGAGGGGCCCTTTCTTGGCTTCTGGAGGGGGCGGTGCGGCCGCCCCATTTCTGCTGGCCTGCACATGCGGGGTTTGGCCCGCAGGCCGCTTTCACGAAAGGGCGTGCTGCTAGCTCTGCCCGCTCCCGGATTACGAGCGTAAAGGGATCAGTCGTGTCAATTGGTGCACGCAGGTGCGCGCGCATGCACATGAGCGCGTGCACAAGACATGCGAGCATGAATGTGCCACTGGTGCTTCGTTCGTCGATGTTCTCTTTCATGCCAGCAAAGGGCCTTCCGGTACCACCCGTTCTTCACCATTGTTCAAGGAAACATTGTGTGGTTCTGTCTGAGCTTGCTCTGCCTGGCTTATCATGATGAGATTATCGTGGAAGCTAGTATCTGGTGCAGTCGCCAGGTGACGTTCGAGTCGGTGTGTTTCCCTGGCTTCTTCTTGAACGTGTATGGCTCGGCCACGCCCTCAGCGAGCCGCTGCCACCACGATTGCTGCCACGGCTGAGGCTGCCGAGGTCGAATCTCCGTTCGCAGATATGTCACGATCGTTTTCGGGCTTCCCGCAGGCGGCAATCGCCTTTCGCCCGATGCGAATCCAGCATGGATCGCGACTGTAGCTGCCGAGTCTCGTCGGCGCCCTGCACCGCTGCAGTGCACGCCTCCGTGTGCCGAGGGCGCGACGCGGAAGTACGTCCAGCTGGTGCCAGAGGACCGGCCGAGTGGGGCAGCCAATGTTCGCGCGGGCCCGAGGAGGAGGAGGACGAGGACGAGGAGGACGAGGACGAGGAGGACGAGGAGGAGAACGAGGAGGAGGAGGAGGAGGAGGAGGAGAACGAGGAGCAGAACGAGGAGCAGAACGAGGAGGAGAACGAGGAGGAGGAGGAGGAGGAGGAGGAGGAGGAGGAGGAGGAAGTGGAGGAGGAGGAAGCTGGCGAGGGATCGAGGATGGCAGGAAACTGGCCCTGGAGGGGCCCCCGACGGCCCCCTGTACGCTGCAGCCGCGGGCCCGTGAGGGTGCTGGAGAGGTGCGCGCCTCTTCCCTCCCCGGCCTTATCTTGCTGAGGCCTTACGGCCGGTGCCGCCGACCCCGGAGGCCTCGGCCCTGCCGACACGCCCCGGGAGGGCAGCATTCTGACCCGGGGCTGACCCCCGGGGGGGACCACCCCCCGGGCCTCTTCCCTCCCCGGTGTTTTATATTGGTCATGTCGTTCTTGGGCGCAAATTGATGGGGGGCGATCAATGAGGAGGGGAGAGAGGTGCCCATTTTCGGGCCCTGCAGGCCCCCTTCTGGGCGCTAAAGGGCTCCTTTTGGGGCCCTAAAGGGCCCCTGTCCGGCAGCCCTCGCTGCCCCTCATGCATCGCCCCCCCCCCCCCCCCCCCCATGAACTCGCGCCCAACGTTAACTCCGCTGGCCGGCACAGTGTCATTATTGCCGCGTGCCCGTCTGGTCGCAGCGACAGGGGATATGTTCGTGTGCCCGTGGCCGAGGGGAGATGTCTGAGAGATAATCGAAGGTAAACTGTGGCGGCTCTCGGGGTCAAACTGGGTCGTGGATTAGGTGCTTCTTTGGGAGGCGCCTTGGGGTCTCTTCGGAGGCCTCTCGGGGGCCTCTTGGTGGCAGTGAACCAGCTTCCTCTTTAGGAGGCGTCTTGGGGTTTCTTCAGAGGCCTCTCGGGGGCTTCTTGGCCGCATTTTTGTAACCTCCTGGGGACTTTTGGGGAGCATGCTAGCGGGCTCGGGTTTCGGGGCAGGCTCGACATGTTGCCCTGGATACCCCATGTTGGGCCTTCTTTTTTTGGCCTCTGCAGCTCTCGTGATAGGCATCTTGGGCCGTCTTGGAGTACTCTTGGCCCGTCTGGGGGCCGTCCTGGGATCCTCTTGGCGGCATCTCCACCAGTCTGGGCGGTCGGAAACCCGAAAAGGCGGCAACGCCAGAACCTTTCAAAAGCCTAGGCAAAATCAACGCATGTTTCCTTGGGGTGCCCTCTCCGAGTTTTGTTGGAGCCTTCTTCGGCCGTCTTGAGCGTCTTGAAGCCGTCTTGGAGCGCTCCTGGCCCGAGGCCGTGGGGCCGGCCACCTCTTCGGCGCCTCCTTTGGGGGGCTCCCGGGGCGCACCGGGAGCCCCCAGGGCCGCGCCTCGGAGTTCCGGCGCCCGTGACCAGGACATTGCCGGGGACCGCCCGGGGTACTCTTCCCTGACCTTCCAGAGAGCTATGTCTTAGCACGGGAGACCTAAAGACCTAAAAAACGAAGCGAAACAGCCTAAAACCACGACATCGAATAGCTCTGGGATCGGTTTTTAAGTCGCGTGCTATTTTTTAGCCCTCCTGGAAGGTCAGGGTTCTTCTGGGGGCCCCCCAGGGCCCGCCATGCGCACGCGAGCTGGGTCTACCAGGAAGCACGTGTTCCTTCGCTCCCCGTTTGGTTGCTCCCCCGTGGACGAGCGCCCGAAAAGTGCCGTACTGGCACCATCCGTGGGCCGACGAGGTCGGGGCCGCCGGACGAAAGCGAGCACGAGGGGTCCAGCGGAAGAGAGGAGGACTGGGGTGACAGCTCTCGTGGTACTTCTGCTTCTTGGGCCGTCTTGGAGTCCTCTTGAGCCGTCTGGGGGCCGTGCTGGGAGCCTCTTGGCGGCATCTTCCCCGGTTTTTTTGCGTTCTGAAACCCGAAAAGGCGACAACGCCCAAATCCTTCAAAAAAGCCAAGGCGCCAGGAAGGGTGGAGAGAGAGCGGCGAGTCAGAGACTCCGAGTTCCCATCGGTTCGCTGCGCGGGCCCCTGGACCTCCCCAGAGCCAGCTGCTTAACCTTCCGAGCCGCCCTGTCCCCGAGGCCCACCGTCGATCCGACTGGGTCTCGATTCCGGACGGTGCAGTCCGATTCGAGTCTGATGTTCCGACGATCCGACGCGGCCCAGAAGATCGCACGTCGGTGTTTAGCATTCTGGCGCGGCCAAGCCGATGCGACTGTGGCTCCGTGCCGACGCTCGGAGGAGCAAGAGGTCATGGTAATGATGCGTTCCAGGGTTTCCAGGATTTCCCCAGATTTCCAGGAGGTTTCCAGGAATTCACAAGAATTCCTAAGATTTCCGAGCGTTCCACGCGGGCTGCGGAAACGAGGGCCGCCAGAGACTCTGGCACTCTTGCAACGCATCATGGTCCAATCCTAGCATGACATCGCTCCCGTCGCAGATGCGGCTCGGTCCGATGCGCATTCCAATCGGATCCGATTTCGCGAGTCGGTGCTGACTGAGCCTGCCCGCAGCGAGAGGAGCCCAACGGCAGCGAGATTCGATGTTGACTGATCTTGTCCTGAGCGTGTGATCCCACTCTGCAGCCAAACGGGCTCGATCCCGAGCCGGTTCGGCAGCCGAGCGGGCTCACACCGCGAATGGGCTCAGAGAGCAACCTTGGTGCCGTCACGTGTTCGGGAAACCAGCGTTCGTAGTGTTTCTTTGTCTCTCATGCCGATCGTCTGCGCGTGGGGCGCTTTCCGCCACAACCAGGCACTTTCACAGTGCTCGATGTGCTTGTAATTCGTTGCCGTGGTGCGAGCGCCTCTGGGGACGAGTGTGCGTCGCGCGTCGTGGCTGAACAGACAGGAGAGCCTGGGGCTGCCGGGGAAGCCTGGGCCTCCCCTCGGCGTGGTGCCCCCGCAGCTCTATAGGCCTCCCAGATGGGGTCGGAGTAGGTGGGGTCGGAGGGTCGCGCCGCATCGCCGATGGCGGCGATCCTCCGACCCCACCTACTCGGACCCCACCCAGAGGGCCTCGAGCAGCGCAGAGGAGCCGACGGACCCGCAGAGCCACGCGTGGGGCTTCTTCCGCATGGCCAGGGCGCCCCTGCCCGCGCAGCCAGTGCCGCCCGCGGCTCGGCCTGCCCTGGCCGATCGCGCGGCCGGGCCCCGAAGCCGCAGAGCGGTCGGGGCGCAGGCGGCGGTCGTCGTCGCCGTCGTCGTCGTCGTCGTCGTCGGCGTCGTCGCCGTCGTCGTCGGCGGCGGCGTCGTCGTCGGCATCGTTGTCATCGTCGTCGTCGGCATCGGCATCGGCGCCGGCGTCGGCGTCGGCGTCGGCGTCGTCGTCGGCGTCGGCGTCGACATCGGCGTCGGCGTCGGCATCGTCATCGGCGTCGGCGTCGCTGTCGCCGTCGGCGTCGTCGTCGGCGGAGGCGGCATTGAGCGCCGCGGTGAGGCAGCGCGGTGCTGCGTGTGGGGCGGGGCGGAGCCCTGCGGGTCGGCGGCGGGTGTGGCCCGCCCAACAGAGCGCGGCTTGCACCCGGAAGGGGGGGGGGCTTCAGAGGTCGTCGGACATTTCCGACGGTTCGCTGCTGGCTTGCTTCGCACTGGTCCTACATACGGACCGCATCCCAGAAATAATTTCGAGCACCCAGAAAAGTGGCAAAAGAGTGTCGAAACAGTGTCGGACGAGTGTCTCCCAGGGCCCGACACGTGAAAACCCTAGAGTTTGGGTGTACTTTTCTGGCGCTCGAAATTCTTGTTGGTGATCAAAGCTAAAGTAGGCTGGAAAATCATTACCGGGGACTTCCGAGCCTTCCGAGAAGCCCCGCCCCTTCTCGCTTCCCCCCGCGCTTGCCGCCTATCCTTCCTCCTCCCGCCTCTGCGGCCGCCCTGCTCTTTGCCAACCGCTCTGCTCAGAAGGAAAAGAAACACACAGACACAATTAATCGTCGATTCCCCAGAAAATATTAGAAAATATGGGAAGTGGGGGGAAGACAATTACTCCGTCGGTAGGCTCCACACGAGAGTCTGTTTAGCTTACCCTTTGCCCTTTCCTCCTCCCCCTGGCGGACACCCTCTCCTCTCGCCCTCTGCACTGCCCTCTATTCCTCCTTCTATTTCTCTTCCTCCTTCTCCTCCTCGTCCTCCTCCTCCTCCTCCTCCTCCTTCTCCTCCTCCTCCTTCCTCCTTCTCCTCCTCCTCCTCCTCCTCCTCCTCCTCCTCCTCCTCCTCCTCCTCCTCCTCCTCTCGCGCCACCTCCTCCTCGTCGTCGCCCTCCCCCATGCCCCTTCCCTCCTCATCCTCCTGCCTCTTCTCCATGTGCACCTCCCGTTCCCCCTGGTCGTGGCAAGCAACTCGATTTTCCTCGGCGCCGTCGCCGCGTCGGCCAGCACGCGCGCGTTTGCCGACGGCTAGATCGCGAAGCCGTCGGGACAACCCTTCGGACCAGGCCGTTGGGACAACCTCGCAGGCCGCACGGGCGCGGGAGCCAGCCGTTGGGACAACCCCGCGGGCCTCCAGGTGCGCGCCGCGGCGCTCAGGCGGGTGGCAGCACGAAGCCCAGCTCTGCCGCGAGCTGCTCCGCCTCAGCCCTGGAGCCCACCGCTCTCTTGTCAAACTCCTGTAGCGCCTTCCGCAGGGACGCCGGCGGCCCGCGTTCCGGGCATTCTCGCGCGGGCGGCCGCAGGATCAGCATGTTCCGCATGCACGTGGCGCGGGAGAACATGACGTAGAGGTGCAGCCACCACATCTCGTCCGACATGCCCGTGCGGCCAGCGTCCTCATCCCTGGCGCAGTCGACGGTGACGCCATTGCGCAGCGTCTGGCCCTGCGACAGCGTGGAGGTCAGGTAGGACGCACGCGTCAGGGTGAACCCCGAGCGGCGCACAGCGTGCGCCCCCGAGCTCTGCCACGTGAGCTCCTGCTCGCTGGGCCTGAACATGAGCAAGCTCCTCGCCCGCGCCTCGGCCTCGCCGTCGTCGCCAGCGCCATCGGCGCGCTGCTGCAGCACCTCGGCGACCTCCTTGTAGATCGGGGACTCCTGGAAGCCGTGCACCTGCAGCCAGATTCCCTGCGGTAGGTAGCAGGGGCGGAAGAGCTGGCCCGGCGCGCACTCCTCGTAGTCTCGCTCGTCGTCTGCGTGAAACTCGAAGGACACGATGGTGGCCCGTTGCTCCTGCACGAGCCCCAACTGCTTCTTCAGCTCCTCTTGCACGGCCGTGACCCGGACCTCCATGCCGACGTGTGCAAGTAAGACGCCGTGGATGTCCCCGGTCTTGTGCATGTTCGGAGCGCTCAGGAGCCCAAAAGTGACGACAGTTACACGTTTCAGGATGACCCGCTCGGATGCGTAACATGATCTGCGGGCCCTATGGGGAGGGGGCTCCCGCCAGAGACTTCCTCGCAATTCACTCACAGACGAGGCCCCCGCCTGATACTTCCTCCGTAATCAAGGTTCATGAGCGCAAAAGTGACGACAGTTACAGGTTTCAGGATGTCCCGCTCGGATTCGTAACATGATCTGCGGGCCCCATAGGGAGGGGGCTCCCGCCGGAGATTTCCCCACAATTCACTCACAGACGAGGCGCCCGCGCGATACTTCTTTCATATTCAAGCATCAGGAGCCCAAAAGTGACGACAGTTACAGGTTTCAGAATGACCCGCTCGGATGCGTAACATGATCTGCGGGCCCCATAGGGAGGGGGCTCCCGCCGGAGATTTCCTTGCAATTCACTCACAAACGAGGCTCCCGCCTGATATTTCTTCCATATTCAGGCCTCAAGAGCCCAAAAGTGACGACAGTTACAAGTTTCAGGATGACCCGCTTCGGATTAGTAGCATGATCTGCGGGCGCCATAGAAAGGGGGCTCCCGCCTGATACTTCCTCGCGATTCACTCACAGACGAGGCTCCCGCCTGATACTTCCTCCATACTCACGCCTCAGGAGCCCAAAAATGACGACAGTTACACGTTTCGGATGACCCGCTCGGATTAGCAACATGAAGCGCGGGCCCCATAGGGAGGGGGCTCCCGCTTGAGACTTCCTCGCAATTCACTCACCGACGAGGCTCCCGCCTCATACTTCCTCCATATTCACGCCTCAGGAACCCAAAAGTGACGAGAGTTACACGTGCCGGATGACCCGTTCGGATTACCAACATGAAGTGCGGGCCCCATAGGGAGGGGGTTCCCGCCTGAGATTTCCTCGCAATTCACTCACCGACGAGGCTCCCGCCTGATACTACCTCCATATTCAATTTAGGGAGCGATTGATGACGAAGTGATGAGTCAGTGAGTGCTGATGATGAACAAGTGATGATTGAGTGATGATGATGCTGATGATGACGATGACCAGTGAGTGGGTGATCGAGAGATGATGATGGTGATGGTGACGATGATGTTGAGAGGCGGCGGTCCTACCGTCGGAGGAAAATGCCTCCGAAGCCTACTGAGGATGAGTGAGTAATTGAGTGAGCGAGTGGGTGATAGAGTGGTGATGATGGTGACGATGATGATGATGAGGATGATGATGAGTAGTGATGACGGTGATGGTGGTTGATGGTGATGATGATGGTAATGATGATGAGTGGGTGCGTGTGATGACGATGACGGTGGTTGATGGTGATGATGATGGTGATAATGGTGAGTGTGTGTGTGAGAGAAAGAGAGAGGAAAGGGGGGGGGGAGATCCTGCGCGGCGTGTGCAGAGAAAACAAGAACCCCACTTTGGATGTGGGGAAAAACCAAGGAAATATGGGAAAAGATGGGGAATCGTTTTCTTAGTGTGTATTTATGTGTGTGTGTGTGTGTCCCAGGGCCTCTTCAGTAAAGCAAGCGCCCGGTGTCGCCTTCTCGGGGCATTCCTCACGAAGGACGCTTCGGGGCGAAAAGTTGCTCCCAGGGAGCGGCCCTGGGTCCAGGACCCATTCCCCTGAGGGCATGCTTGCTTCATGCCCGCTGGCGCCTACGGGGGCATTCGACAATTTGTCGGAGGCCTTCGGGGCTGGGGCGTTTTCCATCTGACCCTCTTCGAGATCGCTCCGGCTCCGGAGATGATGGATGGCCGATTGAGGCCCGAGTTGTGGTCAGCGCCAGCGGAGGTCAGCCAGTCCCCTCCGATCCTTCCTGGCTGACCTGGGTTTGCGAGCCAATTGGAGCCGATCCCCCCTTGAGGTGTTCGACCATGGAGCCCCTGTCAACCGCAAACACTGACCTTTCGCGCCGATCACCGCTGGAAGCCGACGAAGGCCGCCGAAGGCCGTCAGAAGACCGCGGAAGACCGCCGAAGACTGCCGAAGGCCGCCAGCCGACCGCGGGAGAGCGCCGAAGACCGCGCAGGGCTGGTGGGCAACAAGGGGTCCATCGTCAAATGCGTGACCCCCCGCCTCTCCGTCCGCTGACCCAGGTTTCGGAGCGGCCATGCGGCCGGCTGGGGCTCTCGACCATGTGTGGCTTGGGCAGCACGCGGGCCCCGCCGTCGCAGCGCATGCCACGAGGGGCACTTGAATTGCGCACCACAGAGGCCACTCTTGCGGAGACTCATGTGGCTCTCGGGCGACATTTGGAGTTTGATAGAGGTCCTACCCTGACACGTCGAGTGGCGAATTCGTCGTTTTCGGTTCGCGCGAGGGCGTCGCGGCCGCCATTTTTGCGGCTCCAGGTCCGTCGGTTTCGGTCCCAGGCCGCTTTCACTACTAAAGGGTGGTTTACTAAAGGGAGGTTTGTCCACCGCCGATACATGGAAGCTGGAAAAAGTGACTGGGGCCAGCCCTTCCACTCTTTCCAGCCCTGGCCAGTGCTCCCTTTATTTCTGTTCCAGCCCCGGCGACCGCATCCCTAGCCTATACTGTTTTTCCCAACCATCCTGTGGTGTTGGGTCCTCGTTTTGAAGAGACGGTGCCCCGCGTTCCTCTCCTCCTCTCCTCCTCCTCCTCCTCCTCCTCCTCCTCCTCCTCCTCCTCCTCGCCCTCCTCCCTCTTAGGGTTCGCATGCCTCCCCACTACCCATCTCGGCACACCCCTCACACGTTTCGTGGCCCCATAGGGAGCTCCACCGAAGGCCCCAGTGGCAGGGTTCGCATGCCTCCCCTCCACCCATCTCGGCACACCCCTCACACGTTTCGTGGCCCCATAGGGAGCTCCACCGAAGGCCCCAGTGGCAGGGTTCGCATGCCTCCCCACCACCCATTTCGGCACACCCCTCACATTCGTTCCACCACAGGGTTCGCATGCCTCCCCACCACCCATTTCGGCACACCCTCACACGTTTCGTGGCCCCATAGGGAGCTCCACCGAAGGCCCCAGTGGCAGGGTTCGCATGCCTCCCCACCACCCATCTCGGCACACCCCTCACACGTTTCGTGGCCCCATAGGGAGCTCCACCGAAGGCCCCAGTGGCAGGGTTCGCATGCCTCCCCACCACCCATTTCGGCACACCCCTCACACGTTTCGTGGCCCCATAGGGAGCTCCACCGAAGGCCCCAGTGGGTCAGGGTTCGCATGCCTCCCCACCACCCATTTCGGCACACCCTCACACGTTTCGTGGCCCCATAGGGAGCTCCACCGAAGGCCCCAGTGGCAGGGTCGCATGCCTCCCCACCACCCATTTCGGCACACCCCTCACACGTTTCGTGGCCCCATAGGGAGCTCCACCGAAGGCCCCAGTGGCAGGGTTCGCATGCCTCCCCACCACCCATTTCGGCACACCCCTCACACGTTTCGTGGCCCCATAGGGAGCTCCACCGAAGGCCCCAGTGGCTGTTCGCATGCCTCCACCCATTTCGGCACACCCCTCACACGTTTCGTGGCCCCCTCCCCACGCATGCGGCACGCACACGCAGGGGCACCCAGCTCCACAGTTTTCGTGGCCCCCTCCGCAGCCTCCCCACCACCCATTTCGGCACACCCCTCACACGTTTCGTGGCCCATTTTCGCATGGCACACCCCTCACACGTTTCGTGGCCCCATAGGGAGCTCCACCGAAGGCCCCAGTGGCAGGGTCGCATGCCTCCCCACCACCCATTTCGGCACACCCCTCACACGTTTCGTGGCCCCATAGGGAGCTCCACCGAAGGCCCCAGTGGCCTGGTTCGTATGCCTCCCCAACACCCATTTCGGCACATCCCTCACACGTTTCGTGGCCCCATGGGGATTTCCACTGAAGGCCCCAGTGACTGGGTTCGCATGCGCCCCCACACCCATTTCGGCACACCCCTCACACGTTTCGTGGCACCATAGGGAGCTCCACCGAAGGCCCCAGTGGCTGCGTTCGCATGCCGCCCCCACACCAATTTCGGCACACCCCTCACACGTTTCGTGGCCCCACAGGGAGCTCCACCGAAGGCCCCAGTGGCTGCGTTCGCATGCCGCCCCCACACCAACTTCGGTGCACCCCTCACACGTTTCGTGGCCCCATAAGGAGCTCCACCGAAGGCCCCAGTGGCAACGTTCGCATGCCGCCCCCACACCCATTTCGGCACACCCCTCAAACGGTTCGTGGCCCCATAGGGAGATCCACCGAAGACGGTACTCACACCAGCATTACTCACAACTGCATATGGTTGGGTCCTTCGCCAGGCTAATTCGGACTCGTTTCACCCCCTGCCAGTGTTTCCCGCCCTGGCCACCTCCGCTTTCACTGATGTTCCCACTTCCCTTTCTCCAGCTTCCCCGTGTAGTCTCATGCCTCCGGCGACCGTTCGGGGCGGCTCGGGCTCCCGCACTGCGCGCCCGACGAGGCGCAGCCGCCGGAGGGCATCCCGGTGCGAGAAAGCCTCCGGGAGCCAACGAATGCTTCGGAAATCCGCCCAGGGCCTCAGGCGACGCAGGGAACAGGGATCAAAACCTCTCAGCCCGCCCTGGAACCATATTTTGTGTGTGTGTGCGCTCGGCTTACGGACTCGATCACGAGATGTAGAGCAGCTACAGAGCTCTCGATCACACCGACGGCGTCGGCAGGCTCGAGAGCATTGGTCCAGGGCCTCGGGCGACGCAGGGAAACGGGGTCGTCTCCACCGACGTTCGCCCGCAGGCCGCCCGCGCGAGGTCATGCGTGAGCGCCTCCGTTCTCCACGCGGTGTGCCGCGCTGGCGGCCTGCGTTCGCCACCGCGTGAGGTCGCCATGCCATCTCTCGTAGGACCCGTTTCTTTTTGTCGCTTGCGATCGGGGTATAAGTCGGGCGTGTCCCTCTACAGGAGGAATATTCAAAAATACAATTATCCCAGTGCGACCCTACCTAGGAGTTGGAGCCCCTAGGAAAGCAGCATTAGTAGTAACAGTAAAGCTAAGCTAAAGCTAAGCTAAAGCTAAGCGAAAGCTAAGCTGAAGCTAAGCTAAAGCTAAGCTAAAGCTAAAGCTAAAGCTAAGCTAAAGCTAAGCTAAAGCTAAGCTGAAGCTAAGCTAAAGCTAAGCTAAAGCTAAGGCTAAGCTAAGGCTAAGCTAAAGCTAAGCTGAAGCTAAGCTGAAGCTTAGCTAAAGCTAAACTAAAGCTAAGTTAAAGCTAAGCTAAAGCTAAGCTAAAGCTAAGCTAAAGCTAAGCTAAAGCTTAGCTAAAGCTAAAGCTAAGCTGAAGCTAAGCTAAAGCTAAGCTAAAGCTAAGCTAAGGCTAAGCTAAAGCTAAGCTAAAGCTAAGCTAAAGCTAAGCTGAAGCTAAGCTGAAGCTAAGCTAGCTAAAGCTAAGCTAAGCTAAAGCTAAGCTAAAGCTAAGCTAAAGCTAAGCTAAAGCTAAGCTGAAGCTAAGCTAAAGCTAAGCTAAAGCTAGAGCTAAAGCTAAAGCTAAGCTAAGGCTAAAGCTCCCAGGGGACTGGGGGAACCGCGGGGCGGGGACTGGGGTAACCGCCCGGGGCGTGTAGCACTGCCCGGCCCCTTTAAGCTAGAGAGTAAGAACCTTTCTAGGCAGAGCCTAGGTAGGGAAAAAATTATCCCAGTGCGACCCTACCTAGGAGTTGGAGCCCCTAGGAAAGCAGCATTAGTAGTAACAGTAAAGCTAAGCTAAAGCTAAGCTAAAGCTAAGCTGAAGCTAAGCTCAAGCCAAGCTAAAGCTAAGCTAAAGCTAAGCTAAGGCTAAGCTAACACTAAGCTGACGCTAAGCTGAAGCTAAGCTGAAGCTAAGCTAAAGCTAAGCTAAAGCTAAGCTAAAGCTAAAGCTAAAGCTAAGCTGAAGCTAAGCTACAGCTAAGCTGAAGCTAAGCCAAAGCTAAGCTAAAGCTAAGCTAAGGCTAATATAAAGCTAAGCTAAAGCTAAGCTGAAGCTAAGCTGAAGCTAAGCTAAAGCTAAGCTAAAGCTAAGCTAAAGCTAAGCTAAAGCTAAGTTAAAGCTAAGCTAAAGCTAAGCTGGAGCTAAGCTAAAGCTAAGCTAAAGCTAAGCTAAAGCTAAGCTAAAAGCTAAAGCTAAAGCTAAGCTGAAGCTAAGCTAAAGCTAAGCTAACACTAAGCTAACACTAAGCTGAAGCTAAGCTAAAGCTAAGCTAAAGCTAAGCTAAAGCTAAGCTAAGGCTAAAGCTAAGCTAAAGCTAAGCTGAAGCTAAGCTGAAGCTAAGCTAAAGCTAAGTTAAAGTTAAGCTAAATCTAAGCTAACACTAAGCTGAAGCTAAGCTAAAGCTAAGCTAAAGCTAAGCTAACACTAAGCTAAAGCTAAGCTAAAGCTAAAGCTAAAGCTAAAGCTAAAGCTAAGCTAAAGCTAAAGCTAAGGCTAAAGCTCCCAGGGGACTGGGGGAACCGCGGGGTGGGGACTGGGGGAACCGCCCGGGGCGGTTAGCACTGCCCGGCCCTTTAAGCAAAGAGAGTAAGAACCCTTCTAGGCAGAACCTAGGTAGGGAATGAAAATAGTCTGGGGGCGATGTGTTGGCTATTCTGGGATATTTTGGAGTACGTTTTATTTTTCGCGCCTGTAGGACGACATGCCCGACCTAACGGTCGGGACATTTGAAATAAATAGCGTGGCGCTCCACGGGTTCTGGCCCACCGCGCCTCGGTGCGACACGCTATCCACTTCCAGGTCCACATGCGTCAACGTCACGAGCCTTTCTCAGCCTGCCGCCCCGCATAGCGGAGCGACACGCTAACTATTCCGCTCGCAGGGCATAGCGTGTCGCCAGGGCCACCGTGGCGACACGCTGTACAAAAGTTCCCGGCCGTAACAGTCCTGAGTTTCAACAGTCCTTCTCAGGATGGAGTTTTCAGGATCAGCTTCTAAACGCCAAGTTTATAAGCCAAGATTTTCCACGAGAGCGCTCATGGCGGGTGCCGCGGGGACAAATCATCAGTTTCCTCGATTGGTGGAACACCAAACCGTGACGAAGGCCGCCGAACCAAAGAGTTAGTTAAGCCATTTGGGGGGGGGGCGTTCTGAAGACTTCCTGAGGTCGCAGGCCTAGAGGTTGACACCAACACCAAGATCGGCGGTGTTCCTCCACCGAGGGAAGAAGATCCCGATCTCGGTGATGGTGGTAGTATTCTGGCGTCCAGGGTGGCCGAAACATCACCACCAACACCGAAATCTATGATCACCTCCCCCCTGTGGAGGCAGCCCTCTGTCTTGGTGTTGCTGCCCACTTCCAGGGCTCCCATGAGGTTGCACTGGCTCCGTGGGCCCGGTGTCGGCTTCTGCGCGCAGCCGCTGCCAGAAGCCGGCGCGCCTCTTCGCCACCGCGGCGTGGCCCCGTCGCCCGCTGCGCCTGCCCAGCGAGGGAGGCTCGCGCGGGCGGGCCCCCCCCCCCACGGCAGAGAGGGCGCGGCATCGCTCGGACGTGTGCATCTTTCCTCCGGCGAGGACCATCGATCGGGGGCGGAAAAGAGGGGGGTGATGACTAGGGGGGGGTGGATATCATGGCGGGGGCCATGATATTTCCCCAGATTTCATGGCGCCTCTGCTTATTTCATTACGTCCCTGGCCCCCCCGCGGGGCCGCGCACATGCCGCCGGTCATGATTTGCACCCCCCCTCTTGGACACCCCCCTCTTTGCCGCCCCCGAATCGAGGAGCATCCTTGATCGTTTGGCGAAAAAGCCACGCACGAAACCGACGACAAAAAACACAGGGAATGGACGTCCGAGCGACGGCGAGAGGGAGACTCGCGCGAGCGGCCCCCCCCCCCACGGCAGAGAGGGCGCGGCGCCGAGGCCCCCGCCGGAGCCGGCAGCTGGTGGCCAGGGCAGCAGGCGACCGGATGTCACCGAGCGCGTTCCGCGACTCGCAAAAGTGCTTACTCGCAAGCGTCCTACGAAAAAACGTGTGTCTGCTTCGATGGAGTGGATCGTAGATCCCCCGCGGCGGATCCAGGCCATTTGCGAGCAGTTCCTGCGCGGGTCGTGGAACGCGCCAGTCTAGGATGAGGATTTTCATGACGAGGGCGATGACGATGGCGCCCAAGCAAGTCGGGTTGCTCAGGCGGGGCTTTCGAAGAAGAACAAACGGCATAAACATGAACTTTTGGCGCTCCGCGCGGATTTCTTGGATCCGCGCTGGGCCCCGGCCGGCGGCGCCTCGGCGCCGCCCCTGGCGCGCTCCGGGGGGTCCAGCGCAGATCCAAGAAATCCGCGCGGAGCGCCAAAAGTTTACGTTCATGCCGTTTTGTTCTTCTTTTTGATGACGCCCAATCAAGTCGGGTTGCTCAGGCGGGGTTTTTTCCCACTGCCAATCAACACCAGAAGCTGCTCCCCTGGGCCACGTCGGGCCAGTGAGGAGCGGTGGGGCATTTCATGGTTTCCCCACACATCCATTTTCTCTCACAATTCGTTCTTTCTCTGAATGGTTTGAATTCGTGGGCGGGAAATATACCCGTGTCCACGACTTGGTTCGTATCGCTCCATGCTCTCTTCCTGAAGTCAGCGGTGGACAGATTCACGAGTGGATCGGCTGGTGGATCGTCGCGCCTTCCCCTTTCGCCTATTCCTCCCCCTCCCCCACGCTGCTGGCGAGTCACCGCCGCCCCCTGCCTTCTAGAAGCGCCTGTATGGTGGAATGTCAGGCGTCAGCATTGTAATGCTACATAGACTTCGAGTTACCCAAGCCGCCAGGGGAACCACTCGGAGAACACTGCTGAGGGGCCGTCATGGGGCTGTCTTAGGGCTGTTCACGGCCTTTGGGGCCTTTTTGTGGGCCGCATGGGGTTCTCTTAACCATCTTGGGGCTTTCTTGGCATTAGGGCCGCGTTAGGGCCGCGTTAGGGAGCTCTTGTGCCGTCTGGCGTTTCCGGGGCAGCTTTAGAATCGACTCTTTGGCGAACTTGGAAGTCCCTCGGCTCTTGGGACCTCCTTGAGCCATCTCGGAGGCATCTGGAGGCGTCTTGGAAGCCATATCGTTAGCGAGTCTTCTTGGCGTGAAGCGCTTTCCGTGGGGCCGGCGGGACGGGCCGAAGGCCACGGGAACCTCGTGGAAGGGCCCCTGAGATTGTGAAGCTGGACACGCCAAGCACCCCATCCGGCAGGCTACGGCGCGGCGGACCTCTTGCCTGGCATCGCTCGGACGTGTGCGTTTTTTCCTCGGCGAGGGGCCATCGAGGAGCATCCTTGATCATTTGGCGAAAAAACCACGCACGAAACCGAAAAAAGCACAGGGAATGGACGTCCGAGCGATGGCCAGCTTGGGTTTCTGTTTATCACAGGTCGGTCTTTCCCACCGCGCGCGTTGTACGAGTGAGCCTCGCGCGCCACGCCACTGCAGCTGTGCCTCGCGTGCGGTGTTGACGAAGAGCGTTGCTGACGAAGAGAGTGAAGCCACGATGGTGAAGGCGACAGAACGTGACGGCGAGGAGGCGAGAGGACGAGACGAGGAGGGAGGAGAGGCAAGGTGCGCGAGGCTTGTAGCTGGAATCACGTAACAAAAAGCTCTGAGCTGGTGAAACATGTGTAGCCTGAAGTGGTTGGGCGCCTTCGAAGCCTACGATGTACGAGAAAAGCGTGTTCGGGCCAGGCAGTGATCGCAGCGATAACCCAGCCATTGTTCGGATTTACTTGGTAATTCTGGCGAGGTTCTGAACACTTACATGTGAGCACACACATACACACTTGAAAAGCATGCGCAAGTATTCACATGCGCGCGCAGCTATATACACGTTTCGTAGGGTGGGGTAATTTTAGAGGAGAGGGCTTGGAGCGCCCAGCCTAGCGACGGGCGCGTGGGCATTCATTCGACTCTATCGCAGCGTCACTTGCCAGGAATTGTGCAGTGAGCTCCGTTTCTCGTCCAGAATAGTGGGTTCCCAAGTCTCCTCACCCTGAAACGTCTGAATGCAGAATACAGGCATGGGCTGCAGCGTGCTGCTGTTTGCGAGAGCGGAGTCAATGCGCCCGCATCGCCTGTCGCAGGAGCCTGGACGACGAGGACCAGCGGGCCAACATTGTCGGCAGCACTGGAGTGGGCAAGAGGCCTGCCAGCCGCTGAGCATCTCGGGGGGGCATGCTTTGCATGAGGAGGCCCCGACGGGGCCAGCAGCGAGCAGGTCGGTTCGGGACGTATGCTGTGCGGCCCGAGCCCGACGTGAATGCAGCAGCCAGGCCCCTGCATCCTCCAGCCTCTCTCCTTCCCCTCAGTTCCCCCTTCCTTCTGCCCTGCGCCCCCCCCACGCTCCATCCCGCTCCCCCCTCATCCTGCCTCTTCCCGTATCCCCGCCTCTCGCAGGATCTCCCCCTATTCCAAACCGGTCTCGCGGGGCAGAAACGGAGTCTGCCCACGTCCAGGCCCGCATTTGGCCCGGTCCCTGGCCGACCCATCCCTGGACTCTCCAGCAGTTCGAGCACCCGTTGCGATCGAGACGTGCGCTGAGGAGATCACGGTCCCATTCTCTCTCTCTCTCTCTTTCTCTCTCTCTCTCTCTCTCTTTCTCTCTCTCATTCGGGCCTCTGGTCAGAACAGGAAAAAGCACATAAACAAAGGGTTTTATTGGTTTTACGCCGGAAGGGGGCGTCGTTGAGAGGGTGCCTGGCACGGATGCGGGGATCGGGGTGGCGTCAGTGTTTGGAGCTGGCGGTTTGCGTGGAGCTCCCTCGAGACCTCTGGGGACCTCCAGACTGGAGGCCCCCAGAGGCCCCGAGGGAGAGGCATCCCGGAGGCCTCTGGAGGCATCCGCGGGCGGCCGCACGCTGCCGAGAGCGCGTCTTTTCTCCGACGTCCGCGCGCCGAGCGGCTCGGGACGCACACCGCGGGGGCCACGGCCACTGCGGCGGGCCACGGGCCACGGCGGGCCACCGGGCCGCTCCCCCGCCGCGGGGGCTGCGCGTCGGAGCCTCGATGGGGCCACATGGGGCCCACGGCCCGCAGAGGCCGGCCGCCGCCCGCCCTCGTGCGAGCTCTGCCCGCGCCATCCTCCGCCTCCTCCTCCTCCTCCTGCCTCCTCCTCCTCCTCCTGCCTCCTCCTCCTCCTCCTCCTCCTCCTCCTCCCCGAGGGGGCGGCAGGCCACAGAGGCGCTCGGGGCCACGATGCTCGGGTCGGGCGAAAGGGGTGGACAGCAAAGGGGGGGGGGGGAGAATCAGCTCCACGTAGCTGAGTTTCCTGGCGCCTCCGGGCGCCGGAGGCGGCTGAGCATCGAGGAATGGGTCCCTCGGTGAGGCCGAAACCAGCTGCATGCAGCAAATTTCGTAACCCCCCCTTTCCCAATCCCCGCCTTTCGTCCGGCCCGAGATGCCCGCCCTGCACGGGTGAGTGTGCGCGTGCTGGACTCGTCTCCCTCCCGCCCGCGCCGGGCTCTTCTCCCCCTCTCCCGTGCACCGCGGCTTAGTTCGCGTTTTGTGTATGTGTGTGTCGCACTAACGCTTCATCGCCAGCGCAGCCACTCTGCCTTACCGCCGACGCAAAAGGTGTGTGCAGGACCCGAGGGTGCACTCGTCGTGTGGGAGACGTGAGGGGCCGAGGGGATGCGCAGCGTGCTCGCCGGGTCTAGGCCGTCGTCGGGACAGCACCCGGATAGCACAGTGTGTGGATGTGTGCGCCCCTGCGAGCGCGCGTGAACGCGCGCGTGTGGGTGAGAGAGAGAGAGAGAGAGAGAGAGAGACATTGTGTGCGCGTGTTTACTTGTTTGAGTCCGAGTGTTTGCGCGCAGCTGCAAAATGTTCGGTGACACCGTCGGAATGAGAAAGTTCCGCGCTTCCCCCTGCCAGGACGCAACAAGCATCGCTCTTCATGTCCGCGCAACGCCAAAAAGTTGCGCGGCTCTCGGGGTCCACTGGACAAGAGGCCCCTGTCGCGCTGAAGCTCTCGCTGCGACAGGAGGTCGGCGCTCGCGGCGGGCTCGCCGATCGAGCTCGGCATGCTCGAGGGCAGAGCAGCCCTTCGTGCTTGTCCGTGTCTGCAGGTGTCACGGGCAGTGCTGGCCGGCGCAGGCGATGTTGCGGGAGGGCGGTCGACACATTGACCCGGTTTGGGACCAAGGCAGCGAACCATCGGGAGGCATCTAGCCACGAGCTCCGACTTTGAGGGTCCAGCGTCGTCGTCCAAAGAGGGGTCGTTCGGCAAGAGAGGGGGAGGGAGAGGGAGGGAGAGAGATAGAGAGAGGCGGTCCCCGCCGCAGGATGTCCATCAGCCCGATCAGGAGCATCATGCGCAGCGTTCAGGGCGTCCAGAGCGGAGTCCAGAGGCCCCTCTTCTTCACGCGCTGGCATGAGTGCGCACGCGCCTTGCAGCTTCAGGTCATACAAGGGATGTTTGACATAGCGGGCACTGCTTTGCACCGCCGTTTCGGGGCCAGGGCGGTTCAAGGATGGTGGCGGCAGATCTCGGGCGAACGGTGGCAATACACTGAATTGAGCGGCACCGAACTTGGCACAGACCGAGAGACCTCAGCCGCAGATGACGGTGCGAAGCTGAAGCACAGCAAGCAAGCGTTTTCTTTTGCTCGGCATTGTCCACGGCCCTCGCGTGCCGCAGATATCCTTCATTCGGCGCCGTCCCCGTCCGCCCCCCCTGGCCCTCGCATGCCGCCAACCTCCTCCCCGTCCCTGCCTCGCCCCGAGCCGTCCCCAGCCGTCGAGTAGGAGATCGACTACAGAATCGGTGTATCCCAGAATTGATTTCCTCGCCGAATCTACGAACAAATAGTCGAATGCTCGTCCATCTCCATCCATTCGACGTGTTTCCTTTCTGTAGGTTCGACGAACACTTCAATTTTGGGGTAAGTCCATTCTGTGGTCGACCCCCTACTCGTCCATCTGCAGTCCATTCTGTAGTCGAATGCTCGTCCGCCTGCATCCATTCGACGTACTTCCTTCTTGTAGGGCCGACGAACACTTCAAATTTTGGGGCACGTCCATTCTGTGGTCGGACCCCTGCTCGAAGCCTGGCCCTCGCGCCCCGCCGGCTCCGCCCGGCTCGGCTCCCGCCCCCGACCGTGCCTGAGCGGCCATCGCGCGCCGCCAGCTTCAAGTCGGGCCTGTCCCCCCCCCCCACAGGAGGAATATTCAAAAATTGTCCAAAATCGTCTGGGGACGATTGTTGAGCATTTTATGACTTGTGTTGATTGTGTTTTTACTATTTCTAACGTTTCGTCGAAAATCCGCCTGCAGAGGGGGCCACGCCCGACTTAACGCCAGCTTCGCCCCCACCTCGCGCGACTCTGCCCACGGCCGCCCTCGCATGCCCGCGCGTCCTCGGCCGCGTGCCGACGAGGCACGTCCCGATGCCTGGTTGCATGCGTCATACGTGCCACATCCAGGAGGCCATGGCCTCACCCAAGCAGTGGCTAGGCGGCCCGGCCTGTCCATAGGCCCATGAAAGAATGTTATAAAAACCTTTTTCTGCGGCCTGCACGAAGAGTCCTTTAGACCAGAGATTGTCTTGTTTGAACACATCGGGCACGTTCTCAGAACCTTGTTTTTGTTTTTAGAACATATGTGGGTTCTACGAAGATTTCGCGCGAGGCCAATCGGAATGTCGGGACGGTCAGTCCCTGCTCAACTAACCCACTTGGTTTGATTTCGGCCCGGGCAATTGTCTGCCGAGGTGGTTCGTTCGTTCTCTCGTTCGCTCTTCTGTCACGCCTTGTCCCTTGCGTTCCCCCGCAGCCCGTGCGTGCCGCCGATCTCCGTCGCTTGCCTCCGTCCCTTGGCTGTCCTCGCCCGTCGCCGGAGCGCTGCCATTCCCCCGCATGCTTCGGTGGCTCCCGTCTGCTCCCAATCGCGTCCACCCGTTGCCATCCTTGCCTTGGCCTGCCTGGGGCCCACGCGGTACTCTCCGGCGGAGAAACTTGTGCCACATTGAATCATTTTCTTGCGGCGAACACCGCTTCTCCTCCTCCTCCTCCTCCTCCTCCTCCTCCTCCTCCTCCTCCTCCTCCTCCTCCTCCTCCTCCCCCCCCCTCCTCCTCCCCCTCCCCCTCGTCCACCTTCCTCCTCCTCCTCGCCTCCTCCTCCTCCTCCTCTTCCTGCTCCTCCTCCTCCCCCCGTGCCAGCGCAACAGCACAGCAAGAAGCAGGCTGAGTCTCAGATCCGCTCCAGTCCAGTGCCCTGTCTGGACTGGCTCCTCCCCTCGTCCCCCTTGGGGGGCTTCTGGGAGACTTCCTGGTGGTTTCTGTTGAGGTTTCCAGGGGGGTCTCTATGAGGTATGTTGGGGGCCCGCTGGGGGGCCCCCGATGGCCCATCGGGGGCCGCGGGCCTTTTTGGAGCGCGATGTCTACCGAGCTCTCCCGAGGAGGATCGGCTGCAACATCTCGGGGACGCCCTGGCGGGTCTCGGGGCTGTCGTGGAGCCCCCTGTGGACCTCCGAAGATTCTCAAGCTTCAGTCGTGGGACCGTCTGGGGGTCCTCTTCAAGCCGTCGTGGGCTCTGAGGCTCTCTGAGATGACGTCTTCTCGAGGCGACCTGAGGCCGAAAAGCTTCGGGGGCAAACAACATTGAATCCCATGCTGTAAGTTCCCGACCCTCCTGCGTGTCGGGTCCTCGTTGGGGATGGCCAGCGCCACGCCTCCTCCTCAACCACTCCATCCCGCCCCTCCCCATCTCCCATTATGTATTTCTCCTCTTTCTCCTCCTCCTCCTCCTCCTCCTACTCCTGCTCCTTCCCCTTCTCCTCTCCTCCTCCTCCTCCTCCTCCTCCTCCTCCTCCTCCTCCTCCTCCTCCTCCTCCTCCTCCTCCACATCCTCCTCCTCCTCCTCCTCCTCCTGCTCTTCTCCCACTCTTCCCTCCACAAATCAACGCCCAGTTCAAATCCCGATGAGCATTACAACGACGCACCAGCATTATACCTTTTGCCATTGTGAAAAACGACGCGCGAAGAGACTGGCGATTCAAATCGCTGGCCCCCACTGAAGGATCGATCGATGTAGATGTTATAGCTGGGCATCCTTCAGCAATTCTGAGGCACCACCCCCACGTGGTAACCTGGCTCCGCGACTGAACAGCCGACCAGCAAGCCTGCATCATCCACTACATCTCGAAGGGGCAAATTAGAAATAGGATTGAGCGCCGAAAACAACGTGACTCCGATGAAGCGGCGGTTAGAATGACAAATGTCGGATTCGAGTTGCGCAGAGCTCTAGAGAAGAATCCGACATAGACCCAACCAAGGTCTACGAGGAGCTCAAGTTGGAGGATGTCGATCAGGAATCCTTCCAGAAGGTGATGGTACATGGTACTACACATTGAGCTGTATACGCAGCATGTTCCATGGATCTGATGGTGGGATACCATGCCGTGGTAGGGACAATGATCGAGGTGCTGGGCGACGTTCTATGATTCACGCTATTCAACACCAGCTACCGTTTCACAAGCATCCAAAGTTGTTGCTGACACCAGTCTGACAGAGCTGTATACATAGCATTCGAAGAACTGTCGAAGGATGGTATACGGACAGAAAGACTGTCCTACTGACACATAGGAAAACTGCTCTATCCAGACCTAGCACCTCCACCAGGGAGTTGACCTCAAGGAGCACCAGACCTCGTTCAACCCACAGTTCGAGACCCTACGGGCTTCGACGAGGGCCCCATGGAGGACGGGCGTCGACGAGAATTGGAGAAAGTTGACCCGAGACGAGCACAACACGCTCCACTCCTCTCGCCCTCCTGATGCGCCACCAGCACGTCCAGAGCACGACCCGCCGCCACCGCAGGGACCGACCAGGACCCACCGGTCGGACACGCAAGCCCCTCCCCGGAGGAGGGAGAGAGCAACAGGGGGAGATAGACGACATACGAGGAAACGCCCTAAACAACCTACGCCCTAAATGGCTGGTGGGATCGTGAGATTCACGCACGCGCACCGCAGAGTATCATTTGCAGGAGATGGTGGCCGGGGGGGGGGGTCGAGATAGTGGCGGGGATGGGCGTCACCGGTTTGGCTGGGAAGATTTTGCTTGGGGGATGGGCGACCGTGCATAATCAACATGGGCGATCAATACGCGGAGCGGGGCGGAGAAGTCCAGCCTCGGGAAGGGGGCATATCCTAATTTTGTTTCAGCAGCGAGAACTTCTTGTGGGCATCCGCGCGGGACGACCTCCCGTGCTCGTGCCAGCACCCCAACGCACCCACCCGCAGCTTCTGCGCAGAACTCGTGCAGGCCGTGCCTGCAGGTACCCATCGGGACTTGCTCGCGAATCTCACGGTCGCCGCCCATCCCAGACCCCCGACGTCATGACTTGTTCATGATGTCCACCCCCAGAGGTTTCGACCTATTCCCTGGGACCGGCCTTTTCATCCTGAGTCATTTTTGAGGGTCCTTAGGCACGGTAAGGGCCCCCAGAAGCCGAACATTGCGAAAACTTCCCGTCGTGATTCTTTCATTGCTCGAGGGGGTCTGGGATGGGCGGCGACCCGGCGAAAGTCCGGAAAACGCCACCAGCGCACGGGGCGCCCACCGACGGCGACCGGGCGAAAATCCAGAAAGATGATGTGATGAAATGCAACGGGAGCGAAACATCCCGAAGTGCAAGCACTGCTTGGGGAATGATAGGCAGCGGTTGGCAGCCAGGCGATTTGGATACGTAGAGTCTGCAGCGGGCTCCGTAAAGGCGTGCGGGGAGGAGGGGCACATTTGCGGCAAGGGACGCCGCATGGCACAAGCAGTTCAAGTGCAAACATTCTCGCCAGCGTGCGGCGCATGGGGGCAGTCGCGAGCCTGCGCGCAGCTACTCCCGTCAACAGGATCCGCGTTTTTTGCAGATTGTGGCATGAGTTCTAGCATGCGGCGACAATGGAGACAGGGAGCGGGTAGCTACAGACGGGGGAGGAGGGAGAGAGAGGGAGAGAGATTGAGAGAGGGAAAGAGAGAGTGAGATGTGGAGGGAGAGGGAGCGGAGGGAGGTTGGGAGAGATGAATCAAGAAGGGGAGGAGGAGAGAGCAGTATAAGTATACCAACGTTTTGATACATATACATATATATAGCTGTACTAATACCATGAGTGCCTATCTACATAGAAATCTGATCCGACTAGACCTTCGGCCCGCTGGCGTCCGCTGGGTCCCGAGCGCGCCTGGAGGACCCAAGACGGCTCCCGATGGCTTCCAGAGTGCCCCAAGTTGGGCCAAGAGGGCTACGAGACGTCCACGATGGACCCAAGACGGTCCCAGAGGCCCCCTTTTCGCCCCAAGGCACCCCAAGAGGCCGCCCAAGGGAGCCCCAAGAGGCCAACAAATCGTCAAATTCCCGTCGTACTACGTATATGTTCGGTATCAACAACGTCGCACCTTCCCGACGCTCCAAGACGGCCCAAGACGCTCCCCAGATCGCCCCAAGACGGCCCAAGGGGCGCCCAAGACGGCCCAAAGGAGCCCCAAAACGGCCCCCGAGAGGAACCAAGGACTCCCACAAAGGCTCCCAACAGGCCCAGCTCCCCAAGAGGCACACAAAAGGCCCCAGGAGGCGCCAACACAGCCCCCAAGACACCCCAAGAGGCCTCCCAAGGGAGCCCCAAGAGGCCACAATCGCAAAATTCCGCTCGTAGAACGTATATTTTTAGCATCAACAACTTCTCGACCTCCCGACGCTCCAAGACGGCCCAAGACGCGCCCCAGATCGCCCGTGCGACCATTTGCTCCTCACCACCTCGTACGCCTTCGAAGCCCTACGAGACCCCTCATCCCTCTCTCTTCATGAGCCCATACGACCCTTCCAAAACCTGTCACCCGTGCGACCCCTTATGAGCCTTATGAGCCCCGTGAGCTCTCCAAGAAAACCCCGAGACACCTCTGCCATGAGCTCTACGAGCGTTTCGATCCCTACGAGCTCATGGGCCAAGTGAGTTCATCAGCCCTACGAGACCTACGAACCCGGTAACCACCTCGTTATCCCCCCTCTCTCCCACCTTTCCCATTCTCTCTCTCCCTTTCTCCCTTCCGCCTGATCTGCTGTCTTACGCAAAACCAAAAACATGATCTGCAGACGAGCACCATGGTCCCTATGAGGCCTACGAGCCCTATGAGGCCCCCTATGCCCCACGAGCCCCATGAGTCCCACAAACCCTATGAGCAAGTTTCCCCCGACGAGCCATGTGACCCCCATGGGCCCTACAAGCATCATGAGCCCTATGAGCCCAATCTCGCCTCTGAGCCTATGAGCCCTAGAAGCCCTATAAGTCCTACGGGCTCTATGGGCCATTTGAGCCCTGTGAGACCAATGAGCCCGACGAGCCCTATGAGCCGTGTCGGCGCAGTGGGCCCTGTGGGCCGTATGTCGCATCTGGGCCTCGTAAGGCCTACGAGCCCTATGATGCCTATCAGCTTCAGGGGCCCCGCGGCTCGCGCGACCCCTAAGAAACTCAAAAGCCCTATGAGCCCTGTGACCCCCGTCGGCTCGATGAGCCTTGTGACCCCGACGACCCGTTCTGAACCTGATGAGCCTACTGGGTCCAATCAGCACAATGACGAGCCCCCTGAGCCTCACAAGCCCAGTAAGACGACCCGCTCTATGGAGTATTGGGCTCAAGAGCCAGTGGCGTCTGTGATGCCAGGGGCCCTACGAGCCTCCACGCCCAACGAGCTCGTCAGCCCGAGGAACCCTCTGAGCTCAAGTACGGCTGCGGGCTCTTGGAACCTCATGATCCCCAGGAGCCACGCTGCCGGAAGTACCCCTCTTCCACATTTGCGCTTCGATTTTGGGCCCCAGTGGCGGCGGAAAGCCCGGCCTCTGACCCCGAGGAGCCCATGGGTTCTATCAGCCTTGTGTGCCCCATGGGCCCCATTGCCGAAACACACACACACACACACTGCGGTGCTGGCGACTACCAGTCGCGGCGCGCCTCGCTGGCGCCATGCGAACAAGATTCCGAAGGCGAAGCGAAGCGAGTCGGTAAAATCTGGTGTAAGTGTATATATACACACAAATACATATGGTAAAAAAGAAACATGACCCTGGCGGCGTACCCAACCCTTGCACAATGCGGGGCATAAGTACATCAGGATTGCTACAACGGGGGCGATGACGTAACATGGACGCATGTGAATTTGCGAGCAGCAATCGGAAGGCTCGCAGGCCCCAGATCAAGATCTATGGGCTACGTAATAACAAATCACCCCCGTTGGTTGTGCCATGCGCCCGTTGCACCCAACGTATCCCACAGCAGCTCTTGAGAGCCCCCGCGGGATACATGTAGGCGCAACGTTATGGCCATCGCCCGGCAGATTGTCTGTTCCACATCTAACCCCCGTTGGTTGTGCCACGCGCCCGTTGCGCCTAACGTATCCCGCAGCAGCTCTCCAGAGCCCCCCAGGGACGGCGAGGTCTCGCTCAGATCCCCGCCGTGCCTCACTCCGCAGGACAAACCAGCAGCCCTCGAAAGTGGCGACCGTGTCGCAGATCGCAGCCCCCCAGGGACGGCGAGGTCTCGCTTAGATCCCCGCGGTGCCTGACGAGCCACCAGCAGCCCTCGAAAATGGCGACAGCGTCGCCGATCGCAGCCCCCCAGGGACGGCGAGGTCTCGCTCAGATCCCCGCGGTGCTTCACTCCGCTGGAGACCCACCAGCAGCCCTCGAAAGTGGCGACAGCGTCGCAGATCGCAGCCCCCCAGGGACGGCGTCGCAGATCGCAGCCCCCCAGGGACGGCGAGGTCTCGCTCAGATCCCCGCGGTGCTTCACTCCGCTGGAGACCCACCAGCAGCCCTCGAAAGTGGCGACAGCGTCGCAGATCGCAGCCCCCCAGGGACGGCGAGGTCTCGCTCAGATCCCCGCGGTGCTTCACTCCGCTGGAGACCCACCAGCAGCCCTCGAAAGTGGCGACAGCGTCGCAGATCGCAGCCTCCCAGGGACGGCGAGGTCTCGCTCAGATCCCCGCGGTGCCTCACTCCGCAGGACCCAAGGGCAGCCCTCGAAAGTGGCGACAGTGTCGCAGATCGCAGCTCCTTGGCAAGATGCACACACAAGAGGTACCGCAGCCAGGATGCACACACACACACACACACACACACGCACGCACGCACGCACGCACGCACGCACACACACACACACACACACACACACACACACGAGGTACGCACAAGACAAGAGGAGACCAGAGGAAAGCGAGAGGCGGGAGGCGGGAGGAGAAGGACGCGGCCGCAGTGCTCTATTCAAAACGAATACCCAACTAAGGAGGGCTGGGAAGAAACCGAGCGTGGGAAGAGTGAGGGCACCAGGGGCAGAGATTCATTGGCCTTGCCAGGGCCCAGCAAGTACGCCTTCGGCCTCCCCTGGCGACCATCGTTGTGGCATCCCTTTGCTCCCCTGCTTGCTCCCCTTGCTCCCCATGCGCTCTCACTGGCCACTGCGCCACACCGCAGGCGCTGCCTCGTGCCATCCGTCAGATACGCGACCGGCGGCCCTGGAGGACCCTGGCCCCGAACCCCCGCACACGGGGGGCACGGGAGACACGTGAGCCCCCTTTCCCGGAGGCCCCCCTTCGGAGCCCCCCCGGGGGAGGCTCCGAGGGCCTCGAGGGCGGCCCCGACGCTCCCCAAACGGCTCCGCGAGAGCCCAGGAGGCGCCAAAGACGACCCCAAGACGGCCTCGGGAGGCCACAGAAAAGAGCCCCACGAGGACCACCAGAAGACAAACATCAGCCAAGCATGCCAGGAATTTCGAACGTTTGTGGATACGGTTCGCAGTCCCTGGCTTCCGTGCAAGATGGTTCCCCGAGGGCCCCAGAGAAACCAACGAGCTCTCAGAGCGGCCCCAAGAGAGCTCCAAGATGGCCCTCCGGCGCCCCCAGATGCCACTAAAGGGTCTCCAATGGGCCCCCAAACAGTTCCAAGACAGCACGAGCCTAAGACGGGCCCAAGATGCCGCAAGAGAGCTCTTTGAGGACCTTCAGACGACCAAACCCAGACGAGCATGTCATGAATTCCAGTTGTTCCGCGCCATGAGTTCGAACGTACCTCAGGAAGGTCAGTCCAGCCCCATGGGAAACCCCGACCGTCAGGAGAGCGCAGAGCTCGCACCCTTCAACGGGAAGAGAGAAGAGAGGAATGATGCAGGAGCTCCCCCCTGAGCCCCCCCCCTCCCCCACCCCCCCCCCCGACGCCGGCGCTGGCGCCTGCGCCAGCGCTGGCGCTGGCGGCGGCCAGCAACGCCGACGGCGGGGACGCAGCGACGATGACCAGAGAGGGCCCAGAGGTCGCAGAGGGGAAACACAAATCGCCATGTCGAGCACCAGGAGGCCCTTAAGTGAAGAAGGGGGAAGGGAGCTTGGAGGGAGGGGAGGCCCCCGAGGCAGCCCCCGCCTGCGCCCGAGAGCCAGCATCGCAGAGGCGCGCGGGGAGCCGTCGTAGAGGCCCTGGCTCGCCAGGACAGCGTCCGACGGCCCGCGGGGTATTTCCTTACCAGCCTCGAACGTATCCCTATCCCTAAGATCGACACGCCAAAAGGCGATGACAATCTTAGCGATTCGCCTTCAAAAAATAAGAGAATCCCTAAGATTGGCATCGTGAGGAGGAGGTGCCCAGCATAGGGATAGGGATATGTTCCAGGCTGGTAATTTCCCCTCGGGTAGGGGTGGCAAAAGCAAGGCTGCCACCCCGCGGGCCATTGAAAAGGGCTCTCTGGATTCACGAAACCTGGAGTGGCCTTTCTTGCGTAGCCCTGCATGGTCCAGCACATCAGCACACCGCTCTGGGCCATGTCTGCCGTCCCAGCCCAGGCTCCGAGGGCGTTCCCACGTGTCATCCAGGGAGGGGGGTGCTGCCTTCCATAAGGGGCGCCAGTGGTTGGAAGGGACCATGGTAAGGAGGACGACCAGGAGGAGCAAGCGAGCCGAGCACCGTTATTTTCAATGTCGTTTCGCGACCTCGTTGGATCCGAAACCGATGTTTCGCAATTCCAGACTCGTTTATTGTGCTGCGCCGAGCGCCAGACTCCAGGCTGGCTGGACCTGCAGCGCGTGTTGTTGATAGTATAGGACAGGAGGCAGTGGGAAAGACAATGCGAGGGAGAACATGATTCCGCCTTCCCAGTCGAGTTTGTCTGCCAAAGTCAGTTTTGTTCTGGTTTAGGTTTGAACCGCCTGGAGCTAAGCGCCTTGCCGCCACAGCGGATAGATCCGCAGCTCGATTCCGCAATGTGCGACATGTTGGTGTTTCGCGGCCCTTGTGGTTGGGTTGATTTTGATTGCGAGTTGGTGCTGCTTTGCGGGCGTTCTAGTTGCCCAACGCTCCCAGTATATTGTCGAGACGCGGAAAAGAAAGGAACTGCTCGGGTTCGGGAGGGGCCTCGCTGTGCCTTAGGCCCTTGCGTGGTTGTTGTCCCAGCGTTCCTCGTGCACCCAGGCGCTGTTGATGCCAAAAACGGCTTCGTTCCGAACTGAGCGCTCCATCTGGCAGCAGCGTGATTGTATACAGTCGAGGTTGATTAGTACGTCGACCCAGCCAAGCAAGGGTACCCTTGTGTCCTGTGTTTCGCGACCCGCACCCTCTACACTATTTACTGCCATGTGGCCCTCGGAAGAGCCCTGTGCCCTCTCGCGTGTCCTCTCCAATCACCCCCGACTGCACCCGTCCCCACGCGGGCGCAGGCAGAAATCTCGGCCGATCAGACTCGAGTTGAGATGCTCCAGAGTTACCCCAGGCCGCATTCTGGGGGAGCGCGCCGAGCTCGGCCAGAACGGGGGCCGTGGAAGGGGCCCCAAACCCTCGCACTGGCCCGCCTCCGTCCCTGTGAACAGCGCCAGCGTCGAGTCTGCATGCCCGCGCGAACACCCAGCCAGGAAGGGCCGGGTTTTCACCCTGAGCCGCTTTCGGAAGGTCCCCAGACCAGTAAAGGGCCCCCAGGGGTCGAAAACTACGGAAAATTGGCAGTCACCATTTCTTGCGTCGTCAGGATCTGAGGTTCCAGACAGATCACGACGTCGGGAGCTTTCCCCCCTTCGATCCTTCCTCACGTTAGATCATCACCCATCGCTGACCGCTCACCCCCCCCCCCAGCACGGTGGGCCGCCGTGGCCGCAGCCCTGGCAGCAGGCGCCGGGAGTGACGGAGCCTGGCGCGTTTGCCGAACAGGGGCCGCGCAAGCATCGGGCGGAGGTGATAGGATTAAGTCGGGCATGTCCCTCTACAGGAGGAATATTCAAAGATAGCTCACAAAAAAGGCTGGGGACGATTTTGTCGTCTACTCTTCACTCTTCTTGAGCGTTTCGGACTAATTTAGAGATCCGCCTGTGGGAGGACATGCCCGACCTCAGACGAACAGGGGCCTCACAAACATCAGCGCCTCGAGCCGAGGGGGCTGGACGCGCGAGGACGACGAATGGCGAGGGCGAGGCGGCCATCGGCGAGGACGGGGCGCACGAGGACGACGAGGGCGAGGACGACGAGGGCGAGGAGGAGGAGGACGACGAGGAGGACGAGGAAGAGGAGGAGGAGGAGGAGGAGGAGGAGGAGGAGGAGGAGGGGGAGGAGGACGTGGAGGAGCAGGAGGAGGAGGAGGACGAGGAGGACGAGGAGGCGATAGGGGTGCAGGCTCGTGCCGCGTCGACGCGGCGGCGGCCCGCGCGGGCGTGCAAGGGCGGAAGGCAGCCGGCGGCCCCGAGGCGGCCGACGGTCGCCACGGCACGCACCTCTTGGCACCGCTCGGGCGTGTGCATGCTTATCTCGGCGAGGAGCATCGAGGAGCATCCTGGCTCACCCGGCGAGAAAGAGAAGCACGAGACCGAAGAAGAGAAGCCCTCTCGGCGAGGAGCATCCCGGCTCCTCCGGCGAAAGAAGAGAAACACGAGACCGAAAGAGGCACGGGGAAGGGACGCCCGAGCGATGGCGAGACCTACCGAAGCTCCGGGGCGGGCCTGGCACGGCTTCGCCGGGCAGCCTCGTCGAAGTCATGGGCGGTCCGAGCCTCGGATAGTTGCGCGTGATTCGGGAGAGGAAAAACACACACACACACACACACATACACACACTCACACACACACACACACCACACACACACACACACACATACAGGCACAGTCGTCGATTCCCGGGAAGATGTGGGAAACTGTGGGGGGGGGGGGGGGGGGGCGAAGACGAAAATCCAGGAAATTTGTACAAAGGTGGGGAGCCCTGCGATGTGTGTGTGTGTCTGCCTGCTTGTGTGTGCCCCTGGGCCCCTTTCGGTGGGTGCCCACCCGCCCCCTGGGCTGTCCGGGCTACCCGCGCCCCTGCTGCGGCCGCCGGGCACCCCGCGAGAGGTGTCACGAGCGTGGAGAGCCCGCCACAGAAGGGTGTGCGTACAGTCGGGGCCCTGAAGAAGGAACCCTTTTCGTTGGGGAGGGGCTCCGCGTTCCTTAAGTGTTTCGCAGCTTGCCTCAGGTTTTCCTTATGTTTTCGATCGGAAATCGAAGTTTAACTTGTGGAAACAAGGGGCCTCGTTTCTTATTTAGGGTTCCTTAGGTCAAGGCCCCGATTGTACGGTGGCTTCGCGTCGTGTCGACCGGCGGCGACCCCGCCCGCGGCGTTCAGCCTTGAACGCTGCGGGCGACCCACTACCAGCCTGGAGCATATCCCTATCCCCATGCTGGGCATCTCCTCCTCACGATGCCAATCTTAGGGATTCCCTGATTTTTTGAGGGCGGATCCCTGAGATTGTCATCGCCCTTTGGCGTGTCAATCTTAGGGATAGGGATACGTTCGAGGCTGGTAAGCCCAGAATCGTTCGACGTGGAACGAGGCGGACGTCTCGGAAATGGCCGATCGTTCAAGGGTGAAAGATCCCCGCGGTGGCAGGAACAACCAACGCCAGGGTCGGCACGACGCGAGCCTGCCGCACACGGACACCCTCCAATGGATTGCTCCTGGGCCTCAGGGAAGGGTGGCGGTGTAGAAATCACCACTGAGAGCCAGCGATTTTGTACACCGGCGCCCTGACTGAAAGTACGTGCCAAGTTCTTCGGAGGGTGTCTGTGTGTATATATATATAGATATATAAATACATACACACATATACAGACATGCATCCGTGCGTGCATACATATATATATATATAGAGAGAGAGAGATCTACAAAACTGCATTGGCACTTCGCGCCATGAACCTTGGTCCTTGAAGTTTGGTGTGCAGGCGGAATAGCAGGAAGGTCAAGCCGACAATTTAGCGATAACTCTTTGTTGCCTTTTCCGGCATCGCCGCTAAAATAATGTTATGTGTTTCTTCATTTTCGCCAGGCCTTGCGCATTCTCCCCATCCTCCGCAGCTCTTTTTTGCGGAGGCTCCTCCTTGGAGAGCCTCTGGGGGCCTCACAAAAGTTGTTTCAGGCTTTCTTAAGGCCTTCTGGAGGCCTCCTGGGCGTATTCTGGGGGCCCCAAGAGGGTCCCGGGACGGCCCAGGAGGGCCGCCAGACAGCCCAAATGAGCTTCAAAAGGAGCCCCACGAGAGCCCCGAGAGGCCATACCCCTATCAGCCATATGAGGCCTGTCGGCCCCACAAGCCCTACGACCACTATGGCGCCTCATGGTGCCCCATGAGCCCTGTGAGGCCTGGGAACCCTAACACCTCCAGAGCTCTCGCCCCCACACGCCGCGAGACCCCGAAGGGCCCCCCCAACTCATAATCCAGATCACGGGTGTGCCGCCATGGACGCTGCGGCGGCATGCACACGTTGGCTCTTCACCGTCGGTGGAGCGGTGAGGCGGCATGCACGCGTTGGCTCTTCACCGTCGGTGGAGCTCCCTGTGGGGTGCGGTCCATGTGAGGTGACATTCGGCACATATGTGGTGACGTAGCGTTCTGCGGATCCTCTCAGGAAGACGGATCATCCTCCACTCAGAGCCGCAGGTGAAGCCCGCTCTCCTGGGGGAGAGGCACACAAGGAGAGGAGAAGGAGCAAGGAGGCCGAAGAAGGGAGGAGGAGGGAAACAGGAAGAGGCTGCCTTATGAGGGTCGAGAGGTCGAGAGGTCGGGGGCCCGCGTCTCAGAGAATCGATGCGCCAGGTGTCTGGGCCTGCCATCCTGGAGGCCATGCACTGCACAGTGTTTTCTTGGGCCCACCTGGCTCTGCCAATGATGTGGCCGCACCCTTTTGGGACCCCCCTTGGAGTAAAACCCGGACCTCTCTTCGCGGTGCTCCAGAAAAACACGACGGAAGGTTTTTGACAGGTTTCTGTTTCTGGCGGCCGGTAACCCGGCCCCAGACAGTCAAACAACTACTCGGGATGGTAGACTGGTCCTGGGGAATGGTCTGGATTGTGATAAGAACACGACGTCGGAGGTTTGGTAAGAGGCCTTTTTGGGGCCCCTCTTTGGACCCTCTTGGACTCGTGTGGCATCTTTTCGGGGGTCCGGGGCCACCTCGAGTCATCGTGTGGCTGTCATGGGACCTCTTGCGGCCGTAATGGAGGCCATCTTGGGGCCATCGAGAGCGGTATGGGACGATCGAGGGCCTCACGTCCCCTGCCTGTTCCAGACCCTGGGGATGGAGGGGTAAGCCCTTCCCCGAAGAGGAAGGAAGTATGCGCTGCACTGGAACTGTTGATCCGCTGAACCACGTCGCCCAGAAGAAGACGAAGTCAACGTCGACGGTGAGAAGAAGAAGAGGAGGGGGGTCATGAGGGGAAGAAAAAGGAGGATGAGGATGTAGACGGGACACACGTTTGAGTTTGGCGCCGAAATTCGTCAGCACCGAAATGGTTAAGAACATCCACTGGAATCCGTTGGAACAGGCCAGCAGAATTCGCGATAACAAACAACCAGGAGGCGGGAGGTCGAGGCCGATGAGTAGGGAGGACGAGCCAGTGCGCACGGTGGCGCCAGCTCGGGCGGGAGCCGCATTGCCAACAAGTGCAGTCAAAGATGTTCATAAGGACGAGCAGCTTCCCGAGAGTGCCCTTGCATCCTTGCCTCTCGGCTCGTCCTAACCCTGAGCCATGGGCCACCAGCTTCGGCTTCGAAGCAGGCGGCCCAGGGTCTTGCGTCCTTGCCACCCCTGTAATCTGGTCGCACTGTGCCCCCCTCCCCCTCCCCCTCCCCCTTCCCCTCCCCCTCCCGTCCTTGCTCGCCTCCCTCCTCCACTCAGGCAGGGGTCGAGTCCCGTCTGGCATCGGGTCGGGAGAGGAAGGGTGTGCCGGGGGAGAGCTTGCCTGTCGGGCTGGTTGGCGCCGCGGCACCCGCGAAATAGCTTTCGATTTGACTGCAGGAGTGCGGTTTGGTCGGTTCGGTGCCATCAGGGTGCAGACGGGAGGGAACAGTCGAAATGCTTGCGTGGGAAGGGGAGGGGGTGTGCCAGTCGTTTTCCAGATCACGGCAGGCTCTGCCCAGATGTTGGTAGCAGCCATGCCGTTGTATCACGGCGAGGGTAGCAAGGCCACACGAGCCAGCACCTGATGGCTCAGAAGACAGCTCCGTTTCATGCAAAGGGCCACAAAGGCGTGAGAGAAAGTCACATTGCAACCTGTCTGCTGATTTCAGCGTGTGTGTGTGTATCTGTGTGTGTGTTCGTGTGTGTTTGTGTGTGTGTTTGTGTGCGTTCGTGTGTGAACTTGTTTGTGTGTGTTTGTGTGCATGTGTGTATGTGTGTCCGTCTCTGCGTCTGGGTGTCTGTGTGCTTGTGTGTCTGTGTGTCTGTCTTGTGTCCGTGTGTATGGGTGTATGGGTGTATGGTGTCTGTGTGTCTGTGTGTGCCTGTGTGTGACTGTGTGTGTTTCTGTATGTCTGGATGTGTCTGTATGTGTCTGTCTGTCTCTGTGTGTGTCTGTGTGTGTCTGTGTGTCTGCCTGTGTGTCTGCCTGTGTGTCTGTGTGTCTGTGTGCGTGTGTGCGTGTGTGTGTGGTTGTATGTATGTGTGTGTTTCTGTGTTTCTGTGTGTGTGTCCGTCTCTGCGTCTGGGTGTCTGTGTGTCTGTGTGTTTGTGTGTCTGCCTGTGTGTCTGTGTGCATTGGTGTATGGGTGTGTAGGTGCATGGTGTCTGTGTGTCTTTGCGTCTTTGCGTCTGTGCGTGCCTGTGTGTGTGTCTGTGTGTGTCTGTGTATGTCTGGGTGTGTCTGTGTGTGTCTGTCTTTCTCTGTGTGTGTCTGTGTGTGTGTGTCTGGGTGTGTCTGTGTGTGTGTCTGTGTGTGTCTGTGTGTCTGTGAGCATGTGTGCGTGTGTGCGTGTGTATGTACGTGGTGTGTGTGTGTGTGTGTCTGAGTGTGTGTGCGTGTGCATGTGTCTGTGCGTGAGCGTGTGCGTGTGCGTGTGCGTGAGCGTGTGCGTGTGCGTGTGCGCGTGCGTGTGCGTGTATGTGTGTGTGTGTGCGTGTGCGTGTGCGTGTGCGCGTGCGTGTGCGTGTATGTGTGTGTGTGTGCGTGGGCGTGTGTGCTTGCGCGGGCGTGTATGTGTGTGCGTGGGCGCGTGTGTGTGTGTGTGTGCGTGTGCGTGGGCGTGTGCGTGTGCGTGTGCGTCAGCATGTGCGTGTGCGTGTTCGTGTGCGTGCTTGTGTGGGTGTATGTGTATGTGCACGTTGATGTGTATGTGTATGTGTATATGTATATGTATGTGTATGCGTATGCGTATGTGCATGTGTATGTGTGAATGTGTGTATGTGTGTATGTGTATGTGTGTGTGGATGTGGAGGCCTGCGTGTGCGTGTGCGTGTGTGTCAGCGTGCGCATGCGCGTGTGCCTGCGTGTGCGAGTGGGTTTGCGTGTGCGTGTATGTGTATGTGCATGTGTATGTGTATATGCATGTGTATGTGTATGCGTATGTGTGCGTATACGATATGTCTGTGTCTGTGTGTGTGGCTGTGGCTGTGCCTGTGTCTGTGTGTCTGTGTCTGTGTGTCTGTATGTGTGCCTGTGTACCTAGTTTCGACTCGCAGGCGAAGCGTAGATCGGAGGTGCCCCGTTAGGCGCGCGGAGCTTGGTACAATGTGACGGGGGGTGGAGCTGTGCAAGCGAGGGGCGCGCAACTTCGGGCTTGCAACCCCAGTGCAATCGTTGTTCTGCTAAAGGGGACGGCGGTTACAAAACGGCGAACCGCGCGGAGCTTCCTCAACAGTAGTTCCAAGCAGTAGAAAAGTAGTAGAAGCAAGCTTCCAAATGATAGAAAAGTGGGCGTCTCGTGCGGGATTTCCTCGAAAGGCAGGTTCGAACCAGGGTCCAAAGTCAGTTTTTCTCCTAACAATGGAGAAGTTAGCGCTTCGTGCGGGAATTTCCCAAAATCAATTCCGAACCAGGGTCCACAGGCGGTTCCAAACAATAGAAAAGTGGGCGCGTCGTGCGGGAATTCCTCGAAAAAACACTTCGAACAAGGTTCGCACTCGATTCCAAACAATAGAGAAGTGAGCGTCCCGCGCGGGAGTTCCTCGGGAATCAGGTTCGAATTTGGTTTGAGCTCGGTTCCAAACAATAGAAAAGTCAGCGTCTCAATACAAAAGACAAAGACAGGAATCCCCAGCGTCGCAACCACTCTGGTGGTCATGGACGCTGGGTTGGGGTGTTCATGCGTCTTGCTGCTCACAGGCGTTGTGGTACCCACGGGTGCCTGGGTGCTCACAATCAAAGTGGTGTTCAGGCGCTGGTGTATTCAAGTAGGTGATGACTGTTGGTGCGCCCGTTGAGACCACAACGTGGCGTTCACACAGGACGGTCTTGTGTTCTTCTTCATCTGCCGTCATTATTTAATCGCTTCGCTCATTCCGCCAGCCCTGGAGCCCTCTTTAGGGCCTCTTGGGGACCTCTTGGGAGTCTCTTTCTTGGGGCTCCTTGACGGCGTCTTGGGGGCCCCCAGGGCCTCTTGGGGGGATCTTGGGGGCCTCTTGGAGCGGAGGGAGGGTAGTCGATTGCGGCTCCCCCCTCGGAGGCCACGATCCTCGTGAGGGGTGTCGAAAAATTGCCCGGTCCGGCATCTCTGACCCGGACTTGCCGGGACCTTGCCGGGGTATTTTTCGCCGGGAGACCCCCAGGGGCCGCCCCGCGCGCGCGAAGAAGAATATTGTTAACCAGTTACCGGAGATCTTAGCACGCCTCTGGCCGCTTGGGCCAGCGAATTCTGCATCATGCCCGAGAGCGCCACAGTGGCAGAATTGGGCGAAACTTGAATCACGCCCATGTATCCAGCCTTCGCGCGCGAATGAATTTCTCCAGACATGTTTCAAAATCCATGTGTCAGCAGAAATCGCGAAGTCCGCATTGGCTAAATTTCTCGATATCCAGAGCGTTTGTCGTAGTTGTCATTTTCTCTCCTCCCTCCGTTCCTTCTCATCCGCCCCCACTGTGGTTGACGCGAGGGGTGGTGACTGTCAAGTTGTCGCTGGCCTCCCCGCCCCGGTTGTTCCGATCGTGTCAGTCTCTGTCGAGTAATGAATTGGACACCGCAGAGCAAGGCAGACTTTGGAAAGCCCCAGGCGGAACACGGTTCTGTGGTGTGACCAACACGCGCAAAATTGTAGTCGTGGGTACGTATCGGCCTTCCTCCAGCAGTGCAAAGAAGGCAGTTCAGATGCGTCTTCCACGTTGCATTAGGTGCATGCTGCCACTGAGGTCAGACGAACGAAGTTATTTCAGTTTACACAATACGATATTCACGAACGACGGTTTCGACATTCATTGACATAAGTTTTGATATTGGGGCGTCACGGGATCCAAACATTGAACACGAGTGTCCGCTAATTGAGCACAGGTTTCCGTAACAAAGGGTATGGGTTCCCATAATAAGGAACACGGGATTCCATATTAGCGGACCAGGGTCCCACATAAAAAGCGCTTTTGTTCGAGAACCAGGGACACGGGTTCCGGAATAAAGACCAGATGTTCTATAACACAGAATGTTGGCGCCCACAAACTAATACAAACGAATAAGCAAGTACGCTTCATTGTTCTACGACAAACAAAGGACATGCGTTGCAATGACAACGTGGCAGCGGGCACCAGTTTCCATTACCATGAGCCCCGTTTTTATCGTGTCGAGTTGTCCGTTTCAGTAAGCGCACCAGAATGTCTTGCATGTGTTCTCTCACACGTGAGATGGATGCAGAACATATTGCAAATCCAATAGTAACGAAATCGAAACAACATATTACCTGGAGTATTGCGTAGTTTGTCTTTGGCCACCAGTAGCATTTTGCAATTTGTCCGGGGATATGGCTTGAAGTAGGTGGTAAGCCTTGGCACGGCGCAGTGGTGCAATGGACGAAATTTTCCTCCCACAGCAACAGCGAACCCACAACGCAAGCCAGCGCCGAGCAAGCTGCAACAACCCATTCGCCTTGAGCAAATGGGCCAAGCGCGGCGCTAAGCAGCGTCACGGGAGGAGGAGGAGGAGGAAGAGGACGGGGGAGGAGGTGTCCAAAGCATTTCCAAGTCAGTAAGTGGGACGTTGGAACGTGTAAACCAGATCGCTATTGAGCCCCATGGGGCACCTAGCCACAGCGCGTTGTAGGGCAAGATCAAGGACGCCTCGCCTGTGCAGATCCAAGGTCCGCGCTCTTCGCGGCATGCTTCTTTTTGGAATGAGGCTCACTACGGTGGCGTCGCAATATATCAGCAATCATTTGACCGCGCTTGCGCACGTTACGATGATATCTAGTCGGCGCGTGTTTTCTGGTCGGACGGGTATGTCCCTTGTGTGGAGATCGCGTTCCGCATTGCGGTTTGGGATTTGAGCCCCAAATTCTCTGAACATTTGTCTCCAAGTTGCGAACATCTCGGTTTATCGTCTTTGCCAACGACCGCCAATCCTATCAGCTAGCCGTCCATGTCCGTGTTTGTCAGGCCCATAGTAATCCGTAAAATAGTTATCCAGAAGCAACATTCCCCATGGTAGAAAACATGTGTATTTTTCCAGCGGAGGCTGCATTAGTCCAGACCTCGGGCAATGCGAGGTCGCACAATGAGTTCGCATGGGCCGTTTTCGCTGAGCAAACTGATGTAATCTGACGCATGATATTGCAAACAATTTGCCATTCCCCTCGCACCCGTTGTGTGATGATCTTTGGCCCGCTCCGATATCGGTTCACGTATTGCATCCCAGCATGATGCATCACGTTGTTGTCCCGCCGTTTCGGTTATTTCCAGACAGCATGGTACAGGTACCGCATTGAGCCCCTCCATAACCTGTAGACAGACAGAAGCCAGGCGCCTACACGGCGCATCGGCACGCAAAATTGTTTTGAGTTTTGGATTGGGGCGCGTGGGCAACACACGCCAAATGCGCGTGAGAATGCATGGGGGCAGACGTGCCAAATGCGCACCGAGGAAAATAAAAGACACGCCAAATGCGTGACGGCACGGGGTGCAGGAAGAGGGGAGGGAGGAGCCGAGGCCGAGGAAGGGAGGAAGGCAGGAGGGGAGGCGAAATCAGAGCCACATATCTTCCATGCAATCGCGCACGCAACGAGCCCATTGTTGTTTGGGTCTCCCAGGCTTGCGGTTGAGTTCCCAGTTCTTGGGTTCACGCGAGTCTGGCATGCACGTTAGCATCCTAAGCAAGTTGTCAGAGGGCAAAAAGCATATGCTATTGTACAGCTTGATTTGCCGATCAAGCAAAATTGCGCTCAGAGCGGGAAAAGATGCTTTTTCCAAGACTTCCGCGTTGGAAACTCTCGAGATGAACGAAGATGGGATGGACATGATTTTCCTCAGGCAGCGCGCGTGGAAACTGTCCAAACGACGTTTGTCGGATTGCAACAACCATATAGATTCGAGGCTATACAGAAGTTTTGGCAACACAATCGCACTATATAATTCGAGCTTTCTTTTCCTAGGTATGTTCGCGTGCGACCAAAACCTTTGCATCGCTTTGAAAATTCCTTTCGATTCCCCAATCCGTCTGGTAAGTTCTGCTTTTGCGGACGCGTCTACAGTGATTAAACCGAGGTAAATTGTCTGCTCCATTGTTTTGAGAGGGTTCCCAGACGGATCAAAAATACAGCCGTTGTGTTTGATGTGCATCACAACTGTTTTGTCCCAATTTAATTCTAGCCCGTAGGCAGCCCCTTCTTCGATAACAACGTTCAGAAGTGACTGTAGTTTGTGCGCGCTGCTGCTCACCAATATTGTGTCGTCTGCGTACAAGAGGCCCGTGGCCATAATGAAAGGTGGTTCTTTGATAGTCGACGTCAATTCTTCCATGTGTTTGTCGACGTCGAAGAACATGACCGATTGAACAATGATAAATGAATATGGGGACAACGGGCAACCTTGAGCGATCCCAGCTTTTTGTCTTCTTGTTGTTGGATTGCCTGCTTTGTCTTTGAGGATGACGAAACGCTCAGAATATATACCTGCTATAAAACTGACCATTCTTTCTGGAATTCCAAATCGGCGTAATGCGGTAATCAATTCATCGCAATCCAGAAAAATCCAAGAAACCAGATGAGGCAGAGGCGCAAGCCGCGTCAATCATTCGACGCACGATGGAAATAGCTTGCGTTGTATTCTTGCCGGGTCTGAAGCCAAATTGTGTTTTTCGCATTCGTGTTTCTGCTCCTCCATCTTGCAAGCGTCTTTGTATAATTGAAGCCACCACTTTATAGCCAACTGGTAAAAGCGCGATTGGCCTGTAGTTAGCCGGGAGGCTGGTGTCGCCCTTTTTGTAGAGCAGCGTTACACATGATGTTTTCCATTGTGTTGGAATGTCGTTTTGATCCCAGCATTTTTGGCATATCACTAATAAGTTGTCCAATGCCTCCCCGTTGTGCAGCAGGTACTTCCAGAATTGAAAAGGCATGTCATCAACTCCGGCAGCCTTCCCAATCGACATCTTTTTGAGCATATCGGTCAGTTTTTCCACTGTGGAAGCGTTCATATTGATTTGAAGTGTCTCTCCCATGTGTGATCCAGCTGAAGGTTTTGTGTTGGGGTTCTTGATTTTCCACTGCGCATGCTCAAAATAATCTGCCAATACATTGCCACGCTCTTTGCTTTCAGCGAGCTCCCCATTCGAATATTTGATTTGTATTGGTTTCTTTGCGCGACTTTTCCGAAGCTGTCGAACTGCTCGCCAAGGGCCTTGGTCATCAAACCACATGCGTTTATCCTTTTTCACAGAGTTCCAAATGGCCTTGGACAGTAGTTTTTCTTCGTCGTGTTGGCGTGCACGTCGAGCAGCATCCCTGGCAGCTCGTAAACTGAATGTTGTGTAATCCATGGCCGGTAAGCGTGCGGCAGCAGCGGTTTCAATAGCAGGCCACAGTTTCAGTAATAAAACCACAGTTTCAGTAACAGTCGCCACCGTTTCAGTAACAGCCGCCACTGTTTCAGTAACAAGCCATAATTTCAGTAACAAAACCACCGTTTCAGTGACAGCCGCCCCCGTTTTTTGTAAGAATAGTGTGTGTTGGGTGTTTGTGTGTTGTCTGTGTGTGTTTGTGTATTTGTATTCGTGTTTGTGTTCGTGTTTGAGTGTATGCTTGACCACTCAACAGATCACCCGAGCCCCAGAGGGGGGAGGGGGAACGGGAGGACCCCCCATTTTTTGATCGATAACCTCCAAGATGGCCCTAAGAAGCCCACCAGGGCTCCCAAGAGGCCCCCAAGAGAGCCCCAAGAGCGCTCCAAGGAGGGTCCCAAGACCCCCCCCCCCAAGAGCCACAAGACGACCTCAAGACCCTCGAATAGAGCTCTCAGAGGACCACCCTCCTCTCCTTGCCTGCTTTGGTTCACTATATGTGTCTCTTCTTGCCATGTCTCGTCAGCTCTCCTGGGCAGAACTTCTGAATGGGCTGGCGGGGTTACGCGAAGCGTGAAGATTTTTTTTTGCTTTCCCGTTGAAGGTCACACTCTTGCTTAAGCCCGATTTCTAGCTTAATCCAGCCTTCCCGTTGAAAGCTAAACTCTCCGCTTCAGCCCGCTTCTCCGCTTAAGCCTGCTGTTCCGCTTCAGCCCGCTTTCTGGCTTAAATCCGCTCTCGGTTGAGTCCGCTCTCCCAATTAAGCCTGTCTCCCCGCTTAAACTTGCTCTCCCGCTTAAACCCTCTCTCCCGCTTCAGCCCGCTCTTCCGCTTCAGCCCGCTCTCCTGCTCTCCCGAATCAGTCCGCTCTCTCGCGTAAGCCGGCCCTCCATTTTAAGCCCGCTTTCACGGTTAAACCGGCCTTCTCGCTTAAACAAGCCTGTTCTCCCGTTTAGACGCGTTTTCCATATTAAAATTCATTTAGAAACCGAATCGAAAAAAACAACAAGAACCGAATCGCCACCTCCTCAAAATGACCTCTTTCGTCCTCTTCGGATGCCCCGGGCTCTGCGGACGCGTCGTCCTCGTCCTCCTCCCCGTCTTTTTCCTCCCCCTCGTTCTCTTCATCGTTCTCGTTTTCGTCTTCATCTTTGTTTTTTAATGCTTTTCCTTGCTCCATGAACTCTTTGGTCTCATCTTTGTCCTCGTCTTCGTCCTTGACCTCGTCCTTGTCCGTGTGCCCGTCCTGAGGTGGAAAAATGAGAGACGGATTCGGTGCCGGAGAATTGGGGTTGGACCTGGAGCCGGAGGCGTTGGAGCCGGAGCGGGATGGGTGGGTTGACTGTTATGACAACCCGGGATCACTTATGAAAAAAAACCCGGGATCGATTATGAATAAACCGTTGCTGCCGGTGTTTCAGAATTTTGCGCTTGTTTTGTGTTCGCGGATGTGTGATATTGCAACAATGTTGGTTGATTCTGAAACGGTGGCGAATGTTATTGGAAACGGTGGTGGCTATTACTGAAACGGTTGCGGCTGTTACTGAAACGGTGGCGGCTGTTACTGAAACGGCGGCGGTTGTTTCTGAAACGGTTGTTCTGCTACTGAAGCTAGTATTTGTTACTGAAACCGCGGCTCTCCGGTAAGCGCGCACGTCGAGCAACATCCTTGGCAAGACGTAAATGTAATACCTTTTGTGTAATATCCATGGCCGGTAAGCTTGCTTAGCAATTTCGCTGGACCCCTGAAGCAGAGTGCATCGCATTTTTGATTTGCTCAGCATGCTTATCTAAGTCTGCAGGGATGGCGTTCGTATGTAGGTTGCCCCGCAGAATGCGTAACCGTAGATCTTTGCCAGAGCTCGATCAATATGGAGCATTGGGCCCCGAGTGGAATAGCTAATTTTAGCTTTCCATGACGTGTCCAACGGAAAAAATGTCTTTATTTCAGCGGATTATTTTGCATGAGCATCTTTTCTTACATTATCGTCAGGTGAGTAATATGTGATCAACCCCAGATCCGCATCAAGACATACCTCTACCAAAAAATCTCTGTTATTGATTGCGTTGCGGCCATTTTGTTTTCGAGCCATATTGCCCAACAGTGTCGTCTTCTCCCGGCTGCTGTTGGAAGAGCTTCGCATTGAAACCGCCGAGTGCCATGGTGCATATATGGTTGCTTCGTTTTGGCCATGCGCCGATCAAGTCATCAAAGAAAACGCGTCTGTCGTCTGGGTCGTGTCCAGATTGTTAAGCATAAAAAGTAAAAAGCTTAAGAATACCGCCAAGGACACGAACGCGTAATAAAGCGATCCTGTCCGACATGACCTTGAAATTGATCACACTTTGTTTCGCCGGTGGGCGACGAAGAACCCCATTCCTGAGTATAATCGCCCAAACATTTTGGCTCTTGTTTCCTGAATGCATATAATTGAAACTTTGCGCTACTCCATATGATGCACTATATTGTAAACGTTCCAAGTTACGAAACATGCATCTCGTGGTGGCCGGCATTGGCGTTTTGATCTGCCCCATAATTGTCCATATGATGGAAACCATATTGGTATGAAGTAACATCGGTTACTGTGCCCGGTATTGCGTCGATATGGGGTGCAAGCTTCTCTCCGGGCTGGTCGGCATTTATGTCCAACTCTCCGGGTAGGTAGGTATTTTTGTCCGAGTCGCTATCCACGCAAAAATCCGCGCGTCCAAGGTTTAATTTTGCAAACATATGTCGTGTCATAATCATTGATGCGTGATTTGTTTGATCCGCTTTAACGCTGGTTTGTGCAAGACTCCGCTGTGGAGGATTAGCCAACGCTTGCCGCATTTCTTATTTCCCATATATTTGCTCTTTGATTCGCCTTTCGCATATCCTTTCATACCACAACAAGCCTTTTGTATAATGCTCTCAATTTATTTCCGCGAACGGAACCACTTTTGCATGGTTTCGTAACTCATCTCAATTCTTCCATTCTTCTTCCCAGTCAAACTACAACAAATCCTCTCCCATGTGCACGGTGAGTGTCAGTTGTCGGTAGGGGCTCTTGTCGCTCAATTGGATGACGAATTCGCTCAGCATAATATTTACTTCCAAATACAAAATTGCGACCTGCTCGGTCTGCAAGTGTGGATCTGGCGAGGCCCAGATTAAGTTTGATTCCCGCGGTATGCGTTTACTGTGGAATAGTGTAACAGCAATGTCCTTGCCCAGTATGTTGTCAAATTCAACAAATAGAATATTGCCAAGCATACCTTTTGAATCTAGAGCGTCCAAATTGCTAATAACGGTTGTGACAACCCTCTTCCCGTAATAGTGGTACTCCTTGCCGGAATTCTTGGAACCTCCGGAAATTGACCTCGGTGTTTGTTGTATTACCACGTTTTGAATATTTGGTAAAACGTGTTCTCTAAATTCATCATGCGTATTTCGATGTCTTTGGTATCAGATGTTGCTGCTTCCAAAGCAGACACCCGAGCGTTCATGTTCTCGAACTCCGAGCCCATATCCTCCTTCAATTGTTTCAACTCGTACCCCACGTCCCGGACAACACACATCGTAGGGGCCACTTTATAAAATAAAAGCATTTCCCGTATCGATTTCATTGTGACTGCTTCGTCGTCATCGTCATTCTCGCAATCCTCCTCTGGTACACGGTCAACTTCAGCCGATGCAAGCGCGGTACGTCCCAATTGAGGAAAAAAGGAGGTGGTGTTTGTGCTATTGGTACATCGTCGTCCATCTCGTTCAGGCGACTGTGCATGCGAGCCTCTTTCTTCGGCTTTTCGGACGTCCCCATGGAGTGCTTCTCTGCCGGCATTCCTGCCCAAAATGGCGGCGCAAAAGAAAAGCTTAAGATTATAATGCAGACGGAATGTGGGAAGGAAAAGTAAATGTAAGCGGAATATGCTTGAGCGGAATATGTTTGAGCGGAATAACATGTAAAACCACAAAAATTAGAAAAGCCGACGCGTATCGGTCGTAGCGGGGTCAATAATTGAGCAGAATTTTCAATTATTGGACACAGGTATTAAAAACAACGAACATTGGTGCCAATAGTTGCAAGCATTGGTTTCACTACTTTGGCACACATGCATCATCCAGTAAATATGGACACTGGTTTTGAACACCGGTTGCAAAACATATTGCATACATCCAATTCAAGTATTGCGAATATACGTTGTGATTGGCTCGGGGACGAATTTGCATGGATTGCATTCGTTACGACATTTGTTCTTAGCCGCCACTCTCACAACAACGAAGAAGATTTGTTATAATATTACTTTTTTGCTTTTGTGCCCTGGTAAATTCAACCCACGATTGCAAAACGAACGCAAAACAATTTTATCATCATATTCTTCCTCCTTCCTCTGCCCTCCTGGCGCGCATTTGGCGTGTCCCGGCTGCCGCTCAACGTTTTTATTATCCCATTCCCCCCTATCAATTTTCACGGGTATTATTTTGATATGGACTGATGGGGATACGCGAATTTATGATCAATATTCTCTGTGCAACAAAAAAAACAGGGTAAAACGGACTTCCCCGGTTGGCCGGGGAAGAGAGAATACTTGCGAACATGTGCCACATCATTTTTATTGACTTTTTTTTGCACTTGGTTTTGTTTCGATACAGGCCGAAGGAAAAACAACAACAAACCAATAGAAAAAAACAACAAACAAAGAAATGCGAATCATATTTCCAATGATTTGGAAAGAAAGAACATGAAGACAATGTTCGCAACAATGAGAACTACTGCTCACATTCAATGACTAAAATCAATATTCAATTATGGAATCCGCTACTGCCGCTTCATTACTACAAGGATTCATTTTATTATTGCAAACCTGGCCCGAAAATGATTTTGACTGATATGGGTTTTGGAATGCCGGGCCCGTGACAATTCCAGCGCCTCGTCATAACCGACATTCTCAGAATTATTCACGCCGTCCAGAATATTATTGTGAATGCATCCTTTTCTGATTTTTATTTACGATTTTACGAACCGAAGGAAAACATCGCAACACTTCTGAACTGCGGGTTTACGAAAACAAATACCAACATGAAACATATAATGGACAATTTTGCGTGGTTTTTTTGTACTTTTAAATATACAAAGCGGGAGGCCGCTATTGTGGTCGTACATGCCCAAACGTACCGTAACCATTATCTTATATATTATTCCGGTATTGCCGATCGTTGCTGATTGCATCGAAATATAGCTTCTTCTCCCTCAGTGATCACGCCGACGACAAACCATTTCATGCAATGGTTAATGGCGACGGGCCGGAACACGTCGATATCATGTTATTCTGTCCCGTGCGCAATATTTGGTTTCATAATTTCCCTGTACATAAAAATATATTCATAGTTTTTTTGTTTTTTTTGTGTAAAAAAACAAACACCAACAACATATTTTCCCACAGCTTTCTTTATTATTAAATATTTGTTTTTCCTCTTCTTTGGTTTTTATCGTGATTTTTTCCGCATGTCGACATTGGGCAAATAAATGGCAAATGGCCAGCGGTCTGGATTTAAATCTTTGTCATGGTACGATACGCAACAAAACGTCTTAAGGAAGAGTTCGAATTCAAGCCCAAAGCGGCCAACATTTATTCCATGTGGGGGCAAAAGGATGCGAAGGCACGCGCTGATCGGCCAAACATTTGATACGAATGAAATAGAAACTTCTTCAGCCCGCTGTGCGCCTCGCCCAAAGCGGGTCTCGCCTCTAAAGCATCGGGGCGCTGCTGCTGTCGAAGAGCGGCCCCCATGCTTGGGCTGATCGGGCTCGCTACAAAAAACACGTGGGACTTGGCCCGTGCCTCGCTCCTTTATGACCAATGCCTTGTTCCCTTACGACCGCTCTCGTAATGCAGTTACATGACCATAAATTATTATGTGGCTCGCGGGCGTTAACCGTATGTGTGCGTGTGTGCTTTCAATGCTTCGGCCTGGTGTGTTTGAGAAGCTGAATCCGCTGACCCTGTCGGCGTGTGTGAGAGGCTTGGGGACAGCCTTGCAGAAAGGGGAGCTCCTCCTTCCATTGCTCCATATCCCTTAGGGGGCGAAGAACGGGATGAAATAAACTTTTCCGCCGTTGGGGACGCCTGCCCCCGGGCGACTGGTGGCCCCGGAAAATAGCCCCCCCCCTGCCCACGGGGGCCCTCCAAGGTACAAATCACTACTTCTGCATGAGTTTTTGCCCGATTCCATACCTCTCCCTTTCTGTTTCCTACGCTTCAGCGAGGCCCAAGAGGCCCTGATATTTCCCCACGACTGCCGAACGGGCCCCACAACAAAAAGCACCCTCCGAGAGGTCCCCTCCTCTCCCGCCACCTCCCGCATCTTGCGCTGTTGCTGATCTCTTTTCAGGATCGGTGGAACCAGCCAGAAGGCCTTTGCAATATGGTGCATTTTTTGGCTGCGTCCATGGGGATCTTCCAGAGACTTATGTAATGATTCGCTGTTCAACGGATATCTATACCTTCTACTTCTTTGCAACAAAACACGTTGATGGAGACACTGTCGGCTTGATATCTGCAACACTCGCCAGTCCAACGGGCCAACATCGTGCTGGAACTGAATTGGCAAGGTGTTCGGAATATTTCTGTTTTGCTGTTTTGCTAACTCGCGCGCGCGGGGCGGCCCCTGGGCGTTATTTGTTTTGGTTTCTGCAGCATTCTTGCTTGGTCAGGCTTCCAACAGCCCCACAAGCCCCCAAGATGGTGGTGCAAGAAGGCCCAACGACGGTCTAAGCCGGCCGCAGGACAGCCAACCAAAAAGCTCCTAAGACAGCTCCCAGACGCCCAAGATAGCTGCACAGCGGCCCAGAGGGTCGAGACGGCCAAAGAACGCTCCAAGACGACCCCAAAGGCCCCAAGACAGTCCAAGGGGCCTCCATGACGGGTTCTAGAGGGCCTCAAGAGGACCCCCCAAAGGGCTCCAAGAAACCAAGATCACAGATTTCTGAGTATCGCCGCCCAAAAGTGCAACAACGAGCACACTGGCAAATGCCAACGATGCTACTGCATGGGCCGGCGGAGTGCGCGAAACGATCGGACAATTCGACGCCCCCTGCAGGCCTCAGCCGTGTTAGGCTTGAAAAATATGTGATTATGGTGGAATGGAGGATCATGCAATGAGATTCTGCGGCAACTCCTGAGAGACTCCCATACCATCTTGCTGGCTCTTGCGAATTGACGCTGGATCGACGCACGTCGACGCTGACGCTGCACTTTTTCATAGATCACCAAACGCTAGCGCACGCGAGTGCACTCCTAAACGGAGCAACAAGGACATACCATGCTCTCATGATTTGTCACCGACCGAGAAGGAACTGTACATCTATATGTTTATATGTCTGTATGTATGTGTATACATATACACGCATATATACACATATCTATATATGCATCTATATTTACATATTTATATCATATCATATATATTAATGTATATAGACACTGATGTATGTGATACATTCATGCTGGGAGTGGCCTCGCGCATTACGCCGGCCCAATATTGGGCATCCGAAGAACGTATCCGCCCGCCAATTCTCCCCTGGGGCGCGTGCGAACACGTGTGATCCGCGCTCCACAGGGTCGCAAAGTCCTCAATTCGGCACACCCCTCATGCAGTTCTTGCGCCACCTAGGCCTCTAAGACACGTGCGACCATAATATGAATTCACAGCTCGATTCTCCAGGAGCCTCGATCCGGCGCATCCCTCACGCACTTCGTGCCTCATGGACTCCCAGGTGCCCTGTGCAGACATCTCATACGGTAGACAGGAGCTTCGCTCGGCACACCCCTCACGCACTTCGTGGCCCATGGGCCACCACAAGCCGTCTGTAGGCTCTAAGACCGCCTGCCCCTTCAAAGGGATACCCAGATGGCCCTGAGAAGAATTGCAGCCAGTGGTGCCAACCCTCGTCGAAACCAGATCCCGAACATCCACGGATCGCAAAATCTGCGTGCGAATCTCCCCTGGTGACCCGCGGTGACTCCCGCTCTGCAGGCTCGATCTGTTCACCAATGTAATAGTCTTCGCCCAATCGTTGTTGTTACCGTTGGGAAGAGAAATCGCCACATGCGAACCTACTGCGGTGTATCGTAGGTCGTACCAACTACACTGAGTCTGCGAAGAAGGACCCCCTCCCGCCTGGGCTGCCAGGAAGGTGGAGTGAGCTGGGTGGGGTGCCTGCGCTCTTTGTGCCTCCCAGGAGCGACGGACCGCTCGTTCTGATGGGCGCACAATTTGCGGCTCTCAGCGCTGCCCGGCGCAGTCCGAATAGTCCTTCCAAGGATGGCAAAACAGTGCGGAATGTTGCGAGACAAGACGGTGGGCGATGCTACAAAACCGTGCGCTGGCCGAGGGAGGGGCAACATGAGAGGGCAACGATGGAGAAGCGACCAGGACATGCGCGAGCACTACTCCACATCCCTAACCGACCTGCTCCGAAGCCGTCCTTGTGGCGTGGTGCAAGAAAGAAAAAACAACAGGAAAGGACACATGAACAGCAGCAACGGCGGCAGCAGCAGCCATAGAAGGAGCGGTTGGTACCCCCGTTCTGGTCCTCCGTATCGTAGAAGGCCGGTCGGGCTGAGAAGTAGAACGTCTGCTGGCTGGCGCCCCCCCCGAGGCCCTTGACGACCTGGCGAACGCACTCAAAATTTGTTTGGGATGTTTCTCATCGCACGCGACCTCCGACACCGCGGGACATCTGCACCAGCTCTGCAAAGCCCTGTGGCCCCAGGCGTGCTCTTCCTAGCCTGGCTGGGCGAGGGATGTCCAGTAGAGTAACGCCCTGCGCTCGAGTCCCAGCTGCGAGACGAAGGCTCGGCCTGGGCGCTTGCCGTACATCTGCATGGAACTCTGGGATGCCCGACGCTGAGGATGAATATTCTGTGCAGACAAGCTGACAAGTGTACTTCGTTCTTGCGTTATCTTCTTCGCATCTGTGCCTACCGTCTCTGTAGAACTTCCTTGTCGTAGTTCTTCGTTCGTCACTCCCGTTCGTTGGTCACCTACAAGTGTTCGCCAGCGAGGACTGCAAGCAGGGGGTTCTTGTCTCGGGTGCGGTAAGTGTGGCGCAATGTAAAGGATGCGATCTGTTATGCAAGCCATGTGGTGCAAACTATGCGGTGCAACAAGAAAGGCTGGACTGCTATGGACCCATTTTAAGGTATACGCTCGACCCGTGCATCATATACGAAATAAAAACCAATCTACGGAAGGTGAAGGTGAACCGTCGAATCCAGCTTCGGCATGGGAATACATGTTATCGTCATTTGAACAAAAAGCCGGGACAGCCATCCAATTACCAGACACGCAAAAAGAACCCTTTGGTGCAAGCACTGTCTGGGGACCTGTATCACGTTGTTGTACAATACATCTTATCATCGTACTACTGTGTCACTTGACCGCAACATTGCTATACAACGTTTTCGCCTGTTACTTGGCAGCGCAGGCGTGATAACCGCGCTGCCCCAATCCTCCTGCCCCCCAAACGCAGCAAAAGTGGTGGGCAGCGATGCCAGGCCAATGGAGGTGACATAGCGGCAGCTTCAGAACCGCTGCTGGACAGTCAAGGGTACCGCTGCTCACGCCAGCGCAGGGGCATTCGCCTTCTCCAGGCCCTGTTCAGCCTCCGACTTCGGCGATGCGGACACAAAACTTCGAACACAACTACCTTCTTCGTGGCGCCTATTACCCCAAGGTGCGAGTCACTCGTCGTCTACTTCTTCTTCTTCTTCCCCATCCTCCACCGTGCATCCATCCGCCGATGCTCGCCGACTCAACTTTGCGCCCTCTCGTAGCTTGAACAGAAGAAGTCCTGGCAGAAACGGATCCCTGTCCCCAGGCTCTCTCCGGAACCGACCCGGCATACCACGCCATCCCTCGGCCGTGCCCAGACCAAAGGAGGGCCCCAGGAGCCCGAACACGGCGAGAGCTTCCATAGCCCCTCTCCTCCAGCATCTCGGGGCCGCGTAGAAGGAGACTCTGACAAGCCCAGACACTGGCGCGCCTGAGACAGCTGCAGCCACGGGCCGAGGCATCCTCCATCCTCCGCTCCCTCCTTCTGGATCTCACGGAGTGCTGGTCTGCAGCGTCCCAACTTCGGGGTCCCTGGAGGATCCCCTTCCCCCCGTGCTGCCGGCTGCCCCCCCCCCCGCCCATCCTCGACGGCTCCACCCTGCGCGGAGGAGGAGGAGGAGGACCAATGTAAGCCCCAAAACCATCAACGATGTTGCACTAAGTCCTCCCTCCAAATTCCCCCCCTCATAAGTCCCTACAAATATTCACATTCTCTGAAAGAAATGACCCGTTGGAAAACGACCGTCTGAAAGTCCTGAAACGTGCCAGAACACAGTTCCTGGGACTTCAACGCCGCGAATCAAAGATACTGCTGCGTCCTGACGATCCTGAATCGCGCCAGAACGCACCCTAGGACGTCAGACAGCGAACGAACGTAACGGCTGTCCTCTGACAGTCCTACATCGTGCCAAAACACCATTTCTGGGACGTCGGCCATTTTAGAACCCGTGAAGCCGTTGTAAACTCTTCAGGCGAATGTGCGCGGCGCTCAAGCGAGAACCACATGTCGAAAAGGAACTGCCCTCCGTCTGTAAAGCTCTTGCGCGCTTCTAGCACGAATGTCCGCGGCGCTACAGCAAGAACCACATCTTGAAAACGACCCGCTCTCCATCCGTGAAGCACTTGCAAACTGTTGCAACGAATGTGCGCGGCGCCATGGCGAGAAACACATTTTGAAAACCACCCGCCCTCCATCCGTGAAGCTGTAGCAACTGTAAAACTTGAAACTTTCAAGCTTCAAGATCCTAAGTGGTGAGACAATCTCCAGCGACACGCCTGGTCCGCCCTACCAGCGCGTCTCGGGGTGCGACAGGGAGGAGTTGCTTATACGGAAAAAATCAATGAGGAGGCGGATGCAGAGGCGGAGGCGGAGGAGGATGAGGAGAGCAGCTCATCACCGCCTGCCTTGTGCGGCACTGCCTCGTTGCCGCCGAGCCCAGCGCCGTCCGCCCTGGTCGGCGCGGGAGCGCTGCTCGCCGCTGTCGAGAAAAAAGGGGGCTCGGACGCACGCCCCCACCTCTCTTATGCCCTAGGCTCAAACACACACGTATGATGACGCCAACTATATACACGTACAGTCGGACTTGATTGGGGAGGACACGCGAGAGGACACAAGACCCTTCCAAAGGCCACATCGCCATTGGAGTGTAAGAAGGCACGTGTCGCGATGCACAGGACACAAGGGGTCCCTTGACCTGGCAGGGTCGACCTACGCATCTGGGCCGACTGTACACCAGGCCTGGTCGGGCTCGTCCTTGGCCCAGGCTCGGCCTGGCCCAGACCGGGGCAAGTGAACAGCTGGTGCCCTCCGGGCACGGACACCTCACTCCGTCGCCAGGCCACAGTGGCCAAGGGCGACTCTCCAGCCCAGACCGCGACGCGCGAAGCGCGATTGCTTTCGCGCCTTCTGCGGGTGGGCCAGAGCACATCGAGCAAGTCAGGTATACAGCACCCACCAAAGATCACTCGTTTGTGGCAATGTGTTACTCTGATATTCCCTCTCCTCGGGGGATTGCGAGCTCTGCGTGTCCAGAGGAGCTTGAGAAACATGGCGCTAGAAGGAGGAGGAGGAAGAGAATGAGGAGAATGAGGAAGGGGAGGGTGAAGAGGGAAGAGGACGAGATGAAAGGGAGGGTGAAGAGGTGAAGAGGGAAGCATGAGGAATGAAGGGAGAGAGGAATCAAGAGGACTAGGACGACGACTACGAAGAATAGGCGTACAATAACAAGGCAATGCGCCCCCCCCACACACACCAGTTCATGAAGCCTGCAGATGGTGTCCAGTGGGCCCAACGGTGCACAATCTCAAGTGCCAAGGAGCTCAGAAACACTTTCAAACTTCATGCAACTTGCTAACCATATCACGTCTTTCTCCTTTTCCTCCTCGTCCTCCCGCTCCTCCCCTTCTCCTTCCCCTCATCCTCTCCTTCTCCTCACCCTAATAATTACCTTATTCGTAGATGCTCCAACTCTGCCACCTAGCCGGCCAACCATCCTTCAATCGGGGTGCGTCCATCCTCCAGATCAAAGCGACTTAAACATGCTCATTTTCAATACCAGAGCGGATCTTTGGATGTCGGCGTTACATACCTTGCGCGAGAGGCACATTATGCTGCTCTCGCCAAAACGCCGTGCGCTCAAATTTCGTGATACTTGGACTCCCGCTTCAAGGCGGCACACCTGAGGTGTTTGCCAAATCGTTGGAGCGCGAACCGTACCCGAAAACGACATGTAGGTCTCGCCCAAGTCCACCGCAAAGACTGCGGCGCTCCCTCTGTAAAGTCGAGAGCAAAGCCGCATCCGAGTGAGCGGACCCGCTCTTGCTTTTGCAAGTTTAGCCCGTTGCCCTCGCCAGTCCTGTTCAAAACGTCTTTGCGCGCGGAAGAATTCGATTGTGTGATTTTCCCCAACGCCGCGCGCATCGATTTTCAAAGCTCAGCTTCCGCCTGCGCGCGGCACATGGTCTTCCCTCGCCATGCTGTCGGACGCGGGGCCGCGCGTTCGATAGCTCCCTCCGTTCGAGGTGGGAATGCTCGCCAGCTCCAACATACCTTTGCGCCCGCAATCTATAACATGCTATTTGAGGGCAGCTTGGAGTGGGCAGGGCTCGCTGGCTGGCTCGAGCTGGCCAACTGGACCCTCCTTCTCCCTGCTACTCCCAGCACCTCCTCCTCCTCTTCCTCCACCTCCTCCTCCTCCTCCTCCTCCTCCTCCTCCTCCTCCTCCTCTGTCCCCCCTCCTCCTACGTGGTCCTCCTCCTCCCTCCTCCTCCTCCTCCTCCTCCTCCTCCTCCCTCCTCCTCCTCCTCCTCCTCCTCCTCCTCCTCCTCCTCCTCCTCCTCCTCCTCCCTCCTCCTCCTCCTCCCTCCTCCTCCTCCTCCCTCCTCCTCCTCCCTCCTCCTCCTCCTCCTCCTCCTCCTCCTCCTCCTCCTCCTCCTCCTCTCCTCCTCCTCCTCCTCCCTCCTCCTCTCCTCCTCCTCCTCCTCCTCCTCCTCCTCCTCCTCCTCCTCTCCTCCCTCCTCCTCTCCTCCTCCTCCTCCTCCTCCTCCTCCTCCTCTCCTCCTCCTCCTCCTCCTCCTCCTCCTCCTCCTCCTCCTCCTCCTCTCCTCCTCCTCCTCCTCCTCCTCCTCCTCCTCTCCTCCTCCTCCTCCTCCTCCTCCTCCCTCCTCCTCCTCCTCCTCCTCCTCCCTCCTCCCTCCTCCTCCTCCCTCCTCCCCTTCCTCCTCCTCCTCCTCCTCCTCCTCCTCCTCCTCCTCCTCCCTTTCCTGCTCCTCCACCGAGCCCGGGCCGCATGCCGCGCGCTACGGCCTGCGGGAGGCGCTGCCCGCCGCGCTGCGGTAGAAGGAGGTGATGCTGCCGACGTCTGGTCCCTCCTCGGAGGCCCTCCACCTCCGCCTCCGCCTCCTCCTCCCCCGCCAACTCCTGCTCCTCCTCCTCCTCCTGCTCCTGCTGCTGCTCCTCCTCCCTCCCTCTCTTCCTCCCCTCCCATGCTCTCCCCTCCCCTCCCCTCCCCTCCCCTCCCTCCCTCCCCCCCGCCTCCTCCTCCTCCTCCCTCCTCCTCCTCCTCCTCCTCCTCCTCGTCGTCCTCGTCCTCGTCCTCGTCCTCGTCCTCGTGCTCGTCCTCGTCGTCCTCCTCCTCCTCCTCGTCCTCCTCCTCCTCCTCCTCCTCCCTCCCGCTCCTTCCCCCTCCTCCTCCTTCTGCCTCTCACTCCCTTTCCTCAACCTCCTGCTAATCGTGCTCCCGGTCCTGCTGCTGATGCTCCTCCTCCTCCTCCTGCTTTTCCTCCTCCCTGTTTTCGGTCATCCCGACCTGGACGAACAAACATCTTAGCGTCTGTCCCTCCGTCCCTCATCTACCTCCTCCTCCTGCTCTTCCCGAGTCCGACGACCAAGGGGGATAGCACAGGTGGAGTTATCGAATCAGCTCGCGCAACTGGTTTCCCCAGCGCCAGAGGCGCCGTTTCCCCGGTGCCAAAGGCACCAATGTATAGAGGGAAGCCGCCTGCGGCGGGGCAGGAACCAGCTGCACGCAGCAGATTTCGTACCCCCTCCCTTCCCTTTTCACCCCCTTTCTTCCGACCCGTTCCTCCATTCCTTTTCTTATTCAATCCTCCCTGTCGCACCCCGAACTCAGTCGGAAGGGCGGGCCGGGCGTTTCGCGTGAGACTTCCTCGCCACTGCTGATCCTGAGGCTCAGGATGTGGCAAGGGGTTCCACGGATGGAGGGCGTGTGGTTTTCCAAACGTGGCACTCGCCGGAGCGCCGCGCACATCCGTCCTAAACGCTGGCCGACGTTTTACGGATTGAGGGCGGGTGGGCTTCAACGTGTGGTCATCGCTTTAGCGCCGCGCACATCCGTCTCCAAACTTTGCAAGAGCTTCACGAATTGATGACAGGCCGTGTTCAAAATGCGGCACTCGCCTTGGCGCCGCGCGCATTCGTTCAAAAAAGCTGCAAGAGTTTCGCGGAAGGAGGGCGGGCCGTTCCAAAATGTAGCTCTCGCCTCAGCGCCGCGCACACTCGTCATACAAATGTGCAGCAGTTTCACTGATGGAGGGCGGTCCCTGCCTTATCGCCGCGCGCCTTCGACTTAAGAGTTTACTGCGGTTTCAAGGATTCTCATGGCTATAGTCCCCCAAATGGTGTTTGGCACGATGTCTGACTGTCAGGGAGCACCATTTAAAATGGTTCGTGGTGTTGAAATACCAGTGATGGTGTTCTGGCACGATTCAGGATCGTCAAGACGCAACAGTAACGGTGGTTCGCGGCGTTGAAGTCCCGAGAACGGTGTTCTGGCACAGTTCAAGACTTCAAACGATTGTTTTCCAATGGGGTACTTCCTTCAGTGAACATGAGCTCTTGCAGGGGCCTATAAAGCGGGAGCTTGGAGGGAGAGTTTTTCTTTTTGCAAGATCGTTGATGAGTCTTGGGTTTACACTGGTCCTCCTCCTCCTCCTCCTCCTCCTAATCCACCTCCTCCATTCCCCCCCGTTCCTCCCTCCCTCCTCCTCCCTCCTCCGCCCTCCTTCCTCCTTGTCGAGAAGGGAGGGGGGAGCGGGAGCGGGGAGGATGACGAGGGGGGGGATCGAGGAGAAGACGGAGGATATAGGATAAGGGATGAAAGGGGATCGAGGAGGAGAATGAGGAGGGGGATAAGGAGGAGCAGAACGAATTGGGAGAAAGGAAGGGGGCGAAGGCGCCCATCATTTCTTGGTGCCGCGGGGCTCTAGCTGCAACATCGACGAGCTCTGAGCGCCAGACTTCCCGGGGAGATATCCAGGACGCCGAGAAACTGGGCAGCAGGCGCAGCGACAGGCAGACACAGGTGGAACCGGACACCCGAATCTGCGCTCACCAGGGGAGGCCCCGACGAGCATGAGGCTCGAGGCACACACGAGCGCCCTGGAACGCTCTGAGAGCGTTCGCGAGAGCTGCGGAACTGCTTGTCCTCGTGCTGGGCCTGCGGATGAAGGGGAGGAGGGCCCCTCTCCCCGCGTACCTCCCGACCTTATGTTTTTCGGTGCTCGGGCCCACTTCCCATGGACAATTTCTTTTTTTTTTGTTGGGGGGGGGGGCTCACGACCCGAAGCCGGCCCCTGGAGGCACTCTCTCTCTCTATATATATGTATATTGCGAAAGACCCATTGTTCGCGAGGCGTTGGAAATCCTGCCCCCCCTCCCGCCCGCGGGACGGGCTCCTTGCGAAGCATGCTGCGGTCGACCCCTCCGGCTGCCGCGCCCGACTCCTGGATCGCGAGCTGTGACAGGTCGGGGGATGAGAGAGCCTCAGTGAAGGAGGCAATAGGAGGGACGACAAGGAGGAGGAGGAGGAGGAGGAGGAGGAGGAGGAGGAGGAGGAGGGGGAGGGGGAGGAGGAGGAGGAGGACGGATGAGGGAGGGAGGGAGGAAGGACAAGGAGGGATGGAGAATGGAGAAAGAAGAGGACGATGAGGGGGGTAGGACGGTAAGTGAATGGTGGGAGGGGGGAGGGATGGCTCAAGAAGCACTGTCCTGCAACGCTTCTGCAGAACAACCAAGCTACTACTACTAGTACTACTCCTACTACTACTACCACTACTACTCCTCCTCCTCCTCCTCCTCCTACTACTACTACTATTACTTCTACTACTGCTACTGCTGCTACTACTACTACTACTACTACTACAAAAACTACTACTACAAAAACTACTACTACTACTACAACTACTACTACTACTACTACTACTACTACTACTACGACTACGACTACGACTACGACTACTACTACTACTACTACTGCTACTACTAAGAATCGTACTGATTACGACAAGGGATGAACATAATACGAATGACAGGAATACGGATACTAAGTATAGGCATATTACGTTTCGTCAAAACACGAACATAAATACACAGCAATCATACGAATTATAATGGTACGGACAATACTACTGGCAGTAATGATGCAACTGTGAATACCAATAATACTGTTAACACAAATAATGACAGCTCTAGTGCTAATTACAAAACGTATGATATGAATAAGAAGACTAATTCATACCAGCCCCATCAGATATAGGAGCCTGACTGTGAGTGAACAGAGTGTGCGTGAGTCTGAACGTCATTGATCAGTGTGTGGGTGAGTCTGAGCGGGACTGAGGAGGAAGAAGGGGTGAGGATAGGGAGAACAGGGAGGAGGGAGGAGATGAAGAGGAGGGGGAGGAGGAGGCGTCACACTAACAAGAACACTATCTAGGATGTGGTGAGCCAAACAGGCAAACTGCCTGAGACATCCGAGAGGGCGCGAACGGGCCAATGCCATATAGTACCACCCCCTGGGGGTTCCTCCTTCGGATACCCAAATGCTACACCTGCAATATCGCGGTGAGCATCGCCCCCCCGACAGAGAGAAACTTGGAGAGAAAGAAACAAAAAAACGGCCAGAAACATCCCCGCAATCAGGCCGCGCACGGGGAACACGGAAAAGGAAGCCACCCCTGGCGGCTCCTCCTTGGGCTGCTCAAGTGCAACGCCTGCTAGATTGCGGTGAGCACTGGAGCACCAAAAGTGTAAGGAAGCTGGGGGAGGGGGAGGGCAAGGCAAGCAGACCGCCTGAGACATCAGTACAAGCTGCCCGCGAACGGGCGAATACCCCCCCCTTCCCGGCGGTTCGACACCTGGGCGGCCGCCCCTTTCAGGTGCCCAGGTGCCACGCCTGTTATACTTACTGTGAGCATCGGACAACCAAGAGAAAAACAAACATCGGGTGGGGGGGGTGGGGCTAGGCAAACCGCCTGAGCCACCCCCAGAATTTGGCCGCCAACGGGCGGGTGAAATGCCGTCTGGCGGCTCCCCCTTAGGGTGCTGAAGCCAGCGCCTCGCTCAAGACATCCTCGCAACTTGCGAGTCTGAAGATGCTTGGATTGCGTGAGTGAGTCCGAGTGTGTCTGGGAGTCAGTGAGTCTGAATGTGAGTGACTCTGAGTGCATGTATCAAAGTGTGAGTGGTCTGTGTATGTGGGCCTGTGTGCGAATGAGTCTAGAGGTGAGTGAGTCTGAGTACGAGTGTATATGAGTGTGCGCGGGTCTGTGTGTGTGTGTGTGTGCGAGTCTGAGTGTGAGTGAGTCTGTGTGTGAGTGGGTCGGTGTATGAGTGAGTCTGGGTGTGAGCGGCTCTGGACATGGAAGGATACGTTGGAGATTAGTGAGTCTGAGTATCAGTTCGCTTGAGTACAAAGAGGAAGGAGGCGGGAATGAATGAGAAAGTAAGGAGGCGGAGGCGTCACACTACTAACGAGAAACCCGCCTTAGGACATGGGGAACTTCTACAGAAGTGCAAGGCTGCGACGCGACGCTGCAATGTGTATACCCGCTGCTGCAAACCCCATGGACGAACATTGCAATTTCTAACCCAGCGCCTCCCCATGGTCGTCTTGAAAGGTGGTCACGTGCATTGCAGCAAAACGTGTGTGGCGATGTAAGTTTATTGACTGTTACCCGAAACATTGTAGAAACCACTCCAATGACACGAATGCCGCTGCAGGCGTTGAATCGAGCAGATGCCCAAAATCTTGCTCTGCAAGAGAAGTGCCTGCTGGCAAGAGTTCCCTGTGACCCCATCTACTGTGCCGCCGTCTCGGGCGCCCCATGAACAACTGACCCCAAGGGACAGCCCCAGGATCCAGGACCGTTTCCCTCAAAACGCGCTTTCTGCCAGGCGAGGATCCGTCTCGACCTCACTACTAACAATATTTCCGGCACAGACTGCTACCCGGCTGCGGATAAATCAATGCACGTCGAAACAGCGACCCACGCAAACACATTTAGACACTTACACACTTACGCGCCTACACACTTACATACACACTTACACACGTTTGCACACACTTCACCACACATGTACACACACTTATACTTACACTCTCACACACACACGGGACCGACCGCATCGCACTGAAACAATCAGCCATGGCCAAAACTGCCTCCTCAACGTCCTCGCCCTCTACTTCCCGACCTTCGAAGGCAATCCAACGCTTCGAGCTGTCGGGATTCTTCCAGCCAGGAAATGGTCCTGTTCCTTCGCGAGAGACCTGCTGCTGAACTCGCTGACAGCCGGAAACTTGTTCACACCCTCTTGCCTGCTGCTGCTTCTCGTCCTCTTCTTTCAGACGAGGTGGAAGCACTGTGACTCGCAAGGACGCTGGCGGAAAGACCGACGTGCCGCTTGTGACTACAAGCCGTCGCATGGCATGAAGACCATCCACCAGTGATGAATTGCTGGCCATGCCCGTGCTGTGAATCTATTTCAAGTGTTCGATTCCCTTGGACCCAGATGCATCGTCAATGCGAGACAACGTGGTCCTGGCTGGCTTCAGTGAAGGGTTTGCGACGTCGAGGTTAGCAACTACTGGGGTGCTCGAAAACAAAGCGCGCCACGACCGCCCATGCCGCTGGCCATCCGCGATCGCGATACCCTGTCTTCCCTCAAGATGCGGACGCCTTGGCGTTCATCTCTGGCGGCATCGGCGCGTAGGGGAGCAGGTTGCCCTCCCTCGCTGACTCGTGGAGCAGAACAAGGCACACCCACCGACACCAAGCAAGTCTGAACGGACGCAGGTGCCAATTAAGCTCGGCGAGCGCAAAGCGAGAGAGAGAGAGATAACGAGAGAAAGAGACACTACATATACATGTATGTTTACATCTATTGAACAAAGAGAGAGCGAAAGAGACAGCAAATATATATATATATATATACAGAGAGACAAGAAGAGAGAAAGAGAGAGCGATAGAGAGAGAGAGAGAGAAAGAACGCCGTGGACCGCGAGAGTATATGCACATACGTGTAAGTCGTATGTACATGTGCATATACAAGTCTGTACACACGAATAACGATTATCAAGCTGGACGGACACGCGTGCAAACATCAATCCTGCACGGCAGGCCCCTCAAGGCGATGAATTGGCGCTTCGGCGTCCATGCGTTCGCCCCTGGGCCTATCACCACCCCTGTCGCTGCCCCTGAAGATCCCGCCCCTTCCTGGCGAGGTTCACGACCTTCCGCGGGCAGCTAGCCCTCATGGGCGGGCAGCGGAGCGGTTGCCCTGGAAATCGGTTCTGAGAGGTTGCCGAGTGCCCCTGGCCCAAGGTGCCCCCCCAGTTTCTGTCGGCACTTTTGGGGAAGACATTTCCTGTAAGCAACCACCTGTAACTTCCTGCAATCAACCACTTGCATAGGCGCCGCATCTCTCGGCAAGATGCAACAAATTGGGGCTCTGCTGCGGCTCACGACCCTGGCGGTGCGAAGCTTTGCCCGTGATCCCCGAGGATCGCGCAGGCAGCTGCCAAGCATTTGTTGCAGACTTTTGGGCGTGCTTGGCAATTTTTCTGTCTCTGCCAGCCCCGTGGTATCTCGTGGGGTCAGGGTTCGGGGCGGCACTAAAACTCACCGCCCAACGGTGCCAACATGCTCGACCCGAGTGCTTCAGCTGCAATCCGCGCGGACCTCCGAGTTTTTATGTTTATGTCTTTCTTCCTTCCCCTAAACATACTGGCTTGGCGGCGCGACGGGTGGCCATCAGTTACGCGTCGTCGCGGCAAGCCACGTTGCCCCCAGTGTGGTCCACATGCCGCGTCGGAGCGCTCCACGAGCGCCGCCCTGCATATGGGCGGGCGGCGCATCGGATCGACGGAAATCGTGGTTTGGGGACGGTGCCGGGCCATCCCACCAGCCCTCTGGGATGCGTGGTTCAATTCTTCCTAGGGGAACGAAGAACGACATACACATAAAAACTCGGAGGCCCGCGCGGATTTCTCATATCGGCGCTGGGGCTCCCTGGCGGCGCCTCCGGCGCCGCCCCTGGCGCGCTCCGCGCGCCAGGGAGGGGGGTCCAGCGCGGGTCCGAGAAATCCGCGCAGACCTCAGAATTTTCATGTTTATGTCATTTTTCGTTCCCCGAACCCTCCACTTTTTCACTCTCGGGGAGAGGTTTGCCCCTCCCACCATCTCCAAACCAGAAGACTTCCGATTCCGCCGGGCGAAACCTCCTGCAGGCCTCCTCAGGGGCCTCTCGGGGTCGTCTCCAGGGCATATCTTGCAGGCCTCTGGAAACTCTTTGGAGACATCTTGCTGCCAACCATGGCTGCCAACGGCGACTGTTTCACGATTCGGACGGCTTCTGGGTCCTCTTTGGGCCACGTTAGGGCGGCTCGGGGCCTGGGGCCCCGTTGTACCGTCTGGGTGCCATCTCGTGGCTCTGCTGGTCCGTCTTTGGGCGCTGTGTTGGAGGCCTCTGGGGCCGTCTTGGGCGCTCTGAGTGCTGAGGAGGCGAGTACGACTGGCAACATCATGCAACAGCGAGCGGGCAATCCATGGTTTGTACCCCTTCGGGGCCTCGTGCGAGTCTGCGAGGGGCCATCTTGAGGCGTCCTGGCGACCTCCGAGGCCGTCTTGTGGTAGTCTCTGGGCGTCTTGGGGGCATCTGGGGCCGACTGTGAGGCTGTCGCAATGTCTGATCTTGTCTCGTCTCGTCTTGTACTGTCTCGTCTTGACCGTCTTGTAAGCGAAATCGCGCTCGTGCTGTCGCTCGTGAGGAGTGGGAAAAGTCCGCCCGCCTTGTTAGGGGAAACCCAACCCGCTAGGTCTGGACGCAGGGTGCCGCGAGCGGTCAGAGCGTCCAACATGGCCCAAGATGGTTCCAAGAGGGCCCCAGATGTCCTAAGATCTCCCCGTAATGCGGCACAACATGGTATCCCAATGTGTGTTAACGTATTGTATGGGATGCCTTCAAGAGGCTCCATGACCCCCCGAATATCCAATCGAGGGGGTAACATAAATCATTCATGTAGTGTCAAGGCTTTCGTCTTGAAACCTTTTCGCTTCCGATAGGCTTCTGACGCCTTAGTCTGGCTCCACGATAGCACAAGAGAGCCCCAAGCGGGACACATACAGGCTCTTCCGTCCCTCCTCACTCCTCTTCTGCGCCTGTTTCCCCAAGGCTCCCACACAGCGGGCACGCCAGTGTGCGCATGCGCCGCAGATCCGTGCGAGGGAAAGCTGCAGATCGACAGGGCGACTGGGGATGACGCGGGAGAGAGAGAGAGAGAGAGAGAGAGAGGGAGAGAGGGAGAGAGAGAGGGAGGGAGAGAGAGAGGGATAGAGAGAGAGAGGGAGCGAACGACAGGCGCCGAAGATGAAGGCAAGGCATGCGACACCGGAGCGCAGTGGGCGAGGCCCGAGCCCATCACGCCCGCTCCCCCCGCAGGTGCGGGGCCGAGCGGGCGGCCGCGCGCGCTACCCGAGCGCTGCCTCGCGTGCCCCGCCCTGCCCCGTCCCCCCCCCCCCGCCCCCCAAAGCCCGCCGCCTTCTTGGACGGCGGTGGCGGCTGCCTGCGGCCGAGGGAGCAGGGCTTCAGGGACCCTCTTCCCCCTTCTCCTCCTCCTCCTCCTCCTCTTCCTCCTCCTCCTCCTCCTCTTTTTCCTCCTCCTCCTCCTCCTCCTCCTCCTCCTAGCCGCCATCTCCCCTCCCAAAGGATTTCGGCAGCGGCGGCGTCCCCAATCTCGGCCCTCACCCAGCGTTCGTCCCTCTCTAGTGCCTGCCATGTGCGGTCACTGACGGATGAGTCGAGCTGGACGAGGGGCCTGTGGGATCATGTGTAGTCTCATCCGTGCCGCTTTGTATAATCCTCTGTCTCTTTGCACGGCAGGCAGAACGCTGGAGATTGCGCAGGAGCTCGACGTGGACATCCTGCTGATGCCTGGCACGTGTATTCGCGAATGGGAGGGAAGGACATACCATACAGAGGATCTTGGAGGAGGCAGATTCACTGCAGTACATTATGGATGGCGACGTGCACCATACAGCAACACGAGTGCGGGAGTTTGTATTATTCTAGGTCGTCGATTTCGTGCCGAACATATCTATTCAATCGTCTCTGGCCCTACTAATGCACCAGGTCGTTATGGGGAATTACGAATTAAATCTGGGCTCCTGGATATCACTGTCATATGCGCTTACCCACCACCCATTTACTCGGACGGGACAAAACGGAAGGCCCAAGTGACGGCCGCTACTACTGTAATGCGATATTTTCGTAGTCGAGTCGAACGGTGTCGTTCCCGAAGTACCCCGATCATAGGCATGGACATCAATTCAGGATTCGGACTCTGGGAAGATGGAAGCTTGGTAGACCCCGACCAGAACCACATCGGACCTCATTACTTGAAGAAAAACGGCCCATCTTGAGAGATATTTTCAAATATGTTGCTAGACCTCGACCTCATGGCCCCTGGAAGCTATACTCTGCAGTCGGGGCCCACATATTACGGACCTCAGGGAGATAAATCAACCTTGGACGTCTTCGCAATCCCAAAGGGGCTAGGTCCTGGAGTGAAACACTGTCGAGTTGCCTGGAGAGCTGGCCGCGTCTTACAGCTAATCCCTCGGAGCGCCCCACGAGACCGTGTACCCGTTATCTTAGCTATGCAGTGCGAGTCTCCCGTGACGGTGCCGAAGACTCTGCGACCCCGATGGGACCACAACAAAGTGGCTGAGGCTCTTCAGAATGGAGCTCATCGAGAGGCTTTTCACTTGGAACTTGAACGAGAGATGCTGGCCCAAACTACATATTTCTCCGACTGCAATGAGAATGACCAACACGCGGATAACTATTACAATCGTTGGGCTGAGGTCGTGCAGCGAGTTGGCCTTAATCATTTTGCCATGCCTGATCGACCTGTGGATACCGTAGAGCGTCGACTCCAACAAGAACGACTTCGACTTGTCCGAGAACGTCGCGCACATCGAGCTGAGGCAGCAGAGTTCTTCGCCATCTACGGTCACCACCATAGTTATGACGACACCCACTTTGATTGTTTGAAGCAGATCAGACGGATATCGAACCAACTTCGTCGTTGGGCCCGCAGACGTCGCGCACTACACCGCGAACGGCTACATCAAGAACTTCGAAATGCCCGAGCAGCTGGACAACAGGCTGAAGTACAAAAGCTGGCTCGACTTCTCTCTGGCCGCTCTACTGGTGTGAAGAACCGACGCTACAACACGATTACCTCATATCGACCGACTCTCCCAGAACTCCAACAGCATCTATCTCAAGCCGGCGCTGATGGATGCATGGAGGCGACTTACCTTCCCGATCTGGATAGCATGATAAACAACTTTCTCACGGAAGAGGCGACCATCAAGATGCGCACTCACAGCATGGAACGGACGACGGAGGTTATGCTACACAATATGGTATGGAAGCTTCGCAGAGCACGAGGACGACGATGTGGGCCGAGCTCGCACTCATAGTCTTGGAGCCTGGCCATCTTTCACGTCAAAAGAACATGAAGTTCGGCATCGGCTACGACGGCATGGGAAACGCACAACTACCCGATACAGCTGAGGAACGTCCTGGATTGGGCTTCCATCAGAAAGAGGCTTCGCCTCCGAACGTCGCCACACCCATTTGCTGGATTCCTGGAAACTCCCAGTCCCAGGACAAAACATCCTGGCCACCTGGCCTGGGCTCGCGGATCGCCACACCCGTGTCTCCCCAGGGAGAAGGGCAACAGCCAGCGGAGTCCCGCCTCAGCTGGCCAACAGGCGACGTGAGCAGCGTCCACCTCGGAGCCAAGGATCCTCCGCCCCGTCGGAGTGGTGATGATGAGGAAAAGAGTTCTGAGGTGAAAAACTGGAGAACGCCACCAAATAATGTCTCTGGGCCTGGAGAGCCAATACCACCGACACCAGCGCTACCTGACTGGGATGCTGCTGATCGAGACCCCTTCGACGACTTGAATGAGGAGGCCCTCGACTTCGCCATGGCATTTGAAGAGGGGCCGCCACCGGTGGTCCCAGAGATGCTTCACAACATTTCCAGCTTCTCCAAGCCGCCAATCCTGACCGACCAGACGACCAGAGCAAGAGATGGGCGCGACAACGTGTTGAACTCCACATCCAAGCTCACTCGTGCTCGGAAGGAATTCGAGAATCTCGTGATCCGATCCCTTCAGGTTGGTCAACTTCCAACGAAGTCGAGTATAACAGAAGGAGTCTTGTTGGACAAGTCCAACGGCAAGGCCCAGATGCTGAGTCAACGTATTGTGCATTTATCTGATGTTTTCTGGAAGTATTGGTATGCAGTTTTATATAGTTACGGGGATCGCGACGAACAATTTGATAGATCTTTTCCTGGCCACTGGCATGGTTTTCTGAAATATCGGAGGAGAGAAGGAGCTATACTAGTCCAGCTACGAGTAGGATGGTCCCTGAGGAACTCCAAGACCCCGAACGCATGCGAGTTGCATGACATGACGAACGCGTTTATGTGTCCTCTTGCTGATGACCTCCTCATCCAGTCTGAAGATCTGGTCCGCGAGGATTTGAAGGATTATGCACACCAGCGCCTAATCAACAGTGTCGTCAAAATCCCGATCGACAACAAGTTTGAGGCCTTTATCTGTAAGAATGGGGGACTCCAGGGCTCTTGTGGGGCACCGAGGCAGTTTGCAGGCGTTTTCGACAAGTGCTACAACGAGATCCACGAGGCCAGCGGGACCCCCATCTATATCTACAGCGCGTTCGGGACCCCCACTCTGGACTGCTCCATGGTAGGTTTCGCTGATGATTTATTTCGCCGTCGACTTTTAGAAGACTCTTCGGTTTCAGGGGCTCTGGAGGCGATTCGACTGGGAGACGAAAGCATGAATAACATTCTTGGGAAATGGCACCTCCGTCAGAACATGCAGAAGAAAAACATCATACCATGTCTAGGATCACACACATCGAACAAGCGTTTCCAGGAGAGTTGCCCCAATAGCTACGGCACGGTGCGCACGAGCGCCAGACACTTAGGTGCACGCCACCACATGCGCGGCTCCAACGCCACCGAGCTGGAGTTTCGTATACGAGCTATACACGCAGGCTGGTCTGTCATTGGTTTATTTTGGCACGAACGAGGTTTACGCAGATTGAAGCGTGAGTTGTCCCTGGGCAAAGTAGTGGAGAGTGGCATCACAAGTCTTGGGGCTTTCGCTTTGTCTCCTACCGAGTACCAGAAAATCGACTCTTGCATCGTCAAGTATTGGTGAGTTCTGATGAGAGGTGCTGCCACTTTCCACGATGGCTCTCACACTCACTCTCTGCGGAATTCCGAAGTGCTTTACAGATGGCGAATTCTCCCTTGCCGTGGGGAGTTGGCGGTGCGTCGAGTCAAGTGGTTACAGAGCATGCTTCTGCACCGACACGCACACTGTCAGACGGTAGCAGGTATTTTTGGCCACCTCAGTGACGAGGCTCCCACTTTACAGGATTGTGGACAGCTCAGCGACGCAGCGAACCCGTGGGCCAAAACCTTCGACCAGAACCTCCAACTCTTTCGAGGGATCAGTGGGACCGAGAGTTTTTTCGAAGTTTGGTAAGATAGTGGTTTCTCGTGGAAGGCGCTCTTCGACCCCTCCTCCGAGTCCTCGCATGAGTTTCTGAAGATCGACCCCTCGATTCTTAGAGCCGCAGCTTTTACGGATTATGACAAATGGTGTTCTCTATTTCCTGAATTACATTGTCCTGAAACCAAGAGCGAAAACATCTTTACGTGTATGATCGAGAACTCGGAGGGCTCCTCCTGTGGTCTCCACTTTGACACTTATCGGGCACTCATGGGCCACCAGACTAACGGACATCGAGTACAGTATATCCTACATAGTGGAGTTACTACGAATCAGTGCCCCAACTGTCTTAGCATCTTTCGGGACGTTGACAACGCACGCAAACATCTTAAACAATCATATGGATATGGTCGTTGTGCCATGGGTCGTGCTCACATGTCCTGGGAACCCAAGCAGTTGGATGAATGGAAATGCCCTATCTGCCCCGAGCCCTCCGTAGTATTTGAATCGAGTATCTTGTTGTTTCGGCATCTTCGCGATTTACACCTACCACATCCGCTACCTAGGCTACATCATGCCGGCCTGTCTCGAGGCCCCCGAAGGATCTTCTCCGACTCAGGAGGAGGACAAAGGCAAAGGCAACGACAAGAGCAAGAAGCAGAAGACCGACGGCACGGGCAACGCGGCCGAGGTGTCCGCCGCGCTCAAAAAGAAGATCGACGACCCCACTCGCAAGCTCTTCTGCCTTCTCATGAAACAGCTGCTCAAAGTCAGCCAACAGGGACGCGATCTCGCAGGAGTGGTCCTGGACACGTTCATATTCCCAGCCACGTGCGTGCTGATCACCATGATGAGCGAGCAGACCGTCCTATACGCCGCGGCCGTCAAGAAAGCAGGCAAGGAGCACGAGTTCGGCCCGCCGTTCATCTGGGCCATGGGAGGGTTGCTCAAGGGACTGGTGTCCCTGGGCGACGCGATCGGAGCACAGAACGCCCAGCAAGTCAACAAGTGCTTCAAGGAGTACGCCGAGTACTCAGTCGACACGAAGTGCGAGCTCGTGCTAGTTTGTCGCCAGGACAAGGTCTACAACAAAGGACAGCGTCGCCTCACGATTTCATGCCGAGACCCAGCGTTTCGCAACATCCTAGTCAGTTCGATGCTGCAGATCCAGGGTGTGAAGCGCAAATACGGCCGTGCTCCAGCAGCGTACATGGAGAGAGATATTCAACAATTCCTCGAGACGCTGCTGAAGTAATGGTGGACAAATCTACTCATGTTGATCGATCTACCACAGCATTGGATGTTACAGCTACGAGTCCTGAATGCGAACTCTTTGATGACGATCTACAGGTTCTCCATCTACCAGATGATGCTCCACCTTGGACCCAGGCACAGCGCTTGAGTTTCTTGCGAGGGGAGGATAAGAAGGAGTCGTCTGCTACTGCTGCTGATGATCCCCCACCTCCTCGACCAGAACTGAAATCGTCTGAGGCCCCCGTTTTATACGTTTCTCCGCCTCCTCCTCCTCCTCCTCCTCCTCCTCCTCCTCCTCCCGCCCGACCCTCGGATGCCCATATGATCACGGAGTATTTAGCCTCGTGCGGGTTTTTCCCAGGGACCGCCAAATTCGAGACACTTTTTAAGAGTAGGCATATACTGAGCATAGCTAAATCACGAGCTACCTCTTAGTTGCCCTGGTCCCTCGTGGTTACCTCATGCGTCGGTGGCTGCATGGGCCAGGCTGGTCCTTCTCGGGACCTTAGCTGCGGCCCTAGTGCATAGAGCATGGTGTATGCACTCTCCTCTTAAAGCCAAAGGTTCACCGTGCCAGTGGCCATTCGCAGTTGTGCGAAATATCACGATTGGCGATTGCGCGATTTTGCAGAGCTATAGCTTGAGTATATAACCACTCACTATGACAGAAACAATGTTGGCGCTGAAGGTGTGCGAATCGAATCGAATCCTCCTCCTCCTCCTCCTTGGGGCGGGCGGCTGGCACCAGCGGGCCGAGCAGAACGCCAGCGGGGGGCCTCCGCGCGGAAAAAACGCCACGGGGGGGCCACTGGACGGGCTCGCGTGCGGACACCGGGCACACCCGTCGACTCAGGGCGGTGCTCTCGTCCGGACTGGCCGAGTCACGTGCATCCAGCCTCTGCTGTCGTGGGGTATGACAACTGGCCATCGCTCGGACGTCCATTCCATGTGTTTTTCTTTGGTTTCGTGCGTGTTTTTTTCGCCAAGTGATCAAGGATGCTCCTCGATGGCCCTCGCCGAGAAAAAATGCACACGTCCGAGCGATGCCAGGACAAACTACGCAGAACCGTAGGTTCAACAAGCGGCGGCGGCGATGCTCGCGTAAGCGCTGGCGGCGGTGGCCATGCAAGGTAGCAGCACTGACTGCGACGGGGAGCGGAGGCGGACTCGGAGGCGAGGGGATGGAGAGGATGGGGAGGATGGGAGGGGAGGTGGGGCCATGGGTGCGGGTCCAAGGGGCTCTTGGCAAAGGCGGAATGGGGGACGGACAAGACCTCCTCTCCCTCTTCTTCTTCTTCTTCGTATTCTTATTCCTCTTTCTCCTCGTTCTCAACAAACAGCAAACAGCTGTGCTGTCAAAAGCGTTCCAAATTCTATGGAGGCCGCGCAAGCAAAAGAAAGAGGACAACGAACGGCTGGAGCCTCGGAACCGGCACGGTGTCCTGGGGAAGGAATCGGGGCAATTGCGGCGCATGGCGGCGTTTGCTGCTTCACAGTCTGCCTTCTTCGCTCTGGACGACTTGACGAATGGCACGCGATCGACGCTATTTCCAGGCACAAGATTCATCAACATATCATTGCAACGGCAGGATACGTATATGGAATTCCTTTTGGAGGCGGCAAGGACTGGTTCGTAGCGCAGATGCTGGCGTTGAAGGCAAATTCATATAGCGGATTGAATGGAAATCAATGGACAGTTATATGCAGAGAAGGCGACATGATGGAAGCGAGTAAAACGTGAGGATCTGCCACACATACATCTGAAGTCTGGCTGTAAAACGGGGCCCGCTCCCCAATTAGCACATCGGGTGTCGTGAAGCTTCTCTGGGGAATATCGGGTGTCGTCAGCATATCGCGTGCGATCGAATAGCATGTGGCCAGCGGACGGAAAAGGGGTCCCACGTGAGGGGGAACAACAAACTTACGCGGCTAATTACGCTGGCCGCTGACGCGGCCTGCGCGAATGTCCGCACGAAAGACAACTTTTTTGGTGTCGGGAAGCGAACTGGCCAAACATCCACTAAACATGAGCGTCGATAATGCATCGGCGTGTTCTTGAACAAAAACTTCTCGTGGAACTGTTCCGGATCGAATGCTCGAAACTTTTCAACTATGCACGGCTGCTTATCGACGGACACCGCACTCACAAACTCATGGGCTTTTCCAGAACAAATCGAACAATGCTTGAGGAGCGTCAATGGCTCCATCTGGACGTTGTTGCTACTCCTGCTAAGCCGAACAGAGCTTGCTTGTAAGTTGGCATGCGCTCTGCGAGCACGCCGATAAGAACTACTGAGACCATCCAACCCGCATAGAGACCAGTGTACGATGAAGGGCGCAGATGCCGCTCGCGAGACGGAGGTCACCATCCACACCGTCGAGCCAGAGACTTGGCGGCGGCCGGAAGGTTTGAACAGGATAGGGCCCCAGACAATCGGTTAGGAGGGGGGATGAAGCCCAAACCGCTCCACGTCGGTCCGAAGACGCCTCCCTGGGGCCACCTGGCGCAGCTTTTAACCCCGGATCCGCTCCTGACGGCCGAAGGGACCCAAAAATGGCGCGGGGGAGCCGAAGAAGACAAAAACAGCCTTCACCCAGAACCTCGAACCTCTTCCCCGAGCGGCTGCCCTAGAAGGTAGGGCAGCGGGAAGCTCGCTGCGGTCGGTGCTCTGGAGACCCCCGGCCGACCGCTCGGGCAAGGTGGCAGCCACGTCCTGTGAGCACTGTCATCCATCTGTGGCCAGAGTGGGAAACATGGATTGCTGTACTGCTTGTACCCCCTCCCGCGCGCGAGAACCGGCGCTGGGCCACCCAGCAGCACGTTCAAATGGCACACTCATCTTGGAGGTCGCTTGGGGGGCAGCGTTGTTTCCAGGGCCAGATCCCAGTACGCTCAGCCGGCGCGCTTGATCCGTCAATAACAATCCTTACGACACCCATTCGCGACAATTTGGGACCTTAGAATTGCTCTTACCAACGATTGGGCTGCTAAGGTTTGCTCTTACGCTACGAGCATTGCCTCCTCCTCCGTCGCCCCAGAAACACAAATCGCGTTCGCTGCCCCTCAGCGACGGCGCTGCTTGCGCCCGCTGGCCCTAAGCCACCGGGGCCCCTCTCGCCTGCGACTCGCGGGTCTGGCCCTGCCCCCGGTAGCTGTTTATACACCAGGGGCTCGGCCACAAGAAACCTTCCACCAACCCTGAGACCCCAGGACGTCCATGGATTTGTGGTGTGGGAACACCACGCCTTCCACAGCAGAGCCATCGAAACCCAAGAAACCCTGGAGACAAGCAGGGTGTTTCTTGGCTTAGGTCTCTACTGTAAGCGCTTCGCGACTTCTGCTGCCTCTTCCTTCGCGCTCGAGCTTCGACGAATTCTCCAGATGTACTAGAGCATCTCTGCACTTACCTCGATCCGTTTAGAATTGCATGGATTCGTGCCGCCGCACCTCGATTTTTGGCTTCATCCCCGCGAGCCGACTGGAGAAGCGTCTTCCGCGGGGCACTCTGCCGCACTGCTCTGCCACGTACGGAAGGCCGCATGCCTCTGAAGGGCTCTGCGCTCGGAACCGGTGCCGCTGCAGCTCGAACGCGTTCGAACGTCGTGCGAGGCTGCATCGGATCCCAAGCGAACTGCACAAACATCAGGCGCCTCGACTTTTCGGTGCTTGGACCCCCAGACCTCTCGACCCCTCCCCGAAAGAAACGTGTGCCCTCCTCTGAACAATCTTGTTACGGCCGCGAGGCCCGACGCTGGCCTCCACACGCTCGAACAACACAAAAACAACGACACGGCCGCCTCGACTCTTTGAGGCCTCGGATGTCTGGGGCGTCTGCGTCGCGAGCGCGCCCCGGCGTGATGAGTCAGAACCGGCACGGGTGAGCAGAAGCGGGCCGCGGAGAGCGGGGCGCCCATGTCCTCGGGGTTCATGCGGCCGCGGTCGAAGGAGACCTGCGCCGACTCTGCGCTGGCAGCAGCCCGGGACACGGGACGAATCGGGCGTGCCCCAACGCCTGCCTGCACTGCTGTGCAGGGTGAGGCGTCCACTGACGCGGTGCCTGGCTCTGCACATTAGGATCCACCAGGTCCCAAGCGAGGCGCCCCAAAAGGAAAGGACCTCCCTGGGCTCTCAGGAGGCCCCCGAGAGGCCCCCAAGGAACCCCCAGGATGCCTCGAAGAGGCCTCTGGTCAACAACCCGGGCACGGTGGCAGCACGGGCCGAGGGCAAGTGGCCTGCGGCCCCTCCTGCAACTCGATCTCGCAACTGGATCCGCCGCCCCCCTTCTGCTTGCAACAGGGTGCTGAGCATACCAGAATTTATGCGTGTTGTCCTCTTTTTGGGGCCTTTCCACAAAGTTCCCATGGGGGTCTCGGCGCATCCCGCCGGCCACCCGTGGGGACAACAAGGGCCGTCTCTGGACGCTTGGGAGCCGTCTTGGATGTCTCTGGGGCTGTCTTGGGGCCGTCTTGAGAGCCTCTTGGGCCTATTGGCCCGTCTTGGGAACCTCTTCAAGACTCATGGGGGAGTGTGGGACATCTTGGAGGCCTGCTGGGCAATCTTCGGCTGTCGAAGCCAGAACAAAAAACGAGAACGCGACCATCATTCAAAAACCGGCGAAAGACAATGGTAAAACGAATGGTATGGGCATCTTGGAGGCCGTCTAGGAGGCACATTGGAACAATATATGGCCGTCTTCGGAGCCTCTTGAGCCCTTTTGGACCGCCGTTGGCCGTGCTGGGATTATTTTTGGCCTTGCGGGGGGCATCTTGGGGCCATCTTGGGCTCTCTTGGGGCCGTCTTGGGAGCTATCATTGACCATCTCAACGAGCTTGGGAACTACTTGTCTTGTCGTTGCAATGTTGACCGGGCCCCAGGAAGCTCCCAGGAGGCCCACAGAGGACTTCCTCCTCCTCCTCCTGCTCCTCCTGCTCGTTCTCTTCCTTTCCTCCTCCTGCTCCTCCTCCGCCTCTTCCTCCTTCCATGCTCCTCCTC
>CAUYUJ010015175.1:112500-136670 GCA_963575745.1 Prorocentrum cordatum
CAGGGAAGCTCTGCGGACACGCTGGCGCGCACACCGTCGCGCGGCACCCAGACATCCGACGATGTGCGTTCTGTTTGACTTCCATCCGCGGCCCCAGGGCTCCTGGCATCGCCTTACCCGGGGGTAGCTTTGCGCCGCGGTTCCGACTTTGAGGGTCCCTGGGACCGAAATCGGCCCCCGGGAGGCCGAAATCCAGGCTACGCGCCTGGATTGAGAAACTCGTATCGTCAAAACTGTAGGGGGCCACATGCGAACCCTACCCCTACCCCCCACGAAGTGAACCCCACCCTCCCCCTCAGAAATCGTGGGGGGTAGGGGTAGGGTTCGCATGTGGCCCCCTAAACTGTGCATTCACCCATCGCAGCGATCACGAACTCTGGCTCAGCATGGTGCCCGCAAGGTGCGCCAAACAAGCCCGGAGTCTCGCGACACGCCACCCGCACCAGGCGAGCCGACGCGAGGGATCTTGGCCTGTGCAGGAACGTGTGGCAAGCAGCGAGGGCCCAGGCTCAGAGCCCCGAGTCATCCGGGGTAACTCGGGTCGGGGCTAACTCGGGTTCGTTCTTCGGGATTCCGAGCCCGAGCTGCCCCGGGCCCGAGTTACCCTGGATATTTCGGGCGTCCAGAGCCCCGAATGATCAGGGGTAACTCGGGTCAGGGTTAACTCGGGTTCGTTTTTCGGGAACCCACACCCGAGTTACCCCAAGCCCGAGTTACCCCGGATAACTCGGGCGTCCAACAGGCTGTGCCTCCAGTCGGTGCCAATCGGTGATAGCCACCTCGTCAGAGATCCTGGGCGCGGCCTCTCCGAAGCCGGGCGCGGGCGATCGGGCTCTGCCCAGGGCAGGCACGCCCGCGCGCATTCTGGGCGAGCTGCACCGCGCCTCCGAGTGCAAGCACAGCAAGCAAGCAAGCAAGCGAGCAAGCAAGCAAGCACAACAAGCACAGCAAGCACAGCAAGCACAGCAAGCACAGCAAGCACAGCAAGCCCGCGCACGCGCACGCGCACGCGCACGCGCACGCGCACGCGCTCGCTCGCTGCAACACTGGGCCGCTCCAGCACAGAAGCGGGCACAGCGTGTCACAGCTATTGCGCTGACCAAGGGAAGCGCTGACCGAGGAACGAGGGTGCCTTTCTGGCCGCGGGGAGCCTCGACCAGGAGCAGGCTCCCCAGCCCAGAACTGACGAGAACGGCCCATGAACCAGAGCCCTGCTATACCTAAAGTGGTCCTTGTTTCAGTGTCTTGACTGTACACGAGGAGAAGGAAGAAAAGGATGATGATGCTGCTGATGATGATGATGGTGGTGGTGGTGATGATGATGATGAGGATGAGGTTGATGATGATGATGATGATGCTGATGATGATGATGATGATGATGATGATGATGATGATGATGATGATGATGATGATGATAAGGAGGAGGAGGAGGAGGAGGAGGAGGAGAGGAGGAGGAGGAGGAGGGGGAGGAGAGAGGAGGAGGAGGAGGAGGATGAGGAGGAGGAGGAGGAGGAGGAGGAGGAGGAGGAGGAGCTGTCAGAGTGAGGGGGGCCGAACGGCCCTGCACTCTCCCAAGGCGCGTGGCCGACAGCGGGGTCCCGCGGTGCCCCCCTCGGAGTCGCACCTTGACCGCCCTTGGCCACAGACTGGGCACCGCGTCTCAGAGGCCTGCGCGCCCCTTCCCGGGTCGGGCGCCCGTGGCACTTCAGACCTGCAGCTGCCGCACTCGAACCGAGGAGGCCAGACTGGCTTCGCCAGCCCTGCAGGCCAAGACGCCGAAGGGCCCCGCCCGAGACGAAAGGGCGCCCGCACAGAGCCCGCAAAGGGGTGGGCTGCAGCCTTGCGACCCAGACCTGAGGCGTGTCGGCTGGCCTCGGCCTGGAATCGGCGGCGCGCGAGGGGGGAAGTGAGAGAGAGAGCAGGCCTTCTCAGGAGGCGCGGCGGAACTTCTTAGAAGCCCTCGCGCCTCCCGAGAAATTTCTCCTCTGTCTTGGAGGAGGGCTCCAGGAACTTCCCAGAAGGCCGGGGGGGGCTCCCGAGCCCCTTCTCCTTCTCACTTCCCCCCAGGCCCGCCGCCGATGAAAAAAGCCCACCCCCCAGACCCCCGACGTCATGATTTCTTCACTACGTCGACCCCCGAGATCTCGACCTATTCCCCGGGACCGGCTTTTCATCCCGAATCGTCTTTTGACGGTCCCGAGGCCTGATAAGGGCACCCAGAGGCCGAAAATGGCGAAAAGCCTCCCGTCACGATTTTCCATTGCTCGAGGGCCCTGTGGCTTCACGCTCGGGAGCACAGTCTGAGGCGGCCCCCACGGTGCACCGCCCGTGCAGCCCGCCCATGGGGCATAGCGCTCGAGGGGTGGGCACGCGGCCAGGCCTCCAGAGACGGGCCTGGGGCAGCTCGGCCTTGAGGAGGATGGTGGAGGAGGAGGAGGAGGAGGAGGAGGAGGAGGAGGAGGAGGAGGAGGAGGAGGAGGAGGAGGAGGAGGAGGACAGAAGGAGGAGAGGAACATGAGGAGGAGAAGGAGACGCAGGAAGAGAGGAGGAGGAGGAGAGGAGAGGAGGAGCAGGAGCAGGAGCGGAGCAGGAGCAGGAGGAGGAGGAGGAGGAGGAGGAGGAGCGGAGGAGGAGGAGGAGGAGGAGGAGGAGGAGGAGAGAAGGAGGAGGAGAAGGAGGAGCAGAAGGAGGAGGAGGAGCAGGAGGCGGAGGAGGAGGCGGAGCAGGAGGAGGAGGAGGAGCAGGAGGAGGAGGAGCAGGAGGAGGAGGCGGTGGAGCTGAGCTGGGTGTGGGCCGAGGACCAGGTCGGGCATGTCCATGTCCTCCTACAGGCGGATTTGGAGGAACAAGTAAACATGGTCCTAACATACTCAACAATAAATAAAGACAGTGAAAACATCGTCCCCAGACTATTTTTTGACTACTTTTGGCTATTCCCCCTATAGAAGGACAAGCTCGACTTAAGTCGAGGATCCGACCCGCCGTCGGGCCCGCGAAGGTCTTGCTCCCCCCCCCTCCCCGACGGGCAGCTGAACAGACCCCATCCAGAACCGCACTCGGGGAATGGCACCCAGGCATGAACGCAGCCTGTCTTGCTTAGCCGCTGGGCCGCCCAGAACGGTTTCGTGATCGTGATCTCTGGTCGTTCCTTGTACATCTGTAGCAGATTTCACGATGCTCCCAGTGCACATGCACATTGGAAGATGAAGTATGCCTGTCCTCTACAGGCGCAGAAAGTGGTCAGTCGTCTTCAGTCGAGATATAATCACATAACATTTGTTTAAACCAATCGTCATCATTCGTATGATGACGATGGCTTACATGCAAGCTTCTAATGACTACGGCGCAGGGCGCTCAGGAGGCGCGGATGTCCTGGATGTGCGCCGGATCCCCCCCCCTGGCGCGCGGAGCACGCCAAGGGCGGCGCCGGAGGTGCCGCGAGGCCCAACGCAAATGCAAGGAATCCGTGCGGACCGCCGACATTCTATGTTTATGTCGTTTTTTCTTCTACGGGTCAAGCGCATCCAACTTCCCGTTCCACAGGACCGCTCAAACCCAGCATCGGGACGGACCCCTTCCGGGTGGGGGGCGGCTCCGTCCTGGCCAAAGCTTTGGGAGCTCGCTCCCGCCGCGGCGACGAGAGCCTCCAGAAACGCCCGAGCGCCTCCAGATGGAAGACGCCGACGTTGAGGCACCATCGGGTTCGTGGAAAACACACCAAAACACACAGCGTGTGTGTGTGTGTGTTTTGTGTGTTTTGTGTGTTTTGTGTGTTTGTGTGTTTTGTGTGTGTGTGTGTGTGTGTGTGTGTGTGTGTGTGTGTGTGTGTGCATGCGTGCGTGCGTGCGTGCGTGCGTGCGTGCGTGCGTGCGTGCGTGCGTGCGTGCGTGCGTGCGTGCGTGCGTGTTTTTCTGTGTGATTTTTTGTCCACCGACAGTGTGTGTGATGCTTCCCCGGTGGGCGCGCGGGGGCGGTCGGGGGCCACGAGACGCACGGCACGTCGGAGAGGTGCAGGTTCAGCCGCAGGCCGCAGGGCGCGCAGCCGCCGCGGAGCACCTGCACCCGCCGGCGGAGGCGCCCGCTGGGACCGGGGCGGGGGGCGGGGGCAAGGCGGGGCCTCCCCGGGCCTCAGAGCTGTCGTGCCCAGACCTTCTCAGCTGGAGAATCTAGGATCACAAACTTCGCCACGTACCACTTGCGTGCTTCGGAGGCGATGGTGAGGTGCTCTTCCGTAATTTATGCAAATACATTTTCGGTTGGCGATGCGGCCTGTGCAATAGCACGGTCAACACATCCAGACAGTCAAGTTTTCTGGATTTCACAACGAATCTCGGCCAGTCCGTCGCGGATGACGGCACCCATGACTTCCATCACCGGGATTACAGAATTATCCCGGCAAAGCAACCTAACAGCGATGTGTAGGAGCATATCTGGAAGCATCCCCCTTACGATTCAGATGAGAATCCAGTTGTAGAGTTCTGCTGTTCTCGCAGTCGTAGTCGCATTCGCGATGACAGTCGCAGTGGCCTGCATTAGCCTCAGCCTCAGCCTCAGCCTGCCTCAGCATCAGCCTCAGCCTCAGCTTCAGCCTGCCTCAGCCTCAGCCTCAGCCTGCTCCTGCATCAGCCTCAGTCTGCCTGCAGCCTCGGCCTCAGCCTCAGCCTGCCTCAGCCTGAGCCTGCCTCAGCCTCAGCCTCAGCCTCAGCCTGCCTCAGCATCAGCCAGCCTCAGCCTCAGCCTCAGCCTCAGCCAGCCTCAGCCTCAGCCTGCTTCAGCCTCAGCCTCAGTCTGCCTTCAGCCTCGGCCTCAGCCTCGGCCTGCCTCAGCCTCAGCCTGCATCAGCCTCAGCCTCAGCCTCAGCCTGCCTCAGCCTCAGCCTCAGCCTGCCTCAGCCTCAGCCTCAGCCTGCTTCAGCCTCAGCCTCAGTCTGCCTTCAGCCTCGGCCTCAGCCTCAGCCTTGAGCCTCAGCCTCAGCCTCATCAGCCTGCCTCAGCCTCAGCCTCAGCCTCAGCCTCAGCCTCAGCCTCAGCCTGCCTCAGCCTCAGCCTCAGCCTGCTTCAGCCTCAGCCTCAGTCTGCCTTCAGCCTCGGCCTCAGCCTCAGCCTGCCTCAGCCTCAGCCTGCATCAGCCTCAGCCTCAGCCTCAGCCTGCCTCAGCATCAGCCTGCCTCAGCCTCAGCCTCAGCCTGCCTCAGCCTCAGCCTCAGCCTGCTTCAGCCTCAGCCTCAGTCTGCCTTCAGCCTCGGCCTCAGCCTCAGCCTGCCTCAGCCTCAGCCTGCATCAGCCTCAGCCTCAGCCTCAGCCTGCCTCAGCATCAGCCTGCCTCAGCCTCAGCCTGCCTGCCTCAGCCTCAGCCTGCTTCAGCCTCAGCCTCAGTCTGCCTTCAGCCTCGGCCTCAGCCTCAGCCTGCCTCAGCCTCAGCCTGCATCAGCCTCAGCCTCAGCCTCAGCCTGCCTCAGCCTCAGCCTCAGCCTCAGCCTGCCTCAGCCTCAGCCTCAGCCTGCTTCAGCCTCAGCCTCAGTCTGCCTTCAGCCTCGGCCTCAGCCTCAGCCTGCCTCAGCCTCAGCCTGCATCAGCCTCAGCCTCAGCCTCAGCCTGCCTCAGCATCAGCCTGCCTCAGCCTCAGCCTCAGCCTGCCTCAGCCTCAGCCTCAGCCTGCTTCAGCCTCAGCCTCAGTCTGCCTTCAGCCTCGGCCTTCAGCCTCAGCCTGCCTCAGCCTCAGCCTGCAGCCTCAGCCTCAGCCTCAGCCTGCCTCAGCATCAGCCTGCCTCAGCCTCAGCCTCAGCCTGCCTCAGCCTCAGCCTCAGCCTCAGCCTGCCTCAGCCTCAGCCTCAGCCTGCTTCAGCCTCAGCCTCAGTCTGCCTTCAGCCTCGGCCTCAGCCTCAGCCTGCCTCAGCCTCAGCCTGCATCAGCCTCAGCCTCAGCCTGCCTCAGCATCAGCCTGCCTCAGCCTCAGCCTCAGCCTGCCTCAGCCTCAGCCTCAGCCTGCTTCAGCCTCAGCCTCAATCTGCCTTCAGCCTCGGCTTCAGTCTCAGCCTGCCTCAGCCTCAGCCTGCATCAGCCTCAGCCTCAGCCTCAGCCTGCCTCAGCCTCAGCCTGCATCAGCCTCAGCCTGCTTCAGCCTCAGCCTCAGCCTGCATCAGCCTCAGCCTGAGTCTGCCTTCAGCTTCGGCCTCAGCCTCAGCCTGCCTCAGCCTGCCTCAGCCTCAGCATCAGCCTGCCTCAGCATTCAAAATGTGGCCAGGGAATGGAATTCTGGGAACTCGAAGAACACGAAGTGGCCTACAGTTTGCTCCGGGCATTCAAAATCATACCCAGGAATGGAGTTCTGGGAAGTCCAAGAGCACGAAGTGGCCTACAGTTGGCTCCGGGCATCCAAAATGTGGCCCGGGAATGGAGTTCTGGGAACTCGAAGACCACGAAGTGGCCTACAGTTGGCTCCGGGCATCCAAAATGTGGCCCGGGAATGGAGTTCTGGGAACTCGAAGACCACGAAATGGCCTACAGTTGGCTCCGGGCATCCAAAATGTACGCCGGGAATGGAGTTCTGGGAACTCGAAGACCACGAAGTGGCCTACAGTTGGCTCCGGGCATTCAGAATGTGGCCCGGGAATGGAGTTCTGGGAGGTCGAAGAATGGAGTTCTGGGAGGTCGAAGAGCACGAAGTGTGTGACTGTTTGCGAAAAACGAGGTTCCCCGGCAATCCCCAACGGCCCCCCAACGGCCCCCCAACACCTCCCCAACGGCTGCCCAGACCCCCCTGTGGAGTCATCTGCTGCTCTCTTTTTACACCACTAGAAACCTATCAGTCTACGCTGTTAGGTAACAAAAACTTGGAAGTGCTGGAACAAGATAGCCAACCACCTCTTCACTTGCCCCCAGAAGCTACAAGTGGGAAGCCTCAGATGACTGTTGCGAGTTCAGCGACAATTCTGCAAAGACGATCAGCGGTGCTAAAAAATAACTCCTGCCACGTCTGCCAGCGTGCATCCAGCGAAAACGCTGCTGCATCGCACCGTGGGGCGAAAGCATGCTCCGCCCTTGCAACCTTGGGCAGTAGCACCATGGTCTGAGTACACTCTAGGATCAGATCAGGGTAACGTTAGCTCTTGTGTTCAAATGCTTCCCTTACGTATTTATCAATATCAACAAGTACTGCTAGCCGTAAATATCATCCGACATGTTTGAAACTGTTCTCTGAAACCACCAATGGTCAGATCCATGCGACCTGTCCAAGCACGTCGTCGGCCTCACATGGGGAACGTAACTGGACAACGACAGCTTAGGCAAACCAGGACTGGTCTCGACAGTGCTCGCCATAAGCGTGTCGCACAACTGCAGGGCGTGCCACATCGCAGTCGAAGTCCATATGGTCTCGAATGGCGCGTCCGTCTCGAAATTGTGAGGCTTCCCTCGACGTAGCGGCTGGCACGAAGAGATGAACATCAAGACGAAGCCTCCGGGCGATGTCCGGTCGTCGGGCCTACCAGTGGGCCTTCACGACAACGTGTCCAAATCTACCAGCAAGGCGCACAGTCTGGCTTCCAGTATATAGAGAAGACAAAGCAAAGCTCGCGGGGTCACCTTCAGTGATAGGTTCGACGTGAACGTGCCGCTCAGAACCCCTGAGGTGTTGGCCAGGCCACTAACGGATGGTGATGATGATGATGATGATGATGCTGATGCTGATGATGATGAATTTGATGATGGTGATGATGAGGACGATGACGATGATGATGCTGACGAAAATGGAGATGACGATGATGATGTTGATGCTGATGACGACGACAACGATGATGACGATGATGGTGATGCTAATGATTATGATCATGGAGTGATGAGGATGCTGTTGCTGATGCTGATGCTGATGGATTCTTCCAGTGCGCTGATGATGATGTTGCTGCTGCTGCTGATGATGGTGACGATGACGATGATGATGATGATCATGATGATGATGATGATGATGATGATGATGATGATGATGATGGTGGTAATGATCATGACGATGCTGATGATGATAACGATGACGATGGTGATGATGATTATGATGATGCTGCTGACAACGATGATGATGCTGCTGCTGATGATGATGATGACGATGATGATGTCAACGATGACGACTATGATAATGATACTGAAACTGATGTTGATGCTGCTGATGATGCTGATGATGATGCATTCTTCCAGTGCGCTCGGCTGCATGAGCCGGCGACATGTAAAGTACAAACTCGGGCGTTACCCGCCTACACCGCTCAGTCGCCTCGCTTGGGGAGCACGGTCGAGCCTACACACATCATCATCACATGATCGTCCTCATCATAATACCTGCTCCCAGCATGAAGGCCACAAGGAGTCACGACGGCTCTGCACGACGAGCGGCTGCACCACTGCAGCGCTACTTCTGCGCAGGAGAGCGCGCGACACGGGGCGATGACTGGCACGTGCGCATGCTCCCGTGAATCCTCCGCCTGGGATCCTGGTCGCCCGCGAGCTTCCCCGCGCCCTGGCCATCCACAGTGAGGCGAAGAGGCATATCTGTGCAGCTAGCGTGCACGTCGTTCATTTCTAATCGTGCTCATTTCTGATTGTGCTCGTTTCTACAGGGCAGTTTTTAATAATATGATGTTTAAACATATCGGATATTTAATACATGATTAATTTTTGAATGCATTTATGCATGAATTCATCGTTGTTTTTAATACTGAATTCCTGCATTCTTAATACATGATCCGCACGCGGAGCATGTATTAAAAACGGCACTGTAATTGTTCCAGGCTCCCTAGTGGCCAGGAAGATGCCCAAGATAGAATAATTAGAAATGAAAGGACCTCGGCCCCCCCAAAACTCAGGAACTTTCGAATACTTAGAAAGGAACCATGTATACCGTCTGCTCTCCCCATGGAATACGCAGAAATCCGCGTGGTGCCCAAGCGATGTTGCAAACTGACCATCTGAGGATGAGAAGGGGTTGGGAGAAGCGGAGCGGAACGGAACGCGCTGGGACGTCCCCCGGAGGAGACGGGCCGTTGCTGGCATGCGCTGGGGGCCGTGGCCCAGGACTCAGAGCAAGTCCAAGACGGGGTTCTTCCAGACGTGCTTCTTGGAACTTCGTTACTCCAGAAAACAACTGTTGTGCCTGATCCAACGCAAACGTATCCGCGGGCACTGCATATTGCTAGGCGACCATCCTTCCCATGATAAGGAGCTTGTGTGTGGAGGGGGAATATATCGAGGACAACTGCGATTATTGCGATGGTGTCGATGCTGGCGATGCGCTCGCGTGATGGTGACGATGCGTGATGACGATGCTGGTAACGATGCGTGATGGCTCTTGTGATGGTGACGGTGCATGTCGACGATGCTGCTGACGAGTGGGGCATCGCAAACGGGCAGTATGCAGCAGTAGCAGTGCATCATGCAACCTCGGCTGGCAGAGCCTAGCGAATCGGCGGCAACAACGCAACTGCCAACAACACGACACACCCGCGATGGCGCACTCACACTGGTGATTGTGTCACTGCCATCGCAGGCAAATACGCGCCACCCCCACTGTCGCCACCTTCACCACCGATCGGTCTCAATATCCATCGATCTCCTTATCTATTTATCAATCGATCTCACAGGACAACCATCGGGACAACCATCGGGACAACAATTAGGGCATCATCGGGACACAATCGGGACACCGTCTGGACACCATCGGGACACCATTGGGACACCATCGGGGCCGCATCGGGACACCATCGGGACAACATCGGAACACCATCGGGACACAATCGAGGCACCACTGAGACACGATCGTGACACCATCGGAACACCATCGGGACACAATCGAGACTCCATCGGGACACCATATGGACACCATCAGGACACCATGTGAACACCATGTGGACACCATCGGAACGGAACCGGGACGCCATCGGGACACCGTGCGGACACCATGTGGACACCATGTGGACACCATCGGGACACCGTCGGAACGCCATCGGGACACCATCGAAGCACCATCGGGACACCACTGGGACACCATCGGGACACCACTGGGCCACCGCCGGCCAACCGAGGGGCACAACAACATTTGGCCTGACTTCGCCCTAGCCACGGCGGGCTCATTCCGCTCGCCCGCCCACGCAGCGTCGCATCGCCCGCACGCGCGAACACGAACATGAAACCGATGACCCGCTGGGGGTCTCCGTTTCACTTCGATATCACCGCCCGACCTCCGATGGAAGTCTTTGCAGCATGAGCCACCCATCTCACCATGTATTCTTGAAATGCGAGTTTCGTCGAGCCGTGCACGTTCACAGATTTCGCAGTCGTGCCTCAGAAAACCTGTTAGTCTGCGCTCCTCAAGTTTCAAACTCCGTCGACGTACATTCGGGCATCTGAAATTAAATCTCCAAGCATGGTTTTCCAAATGACTGTAACAATCCTCTTGACGCAAAGGCCGTACATCCTTGGACCGCCTTCGCAGAGAGTATCTCCTGCACGCTGCCTGAATCTTCAAACAAGAACGCCAAGAATGCATGGTATATGTTTCGCCGCCCACCCTCAACAAGAGCTCCCCACGAATCGCTGTGGACACAGCTGGAATGTTTCCCAACCATCCTGTGTTGAATCGGGTCCTCGTGTTGAGGAGACAGTGTCCCGCGTCTGCTCTCCTCCTCTCCTCCTATCCCCCTCCTCCCATCCTTGCCTCTGCCCTCCGCATTTCATCATTATCATCATCTTCCTTCTCTTCGTCGTCGTCGTCAGCAGCAGCATCAACAACATCATCATCACCATCACCATCACCATTATCATAATCAGCATCACCATCATCATCACCGGCATCAGCATACGCATCATCACCATCGTCATCGTCATCGTCATCGTCATGATCATCCTCTTCCTTGTTACAATAAGCATCATTATCATCCTCAGTATCCTCATCATCATCAGCATCATCACCATCATCATCCTCGTCATCGGCAGCAGCATCAGCATCAGCACCATCGGCATCACTATCAACCTCATCAACATCATCATCATCAACAACATCATCATCATCATCACCATCATCACGATCACCATCACCATCACCATCACCATCACCATCACCATCACCATCATCGTCATCATCACCGTCATCGTCATCGTCATCATCAACAGCATCGTCATCATCATCATCATCATCATCGTCATCCTCATCCTCATCAGTAGTATCATCGGCACCGTCGTCATCACCGTTGGTATCACCATCGTCAAGGTCAACGTCAACTTCATCATCATTATCATCACCCTCATCCGCCCTCTGCCCCCACGCCCATTAGTTTAGGCACACCCCTCAGGCGTTTCGTGGCCCCGTAGGCAGCTTCAAGGAATGCCCAAATGACAAGGATCGCATGCGGCTCCCCGCCTACCGCATGTCCATTTCGGAGTTCCCCTCACAAGTTTCGTGGCCTCGAAGGGAGTTTCACCCAAGGCCCCGGCGGCAAGGTTCGCATGCGGCTCCCCGCCCACCGCATGAGTTCCACCGAAAGCCCCAGTGGCAAGGCTCACGTGCGGCTCCCCGCCCACCGCACATCTATTGCGACACTCATACGTTTCATGGCCCCACAGGGTGCTCCACCGAAGGCCCCAATGTTGAAGTTCACATGCGACTCCCAACCACCGCATATCCATTTCGGCACACCCGTCATACGTTCCGTGGCCCCAGATGGAGCTCCCCTACCGAGGACGATACACACAATTGCGTGACTGACAACTGCATGTGGTTGGGCCCTTCGTCAGGATAATTTTCCACTCGCTACGTTTCACGATCTGCTCGGTATCCACGTCGCATGGTAAAATTTAGGTTGCGGTGTTTGTCCAGTACGTATCCCTGCGCCCGCACGCACGTGATACCCAAGGGTTTGCTCCCAAATGTGTATCACTTCTCATAGCTGGTGTTCAAGCAAATCTAATTTTGAGCTAGAAGAAAAGGAGGAGGAGAAACAGAAAACGGCTGGGAAGGAAAACTGGGGGAACGCAATCGTGCTGATTTTTCCTGGCAAGGATGTGTCCGATTATTTTTGGCCCAAATGCACTTCCCGCGTACACAACTAAACATACGAATGATGCACGAGTCACTAGAACATGTAATCACGGCCCTTGTGCGAACCATGCTGTCCCCTGTCCTCCTCACCAGCCACTGTTCTCCCCTTGGTGCCCCCGCCTTCTATCTAGACTCGAACCCCCCCTTAATATTCCGAAGCTTTTCTCCCCCATGTTAGTTTCTCCCCCATCGCTTGCAGGCTACTTCCTGAAGAAAACCAGCTTCGCTCCGTCCGCGTGCGTCTTCTTTTGCCGCCCTTGCTGCAATCCCCCAACAGACCGCACAGGATGGCTGCAATACACTGAATGGGCCTGTACAAGACAACCTAACGCTACACATGACTGGAAGGATGGGTGTGGGAGAAGAAAGGCATCAAGTGGGAACACAATTGCCGAGTCAAAGGGGTCGAGAAGTTCGAGAAGGAGAACGCGAGAGGGAGAGAGAGGGAGAGACAGAGAGAGAGATAGAGACACACACAATTAACGGTAAATGAGAAGAACCGGGGAGAATTGAGGGGCAACTATAGCACACTAAAATCGTGCAGCAACGAGGCTCACATCATTGTGCGTAAAGCCTCGTCCACTTTGGTATTTGGCGAGTGCAGAAGCGGGGTTAGGGAGGAGTGCGCGGTCGATTCGGAAGATGCGCCAGGGACGAACACCAATGCCACCATCTCCTACTCTGGCTTATGTTGCATCTGCGTGGTTTCTGCCACACTTTCCCACTGGTGCATGATCGAGTCAGGTTTGCGAAGAGCCCTACCATCTCCCCAGCTGCTACCAGCCAAACGCACATGCATCTTTCAGAGCAGGCATGTATTTGTCCAACCGTTTCTGGTACCACCAAGATAATGATCAGGCGCGTAGAAGTTGATACCTCAGCTGAGCAAAACTCGCTGGCACTTTTCTGAAGCGGGTGCCTGGCATCGACTCCCCACCCTTTCGGAAGAGCCACCGCAAAACCGTACGATTGGCCGCCTGACACACCCGAAGTCCCTACTGGCAGGCAGCTCTGAGATGCGGGGCTCAGAAGCAACATCAATTCCGTCCAGAGTGCCTAACACCGATTCGCTTCAACAGCCTGGCTCTGGCTGCACTCTGCTTGATATCCTTCTGGTGTCTTAGACAATGCGTTTGATATCAAGAAGCACGGGGTCAGCCGCATGCAGAGGTCCGCGATAAAACAATCAGGCAACCTACGCTCAGGAGCGCGTTGTCGAGGGCGAGAGAGACGACTTCTGCATGCATTGCGCCTTTAGCACAAACGACAAACGCGCAGGAGCAACGTTGGATGGCTCTGGCGAGCCCCATCGACGAATTACACTGCCACCCCTGCTTAAAAGCGGGACGACCACTGGGAGGGCAGAGAAGCACACGAGGGCAGAGAGGACGCTTTCCGCCGTCGCAGGGGCCCTCTCTCCCGAGGGGGAACGATCGGGGGGGGGGAGCCGGCTCAGGTGGGGAAACATCGTGAAGCATCGACCTGGAATCGGCGACATATCTAAAGGGGCCCCAGGACACACAAATCAATACACACATAACAAGATTCCCAGTCTTTTCCCATATGTTCTGCGGCTCTTGTCTTCCCCCCCCCCACTTCCAATACTTGCTCATGTTCTCCTGGGGATCCACGGTTCATTGTGTCTGTGTGTGTTTTGTTCCCCTCCTGCATATCGTTGACTGATCGGCACGGTCGCACCCTGAGAGCGAAACCGCACGCTCCCGGGCGGGGGGTGGGCCATCGTGCCCCCCCCATCGGCGAGGCGCGGGCGACGGGAGGGGGGTCGATGCGCTCTACAGTCGGGGCGTTGACCTAAGGAACCCTAAATAAGATACGGGGCCCCCTTTTCCCACAAGTTAAACTTCGATTTCCCATCGAAAACCAAAGGAAAACCCAAGGCAAACTGCGAAGCAATCAAGGAACACGGAGCACCTCCCCAACGAAAAGGGTTCCTTCTTCAGGGCCCCGACTGTACCCCCCTGAGCCCGTCTCCTCATGATCCGCGCTGCTCTCCGGGGCGCGGAGCGCGTCAGGGGCGGCGCTGACGCCGCCACAAGTTAACGGGCGAAGAACGGTACAAAATAAACCTTCTCGCCGTCGGGGACACCCGCCCCAGGGCGGCTGGAAAGTCTATACACTTACGGTGGCACCGTCGGGGCATAAACGTTCCAGCCGCCCAGGGGCGGGTGTCCCCGACGGCGAAAGAGTTTATCTTCTACCGCTCTTCGCTCGCTGATCAAGAGGGGGGTGCGGGCCGGTGGCCCTTCGCTCGTGGGGATAATGCCACCCGCGCGGGTCCGGAACCTGGCTGCTCATGCACGTGCGCTGTTATCTGGCCTCTGGGCCTCCGCTGGCCTCCGGGGGGCCCGGAGAGCCGACGTCGCGCGACAGAGCAGAACGACGCCCTGGCGGCAAACACCTTGCAGTGGGGGCCCGGCCACGAGAAGCCTTCCACGAGAGACCCAGCCATGAGACCGCAGGACGTCCACGAGCTTTGGGTGTGGGAGCGTCGCGCCCTCCACGGCAGAACCATCGAGACCCAAGGAAGCCAGGGCACCCTGGAGGCAAGAAGGGTGCTTCTCGGCATGGGCCTCCACGGTACGCATCGCTACGCAATTGTTCGACGGGGGGCCACGCCGGGGAGCCACGAACTGGGTGCCACGAGGGGGGCCTACGATGGGCCACCGACCTCGGGAGCCCAACATCCGTCGCCGCGCACGAGAATATTGATAATGGAACCCAGCAGCTGGGACCCAGCACTTACAAACAAGCAGTTGAAGTAAACACACACACGCACGCACATAAACACACGAATCGCGACTAAGAGCCCTTGATGCCATCCTTCTGCCGCTTTTCTCGGGCTGCATCGACTCGTGAGGGTCCCGGGGCCCGAAGTCGAGCGGACGCGCCCGGTGCGACAAAAGCCAGCCAAGAGGCCCCCCCGACGTTACGATGTAACACAAACATGGGCCCCCAAAGGTCTGCTTCACGGCACCGGCCTCTCATCCCGAGCCGCCTCTTGGAGGTGCTGGGGCTCCGTGTGCAGGCCCCGGGAGGCAAGACGTCGACAGAACTCTTCCGCCGTGCCATCCTCCAGATTCCGAAACCGCGGGCCCCAGAGGCCAGGCTCATGTCGGGCATGTCCTCCTACAGGTGGACCAAGGAAAAAGTACTAACAACTACCCCAGAAGGTCAGCAATGCCGTCAAACCATCGTCCCCAGACATTTTCTTTTTTAATGCAGTGTCTGACTAAAACTGTTCCTCCTGTGGAGCGACATGCCTGACTTCATGCCGCCCTCCAGCTCCCGAAGCCGCGGGCCCCAGAGGCCAGGCGGGGGCCGCGACGCCCCCCCCGCGACCGCGGGCGGCCGCGGCGCGCCGCCAGGCGACGGCCCGGCGCGGGCGAGGAGGGCGGTGGCCGGCGGCCGGCGAGGTGCCCCGCGGGGGTGCCCCCCCGCGGGAGGCCCGGCTCCTGTGCGTGCCTCTGTATGCCGCGGAGGCCGCGCGAGCGGGGCCCGAGGCTGGGCGGGCTCGGGCTCGATGCGATGCTCCAACCTGTGCGGTGGCCTCGACGGCCAGAGATGAATGGGGCCCTGGGACACACAAATCAATACACACAAAGAAAAGAATCCCCCATCTCTTCCCATGTTTTCTGTTTTTTTTTGTCTTCCCCCCCCACTTCCCATATTTTCCCATATTGTCTGGGGAATCGACGATTCATTGTGTCTGTTTTTTTTCCCCCTCCTGAAGAAAGAGTTTCGAGCACCCAGAAAGTACCGAGCCCGGAGGGTCCTCGCGTGTCGGGCTCTGGGAGGCGGCGCTCGGTCGACGCTGTTTCGATACCCCTCTGGGTGCTCGAAATCATTTTTGGGGCCTGGTCCTGAAGTGTACGATGGGGTCAACGTAACTATAGGGCCCTCGCAGCTGTGTCCGTCTCGAGAAAGGCAGAGGAAAGATGGAGTCTATAGGGCTCCGGTCGCGATTCTCACGAGGATGTTGTCTTCGCGATGTCGGATCCCAAAATCCACAAGCGTCCGAAGCCTCGGACAAAACAGAGGCGACTGGTTCAGTACAGTCCACCTGTGTAGGAAGGACGCGCGATAAGGATGCAAGGGCCTTGGAAGCTCATTTCAAAGCTTTTCGAGCGGGGCGTAGCCAACGGAAGTGGCAAAGGATGGACCGAGGGCGCAAGGATGCAAGGGCATCCTTGGGAAAGGCTGCCCATCCTTACTGTGCGGGTTGACTGTATGATACCTTTTCGGCCTCGGGATGCCAAATTCCGACCTCGGGACCGTCCACGAAGTCTGGCCCGGGACGGCCAAGGCTGTCCCCAGGAGACGGCTGGAGAGGTCCGGGGGCCCACGCATAGAACAAACCGAAGCGGCGGGGTGTCTGGAGCCGGGGCGACGCACCGACGTACCTTCAGAGAGGTGTCGCAGGGGCCGCTGTTCCAGCCACAAGACGCGAGACCTAGCCCCTGGGCGTCCCGAGGTGGGCCCCGAGGATTCCTCTCCAGGGCACGGCTGCTCTAAGGTACGTCTGGCCTCCCCTGAGAGGTGCGGCATGTTCACGTCACGATGCCGCCGGCATCAGCTCTTGAAACCGCGTGGATAATTCAATTTGACTGGACGCGGCTTTCAGATACTTAGCGCGGCTGGTTCGGTATCGACCGATTCGGGAGGTCACTGGCGGCGCTCAGCCATGTCCGCCCTTAGGGGCCCTGGAAACGACAAGGCCGTTTTTTTACCGGTTCCGTTTTGCCGTTTTTTTGCCGGTTCCGACGCTGTTTTTTTACCGGTTCCGTCGCCGTTTTTTGACCGGTTCCGGCTCAGGTTCCAATCCTGGAGCCGTTTTTTCGCCGTTTCCGGTCGCCGTTTTTTCGCCGTTCCATTTTCAAGGGGCATTTTTTTGGAAACTGTGAAAAAACGGCCCTGCCGCTTCCGGGGCCCACAAAGTGTCCGCCTGCTCCGAGGTCGCCGCCGAAACAACGCGACGCGCACCTGCCGCACACGCAGATGGCAGCTATACGCCACCACCGTGCCTGGCAGTGCTGGCCGTGGCCACTCTGGGCCGTGGCACGGTGTGGACGCCCTGCTTGCCGAGGCCACGAGGGCCTACACAACATCCCAGGAATGCCCAGGTTGAAGGGGCCCCAGGACACACAAATAAATACACACAAATAAAAAGATTCCCCATATTTTCATATATTTTCTGGTTTTTGTCTTCCCCCCCACTTCCCGTATTTTCCAATATTTTCCTGGGGGTCGACGATTAATTGTGTCTGTGTGTTTTGTTCCCTCCTGACAGGTTGGCCCTGCCAGGCATGGTGCTGCTTAGGCAATTCTTGATGCGCCTTCTGCGGAGAATGGTGCAAGGGGCTCCGGACCGCACCGCATCGCTGGTGCATCGACGACGTCGGGGTGGGGATGACTGGGCTCCGGACCGCCACCCATTGCGGGTGCATCGGCGGTGCGGCGCGAGTCTCCGATGCCCCCACGGTGCTCCTGGCCCCGTTCGGGCGGCCTGCATGCATGGCCTGTAGCATCGCCTCGCCCTCACGCGGCCGCCGGCGCCTGGTCCTGCGCGGGCTGGACGGCGGCGGCGCCGGCACCGACGACGACGGGCGGTGACCGGCGACGGCGACGGCGGCGGTAACGGCGGCGGTGGCGACGAGCCGCGGCGACAGCGGCCGCAGCCTCGCCTCGCCCTACTCGAGCTCGCTGTCCGAGGGCTCGCTGTCCGAAGGCTCCCCGTCGGAGCCGCCGCCGGGCGCGGCGGCGCACAGCAGGTCCAGGGCCACGTGGTTGATCGCCGGGACTCGCGGGGCCCTTCCTTCCGGAGAGCTCATGGGGCGTGCGAGGCCGTCACAAAGGGAAGGGGCGGTGCCCAGAGCTCATCGCGTCGTGCCGTTTTGCTTTGACAGTCTTCGGTCTTCCGGGGCCGTTGCTGGGCCCCGGGACGGTCAAGCAGCTGCCGCGTGTGAGGACGATGCGCTGGTTCCGGGGCAGGCCTCGGGACTTCCAAGGACCCCGTTTTGTGAGCGTTTTTTTTTGTTCGGCGCTTCGACGTTGGGCGGACAGGGGAGGGGGAGGGGTCTGGCTCCGGACCTCTGCTGACTGCCACTGCTCGCAACAGTGCGTCCTATGGGGTAGACCCCGCCTGCTTGAAACAGGCGCCAAAAACAGCCAAGATCTACTCCATGGGGGGGGAAGGGGGGGGTGCGACGGCCCGCGCCGATCGGCAAAGCAACGAATAAAAAGCGATCACATTGAGCAACTCTCGACGTCGGGTGTCTGGGGGCAGGGTGAAGGAGGAAAGCGGCGTTCTACTCCATGGGGGGGGAGGGGGGGGGGCGAGGGCCCGCGCCGATCGGCCAAGCAACGAACAAGAAACCGATCACGCTGAGCAAATCACGATGTCGGATGTCTGGGGGCAGGAAAGCAGCAATCTTTAGGTCGGGCATGTCCTCCTACAGGGGGATTCTGGACAAAAAAAAAGGGAGACCAGAACTATGCAAACATAATCAAAAATGCTCCCCAAAAAACGTCCCCAGACTATTTTTGACTATTTCTGAAAATCCCCCCTGTAGAGAGACAGGCCCGACTTAAGGCAGGATGGTCGAGGCTCGAAGATCGATGCTCTTGGCTGCCTTCGCCCCCCCCCCCCCCCCTTGGGACCTCCTCCTCCTCCTCCTCCCTCTTCTCCTCCTCCTCCTCCTCCTCCTCCTCCTCCTCCTCCTCCTCCTCCTCCTCCAGGAACCTCTGGCGGCCCGGGGAGCTCCAGAGGTCGCCGGGAACACCCGGGAGTCCTCGGGGGGCCCTCGGAGACCTCCGCTTAAGGAGGGAGGGAGGGAGGAACAGCAGGGGAGAGCAGCAGGAGGGGGGAGGGGCAATGTCAGTGAGCATCGGATCGGACCGCATCGGCACGGAGTCGGAATCGAATCGGAGCGGCCGCGCACGGATGCACGCCAACGCCACGCCAGCACCGGGCCGCATATCGGATCGTCGGAGCAGCGGATCCGAGACCGACCCGGCCAGAATCGACATCGAGGCAGACCGGTCTGATCGAACTGGACTCGGGAGCGGCCAAGAGGGGGGTGTCCAAGAGGGGGGGGTGCAAATCATGACCGGCGGCATGTGCGCGGCCCAGCGGGGAGGCCAGGGACGTAATGTAATAAGAAGGGGCGCCATGAAATCTGGGGAGATATCATGGCCCCCGCCAAGATATCCCCCCCCCCCCTTAGTCATCCCCCCCCTCTTTTCCGCCCCCGATGGGCCCCGGGTCGGCCTTTGGTGCGCGGCTTCTGGGAAGCCCGAGCGCGCATATCGCTAATACCGAATCGGAGTCAGCGATCGGGGGGCCCCACCAGGCCCGCACCAAAAGCCACTCCAGCAAAAAATCGCTCGTGCGTGTGGCCGATGGGGGACGATCCTGCCCCTCGCGCAGGCTCCTGTAGACCGGGCCCACGCGCGTCCGCTGAAGGGCTGGGGCTCGGGCTCGCTGGAGGCTCGGGCAAGAAACACCCCACAAGGCGCGGGCTCGCCTGCAGGCCCCCCCCAAAAAGGAGCCCTCCGGGTCGTCCCTCTGGTGTCGGCGGGGCTCGCGCTGGCTCCCTCGCATCATGTAGTACCTGCGGCCGAACACGAAGTCGCGGGGATGCACGCCGTAGACCTCCGCGTACGGCACGACGTCGTGGACTACACACGCGTCCAGGTCGAAGCTCACGCGCAAGCCCTTCCAGGGGCGGATGACTCGGAGGAAGACGAGAGGGCGAACAGGAGTGGACACCGAAAGGAGGGAGGGGCCGCAGTGTTTCCGAGTTAAGGGGTGCCCAGTGGAGTTTCAATTCAGTGGGATTGGTGGGATCTTCTGGGAAGTAAGTGGGCACTCCCTCCTTCCCCCTCCTCTGCTGTTGGCAAGGGCCTCACGAGCAGCGGAATGAGCTTGGTTGGGCAGTGCTCTCTGTCTCTGTCCTTTCACACCTCTTCTTGCTCCTTCTCCCCCTCCCTCCCCCTCTGGTGCACCTTGAGCGGTGTGCAGTTGCAGTAGCAGGAGTAGCTCCAGTTCGGTGTTTTGCGGTTTGATGTGTGTGTGCACTGCGGACAAGCATCGGGGCCTATCTGGGACTAGGTGGATGATGACGTGGTCAGGAGGATAATAATTAATATATGAAGGGGATCTGATATGATGATAATGTTGATGGTGATGCCTATGCTGATGCTGATGCTGATGCTGATGATGCTGCTGCTGATGATGATGACGACGATGATGATGCTGAGGAGGGTGATGATGGGGAGTAGGAGGAGGAGGAAGACGAGGAGGAAGAGGAAGAAGAGGAGGCGGTGTAGGAGACGTAACTAAGAATTGGATCGGATGAGGAGGAATACAAGGAGGAGGATCGGAGGCGGAGCATCCTCGTAAACCTAACGCGTCTCAAGGATGCTGCAGTCCACTCGCCTGTGCCCAGACATCCGGCTGCTCCACTTTGTTCAAGCGTGGGCCATGCAGCTTCGGACCGCTTCCCCGGCTCTGCGCCCCGGGCCGTTTCCTGCGACGGCCCCGAGAGGCCCGGCGAGGGCCCCCCGAAGCCGACCTCGGCCACAGACCGCCCGCTTCCATTTCCTGGGGCGCCGGACCCCCCCGGGTCCCCTCGCCATCGCCTGGACGCCCTTTCCCGTGCATTCGCCGCTCCCGTGTTTTTTTTTTTTTTTTTTTTTTTTTTTTTTTTTTTTTTTTTTGTTTTTTTTCTCGCTCCATGATCCAGGAGGCTATTCGATGGTCCCCGCCGACAAGAGGTGCCCACGTCCGAGCGATGCCAAGCCCCCGCGTCCCCGCCCCGAGACTCCTCACGGGCGCACCCTCCTTCGCCGCCGGCAGCGCGCCCTCTTGCAAAAGACACAGAGGCCCGCGGGCCTGCAGCTCGGGCGGGTGCGCTCCGTCACGACCCGGAGCTGCCCTCCACGAGGAGGCTTCAGAGATGCCAGAGGGAGGGAGGAGGGCCCAGAGGTCCGACGCCTCCCAGCAAAATAATTATGAGGGCGGGCGGTTCTGGGCCGTTTTCGGCCTGGGGGCCCTCGCCAGGCCTCGGGAGCGTCCGAAAACCACCCGGGACGCCAAGCGGGCCCCGGGGGGGGGGGATGGTCTGGAGCTCAGGGGCCCACGCATCGAAGAACTCGGAGCAGCCGGATGACTGGGGAGGAGGAGGAGTCTCAGCAAGATAGGCTGCGAAGACGCTACGGTCCTTGATAACGTAAATCTGGGCAGTGCAGAAGAGGATAATGATTAAGATGGGACCTGCGTCTAATAGTTAGAACTGATTCGGTAAAAAAACTGTGATAAACATTGTTGGGGATTCCGTGATGTTGGCAAAGTTGTTCGGAATGTGTTATGTGTCGGCGATGTGTTTGGGATTCTCGTTACTCGTAGAAGATGTGTTGGTAAACTTGTTGGGGTTCGCTGTACATGTTGGCAGAACTGTTGGGGAACCCTGTATATGTCAGCAACGTTGTTGAGTAATAGCTGGGATTCCTTCGATGTGTTGGCAAAGCTGTTGGGGTGTCTTGCATGGGTTGTGCATACTGTTGTGGCACATCGTGGCTCGACTTTGAGGTTGGATAGCGAAGTGGCCTGAACGCTACGCGTGCTGATCGCATTGCCGAAAAGGGTTTGGCGCTTGTTAGTGTTTGCTGAACGCGCTGGGGACCAAGTTGGCGCAACAATATCAGGTTATTTGTCGCTTGGGTTCGGGATGCATCGTTACGTTCGGGCGCTTGGTTCTCTGGACGCAATGTGGACCTGTCTCAGGACCGCGAACCAAATCTCACACTCTCGGCGTCTGGGCGACGCGATAAGGAAGCCCAGCCTGCTTGGCTTGCTTTCTGCCATGGCTGTTTTGCGCGCCCACCAGGGTTTTCGCAGCCGTACTGCATTATGTTATGTTTGGTCTTTGGTTTTGTGCTGCGGTATTTGCCCCGCTGTAGCGGGCGCTGCACTGCTTGCATTTTCTGTGCAACAGAGCGCTCATCGCCCTCTCCCCTGTTCCTCTCTGGGCCCCAGGCCGTTCCACCCCCCCTCAACCTTGTCCTTCTTCCTCGGACTCCTCGCTCCACTCGGTCCCCCCGCCCCTCTTCATCCTCGGCGCGAGGGGGGCGAACACGAAGAGGACGAGGGGAAGTGGCTGCAGTGAACGCTGCCTTGAATGATTGGAATGGTGCCCGACATCGATCCGACCCTGAAGTCGCGATTGGTTGAGGACCTCGAACGGCACCCCACCATCTCGCATCCAACAAGCCAACTAATCACTTGCCAGCGCACCCAGTCAGCCAGCTAGCCACTTCCCAGCACACCGATTCCATTCGGATTTCAACTCCCAACTCGATGTTCAATTCTTTTTCCAACGCCCAACTCGACATTCGCCCAACTTGAAATTCAACAGGTACCTCTTGGAGCGCTCTTGGGACACTCTTGGGCGCTCTTGGGGCCGTCTTGGGGCTCTCTTGGGCCTCTCTTGCGTCTTGGGGGCCTCTTTGGCGGTCCCGGGAGCCTCTTGAAGCGCCTCGGGGAGCCTCTTGGGGCCTCTTGGGGGTCTCTTGGGAATATCTTGGAGGGGAACCCCAAAACGAACCAAGAACGGAGGAGAAGCGTACCAAGTCAAGGTCGACCCCAAGCTGAATAAGCTCCTGACCATTCTGATGAAGCAGGTCCGGGCCAATACCCAGCAGCTGGCGTGGCTAGTTGCGGCGACCTCAGCACCTACCTCATGCTAGTGCAGAGCAAAACGATTCAAGCCCTGCGCGCCAGCAGAAGGCGGGCAAAGGTCACGCTTCCGGACCACCAGAGGGACATCTCTACATGACGCTTATTTCGACCCTCTGTATAGAGGACGTGGGAGACAAGACGCGGAACATACTCACGGAGCATGGCAATTTCTTGGGCACGATCATCGCAGCTGTGGCCGGCCCTCAAGAATGTCAAGCACCTTGGCACCAGCAAGTACTACGACAGCAACATGGCCAGGCTCACACTCTACCTGGAGCACGGCCCGTGGACGGACGCGGACACGGAGGAGCCCACCGCAGCGCAGCTCCAGCACGCCAAAATCAAGGATACCATCCGAAGGGCCCTACTACAAGTGGGGGCAGTGGTGAAGGAGGGTAAAAGCTCCGGCAGGAGTCATGGAGGATGCGCTCTCGACCTGGCTTGCGGGACTTGGAGCTCAGGGAGGCTGACTGCCTACGCCGTAGTTGGCAAAGCTCGGCGTGCGCGACGCCGTGGAGCCCTGAAGGCCCTGAAGGCGCCAAGCGAAGCGGCGACGGCGGGGGCGAGGCGGTCCGTGCGTTCGAGGCACATGCCCCGCTGAGGCCGCTCTTCTTCTTCCTTCTCCTTCTCCTCCTCCCCCCCTCCTCCTCCTCCTCCTCCTCCTCCCCTCCTCCTCCTCCTCCTCCTCCTCCCTCCTACCTCCCCCCCTCCTCCTCCTCCTCCTCCGCCTCCTCCTCCTCCTCCCTCCTCTCCTCCTCCTCCTCCTCCTCCTCCTCCTCCTCCTCCCCTCCGTCCGCCTCCTCCTCCTCCTCCTCCTCCTCCTACTCCACCTCCTCCTCCTCCTCCTCCTCCTCTCCTCCTCCTCCTCCTCCCTCCTCCTCTCTCCCTTTCCCTCCTCATCTCCCCCCTCTCATGCCCCTCCTCCTCCTCCTCCTCCTCCTCCTCCTCCTCCCCCTCCTCCTTCTCCTTCCTCCTCCTTCTTCTCCTTCTCCTCCTCCTCCTCCTCCTCCTCCTCCTCCTCCTCCTCCTCCTTCTCCTCCTCCTCCTCCCCTCGCCCGGACTCCAGAAGGAGGCGCCTTCCGGGGGCGCGAGGGCGCCAGCTGCCAAGGCCGCTCCTCGGCCGCTACAGCGCGAGGCGGTACCGCCGCCGCACCGGGCGGGTCCGCCGCCGGGGTGTCGCGGCCGCGGGGCGGGCGGGGCTCGTCGACACCTTGGGCGCTTTTGTTTTTGTTGTTGTGATGTTGCTTCTTCTGCTTCAGCTTACGATTATCTTTCCTCCTCTTCGTCTTCTCTCTCACGCCCTCGGCCCTTCTGCTGCTGGGTCCCCCGCTCTGAG
>CAUYUJ010015175.1:136770-154270 GCA_963575745.1 Prorocentrum cordatum
TTCGAGTTCCCAGAACTCCATTCCCGGGCCACATTTTGAATGCCCGGATCCAACAGTAGGACACTTCGTGCTCTTCGAGTTCCCAGAACTCCATTCCCGGGCCACATTTTGAATGCCCGTAGCCAACTGTAGGCAACTTCGTGCTCTTCGACTTCCCAGAACTCCCATTCCTGGGCCACATTTTCAGCAGGGGCAAGAGCACGACGAGGAGGAGGACGAGCAAGACCAGGAGGACGAGGACGAGCAGGAGCAGGACGAGGAACAGGAGGAGCAGGAGAAAAAGGACGAGCAGGAGGAGGAGGAGGACGAGCAGGAGGAGGAGGACGACCAGGAGGAGGAGGACGACCAGGAAGAGGAGGAGGAGGAGGAGGAGGAGGAGGAGGGGACGGGGAGGACTACCAGGAGGAGGAGGAGGAGGAGGAGGAGGAGGAGGAGGAGGAGGAGGAAGAGGAGGAGGAGGACGAGGAGGAGGAGGAGGAGGAGGACGAGGAGGAGGAGGTGGGGGGAGAGCACCAGGAGGAGGAGAACGAGGACCACCAGGAGGAGGAGGAGGAGGAGGAGGAGGAGGAGGAGGAGGAGGAGGAGGAGGAGGAGGAGGAGGAGAGAGCACCAGGAGGAGGAGGACGAGCAAGACGAGGAGGACGAGAACGAGGACGACCAGGAAGAGGAGGAGGAGGAGGAGGAGGGGAGGGGGAGGACTACCAGGAGGAGGAGGAGGAGGAGGAGGAGGAGGAGGAGGAAGAGGAGGAGGAGGACGAGGAGGAGGAGGAGGTGGAGGACGAGGAGGAGGAGGGGGGGGGAGAGCACCAGGAGGAGGAGAACAAAGACCACCAGGAGGAGGAGGAGGAGGAGGAGGAGGAGGAGGAGGAGGAGGAGGAGGAGGAGGAGGAGGAGGAGAGAGCACCAGGAGGAGGAGGACGAGCAAGACGAGGAGGACGAGAACGAGGACGAGCAGGAGGAAGAGGAGGAGGAGGAGGAGGAGGAGGAGCAGGAGAAAGAGGAGGAGGAGGAGGAGGCAGGCTGAGGCTGAGGCTGTGACTGCGACTGCCGTTGCCGCTGCGACTGTCATCGCGAATGCGACTACGACTGCGAGAACAGCAGAATTCGACAACTGGATTTTCATCTGAATCTTAAGGGGAATGCTTTCAGATATGCTTCTACACATCGCTGTTAGGTTGCTTTGCCGGGATAATCCTTTGTTTTTTTAGGTTTCGTGTGTGGTTTTTTCGCCAAATGATCAAGGATGCTCCTCGATGGTCCTCGCCGAAGGAAAAATGCGCACGTCCGAGCGATGCCAAGCCCAAGGGGCGCCGCCAGGGTGCTGAGACCGCCCCGAACTCCTCGGGGGGCCCATCGAGGCCAGTTGGGAATCTTCGGGGGGCCTGTTGATGCCAGCCGCGGCTGCCTGGGGGTGCCGTTTGCGGGCAGCCCAGAGCCTTACCAACGCGCGTGCCTTGCTTCTGGCCCCGAGAGGTGCCGGCTCGTCCTTACGACCGCGCCGGCGCGCCCAGCGCGTAGATCTCCTCCGGGCTCGGCCGCACGTCTCCTTCGGGCTCGGCCACGTTGTGTTCACGTCGCTTCCCTTATCGTCCTTCCAGCTGTTTTGTCCATTCCCCCCTCCTCCTCCGTCCCCCTTCCTTGTAAACAACTTCTCCCTGTCACACCCCCAGACGTGTCGGTTGGCCGTTTAGGCCCCAGATGGCACAAGACTGCCCGAGATAGCTCAATGTAGCTTCCAACATGCCTCCAGGAGGCCCTCAGACCGCTCCAAGAGGGCTCCACATGGCCGCGGAGCCTTCCAGGGACGCTGCCGAGAGGCCCAAATTCGTCCCAACGATTTCGGCCTTCTCGTCCTTGGCCTTCGGATGGGTTTTTGAGGCCTCAAGCTGCTCAAGCTGACTGCAATACTCGAGTAAGAGATCGACTACAGAATTTATGTACCCCCAAATTGATTTGCGAACGGATCTACGAACATTCTACGTAGTTTCCAAGGTTCCGTCGATTCGACGACACACGAAATTCAGGGGAAGATCCATTCTGTAGTCGATCTCCTATTTGAAATACAATCCACGAGAGCCCCAAGAGCGCCCGAGGGCGCCCCAATAATGCCCAAGAGCGCCCCAAGAGGTATGCTTTCGGGCTCGAGAGGTGCATCGCTGAGTTGGGCACACCCCTTTTGTTTGATCGATAAGCTCCAAGATGGCCCCCCATGCCTTCACGGGGGCCCCAAGGGCGGCCCAAAGAGAGATTTCCAGAGGCTTCCAAACTTGCCCCATGACAGCCCAACTTTAGCCTCAAGATGCTCTCTACAGGCCCCCCAGAGCGACGCTTATTCCTTTAGCTCGCATTCTCGTTCTACTTCTCCTCCTCCTCCTCCTCCTCCTCCTCCTCCTCCTCCTCCTCCTCATTCCTCCTCCTCCTCATCTTCGTCCACCCGATCCTTCCTCCTCCGCCGACTCCTCATCCCACAGGGCCGCGAAGGCATACGTGGGCTCACTGCTGGGTCTGCTCAGACTGATCACAGACTTCGGTTTGGCGGCTGCCCCCGTCTCTGCTCCACTGCATGCTCCTACGTGCCCCCGATCAGTGCAGCTCGCCCGAGCACCGTTTCTGGATGAGCTGGTGGGGACACTTTTTTCCTCGCGGGCGCAAGCGAAAGCGCAGGCGTGGTGAAAGGTCCGGGCCGCGGGCCGATCTAATTACAAGCGCGGGCGAGGCAAACTAAGCGGGGGGCTGCCTAAGCTGCCTGCGCTGACGGCGTGAGGGGAGGTGCAAGGCGCGAGCCTAATTACACAGCGACCGAGCGCGGGATCACTGGTGGGGACACGCGAAGCGCTAGATTTTGTTCACGGCTCTGGGGGCCGAAACCGCCCCCCCGGATACAAACTGCTAACGCCCCCCCCGCCTTGATTGTTCTTTGCCGAAACGTTTATTTAGTGTTTGTTGACATGCCTGGGATCGTGACGGAACAAGCGGGGACCATGCCCAACGACAACTGTTGTTCAATACCAACAGCGGCCGCTGCTGCGATTTCTTGTGTCCCAAGCTTTGGACGCTAGAAATGGGTACATAAAGACTTGGTACAATGCCCAACAACAAATGTTGTCCCAAACCTACAGCGGCCGCTGTTGGGCAGGCGGCCTTCTCTCGAATGGACACAGGCCGCGGCGGCGTGGACAGCGAACTCCTGTTCAAAATGAACAGGATCCGCTGTTGGGCATTGTACCCATTCTTTCCGTGCCCATTTCGCTCGTGCAGACAAGTGGGCAATGCCCGCGGCGATGCCGACATCGACTCCTCCACAAAATGGGCAGAAACTCCTGTTCGTCTTCGTCCCCGCTCTTTCCGTTCGGGGGCGTCCCAGGGGGGGGGGGGGGGCGTCCAAGAGGGGGGGCGCAAAGCAACGCCGGCGCGGCCCGGGGGGGTGCGGGGGACGCATTGAGACAAGAGGAGACGCCATTGCATCTGGGGAGATATCATGGCCCCCGCAAGGATATCCACCTCCCCCCTGGCCATCACCCCCCCCTCTGTAGGGGAACAACAAGTGACATAAACATAAAAACTCAGAGGTCCGCGCGGATTTCTCGGATCGGCGCTGGACCCCCCCTCCCTGGCGCGCGGAGCGCGCCAGGCGCGGCGCCGGAGGCGTCGCCTAGGGGGGTCCAGCGCGGATCCGGGAAAGCCCGCGCGGACCTCCGAGTTTTTGTGCTTATGTTACTTCTTGTTTCCCTGTCACCCCCCCCTGACTCCAGATCCGCCCTACTTTGGCTTTTTTTCCAACTTAGAATTGCGTCGGAAATCCACCTAGAAGAGGCCGAAAAAGTAGGGCGGAAATTGCTGCACCCAACATAAAAATAGGGCGGAAACCCACAGAAACAGCAACCGAACAGTAGGGCGGAAATGGGCCTCCGCGGGGCCTGAAAAGTAGGGCGGCAATTCCAAGCCCTACTTACGAATTTCCCCAAAGTAGGGCGGCCCAGCGGGGGGGCCAGGGACGCAATGAAATAAGAAGAGGCGCCATGAAATCTGGGGAAATATCATGGCCCCCGCCATGATATCCCCCCCCCCTAGTCATCACCCCCCTCTTTTCCGCCCCCGACTATCCCCCCCCCCTCCTGGCCGCCCCCGATGCGCCCCTCTTTCGACCGCGCCGCCCTCGGAGGCGCGCCGCTCGAGTGTATATATATATATATATATATACACATATATATACATATATATATATACATATATATATATATACATATATATATATATGTATATATATACATATATATATATTATATATATATATATATATATATAGCGGCGGCCCTCTCGCCCGGCCCGGCCCCGGTCGAGGTCGGCCCGGGCTCGGACCTCGCCCCGGGGGGAGCCCGCCCCCCTCGGCCCGCTCCCCTCGAGGCGGCGCCGGCGTGCGGCGCCGAGGAGCCCCCCCCCGGGAGGCCCCCAAAAGGGAGGACAGCCGCTGCAGTCGAAATTGCGTATGGAGGGCGGGTGGTAAGGGCGGAGAACCTTTTTGGTCCAGCCGCGGCCCAGCCACGGGAGAGCTTCCCCTCCCCCGCCCGCGCAGCTTCGCCTCGCCCGCACGCGCGGCACGAGCACGAAACCGAACTCGATTTCCACTTCGTAAGGGCGCAAGACGCTTGGAGGCCGAGGCTGGGATTTTTTTGGGCGACGGGCGACCCGTGGAAGCGGCAAAGGACGGGCCGCAGAGGCAAGGACACAAAAGGGCACCCTGGATAAAGGCGCGCGTCCTCACTAGGCGCGTTGACTGTAGCGGAGGCCCACCTCAGACGAGCGTTGGTGAGCGTATTCTGCGATTCGACATCGGGCGGAAGGGTGGGGGAGGGGCGGGGTCTGGCTCCGGACCTCTACTTGGCGCGACTGTTTGCAACAGCGCGCCCCATGGGGGAGACTCCACCTGCTCGAAACAGGCGCCAACAAAAAGCCAATATCTACTCCATGGTCGGAGGGGAGGGGGGGGGGGTGCGAGGGCCCGCGCCGATCGGCGAAGCAATGAATACGAAAACAATAACTCGGATGTCTGTGTCTGGCGGCCTGGCTCCCGCCGGGCATTCCGGCGCGCCCCCCGCTGGGCCTGCAGCCGCTGGGCTCTCGCGGCGGGTCCCGCTGTGGCGGTGCTGGCGCCGCAAAAGGCTGAGAGGCGCGCGCGCGCGGGCGGTCGCCAATGTGGGCGTCCCTTCGCGCGGGGGTCCGAGGAGCTGAGGCGGTACAGTCAACCCGCATATTCAGGGTGGGCAACCTTCCCAAGGGTACCCCCCTTGCATCCTTGCTCCTTCGGCCCATCCTTGGAGACTTTCGCTGGCCAGCCTCGTTCGAAAAGCGCTCACATGGGCCTCCGAGGCCCTTGCGTCGTTGCCGCGCATCCTTATGATGCAGTGGCCAGTCCACAAGAAACCTTCCACAAGAAACCCAACCCTGAGACCCCAGGACGTGCGCGCGGCTTCTGGGGGCCGCGCGGGGGGGCGGGCCAGACCCACGCGAGCAACATCGCTGCTGTCGCATCGCGATCGGCGATCGGGTGACCCCCCAGTGGGCCTGTGCCAAAGCTCTGCCGTGTAGTCGGAATAACTATATTTCTTCCCAGCCATTTTCGGGCTCCCTGGCCCCAGGACTGTCCAACAACGACTCGGGCCGAAGAGGTGTCCCTGGGTGGTCCAGGGCCCGCCTGCCTCAGGGTCCGCCTGCTTCGTGCCGAGTGGCGGAGGGTGGTTGGTCGAGGGGGACGAGGGCGTTGGAGAAGGACCCAGACCCCCGACGTCGAGATTTTGCTCGCAGGGCGGACCCCTGGAGGTCTGGACCCCTTCCCCCAGACAAGTGCTTCAGTCCGAGCCGTTCTCTGACAGCCCGGGGGCCTGACGAGGGCCCACGGAAGCCGCAACTTGTCAGAAAGGATGCTCCCGAACCGCCACACGCACCCATACCGATACCCCTAGGGGGATCGGAGAGAGGAGGACTGGCTATGGGTATGGGTGCGGGTTGTCGGACCGCGGGGGAAGCTCCCGTTCGAGCGGGGACCCCCATCCGACAACACGCACCCACAGCCCCCTTCCGTCCCCCCTATGGGTATGGGTGTGTGCATTGTTCGTGCGTCAATCTGGACGTATATAGCATCAGAGGGGATGGACATCGCTGGGACGCCTCCTGGGGTTGGGGGGTGTCCTCCCCTCCCTGACCTGTGGCCACGAGGAGCCACGCTGGTGCCCAGACAGTCGGAGGATGGCCAATTGAGACACAGCTCTCGTTTTGCTCAAATCCGCGGATCGCGCTGTCGAGTTGCGCTGGAATGCGTAGACTCTCGCGACACGCCCCCTTATCCCCTTCCCTCCGATCATGCGAACCCGAATCCCGACCCGATACGCTCAGTTTTTTGCGTGGGTCAGAGACACGCATGTATAGGAATCCAATCTAGTGCTCCCAGGGTCCAACCTGACCCGTTGTCATGCGCTTCGCTCGTCCTGGATATGCCCTGTATTCATGTGTGCTGGCGTATTTAGGTCCCAGCATAAACAACTAACAACTCAACAAAACACGATTCGTTGCTGTTGCGTTTTGAGCTCCATTGTTTCCGGCTGTCCGGCTACACGCAAGAGTGACCCTGGATAATAGTCACCTTCGGCGCGCGGCTTCGTGGGGGCCGCGGGGGACCCAAACACAAGGGCGCAAGACGCTACTACCGCATTGCGTTCGGCGATCGGGGGGCCCCATCGAGCCCGCACCACAGGTCCCTCCGGCGGAAGGTCACTCTCACGTGTAGTCGACGTTTTAGCGTTTCCGGACCAGTTGATTGCATTGCTTGACATTGCCGTCGACGACGTCCTCAGTTCATCATGCTTGCGTCTAGTCTTGCCAGCCTGGAACATATCCCTATCTCTAAGCTGGGCATCGCCTCATCACATTGCCAAGCTTAGGGATTCCCTTAGTTTTTCAGGCGCATCCCTAAGATTGTCATCGCCTTTTGGCGTGTCAATCTTAGGGGTAGGGATAACTTCGAGGCTGGTGATCGTCCCCCTTTATACTATGAGTATTCAATTTTCCCTGTGCTGTGCTCCGGCCGTCGCTGCTGGCTGGTCGCGGGGCCTCCGGGCCAATTCCGCGCCAGTGTCTAGACCGGTGGGAGGACGTCTTTCGTGCGTTTTTTTTTTATATCTGCGCGCGGAGCGGGAAGAACGGGAGGCAGCAGGAGCGGAAGAGCGGGAGCGAAGGCGTCAGGGAAGACAAAGAGCGGCCCTCGACAAGAAAGCAAAAACCGCAAAAAAAACATGAGGATCCACAACGACGGGCCTAAAAGCGCTAAGAACCACTGCGCCAAAAACGCTCGAATCACATCGCGCTCGTATATATTCTCATGCGTACCTCTCCGAGGGAGTAGAGCTCAGAGCCGATTAATTGAAGGCGGCGTCCGCGATTTTTCTGGCCGTTTCGCTAGGGACATCCTCGAAATTCTGAAAATCGGTGGCACCCCTCACGCAGATCGTGACGTCAGGGTCCAAAAGCACATTGGAATTTCAACATTCTAACATAAAACCTTCAAAAACACATTGTAATTTCAATGATTTTGACTCCGATTCTCAGAGAATGGCGATTTCGCCTGAGACATCCTACCAAAATCGAGCCCCGACGTAACTTCTGGTACCCCAGACCCCGCCTCGGAGCCTCTTGGGAGCCTCCTGGAACCTCCTGGAGCCTCCTGGGGCTTTCTGTACCTTCTGGTACCCCAGACCCCGCCTCGGGGCCTCCTGGGGGTCTCCTGGAACCTCCTGGGGCCACCTGCGGCCTCGTGGAGCCTCTAGGGGCCTCCTGGAGCCTTCTGGGGTCTTCTGGGGCCTCCTGAGGCCGCCTGGGGCCTCCTGGGGCCTCCTGGGGCCTCAGAACTACATGCACAGAGACACAAATCACACCCAACACATCACACGCTAGACAAACATAACACACATAACACCTACAACGCACAGAAAACACGCACAATACAGAGCACACACATCACACACACACAACACTCACACTCCCGGGGCCTCCTGGAGCCTCTTCCGGTATCCAAGTCGGGCCTCCTGAGGTTTCCTGGGGGGCCCTGGTACACACATCGCAAAATGTGGCAACCCCACTTGCGCTCGAGTGCGACCTCGATCTTAGATTCTTCTGCGTTCACCTCCTGCCTCTTCCCCTTCTCTTAGGCACGACCTGGCGGCGCCGCCCCAGCTTCCCCTTCTGAATCTTCGATCCTGCAGTCATGGTGTCTTCCTGCTTCAAACGCCCTTTGAGTTTTTGTTGGTATGAGTCTGGGCACACACGTGCCACTTGTGTATACATATATACATGATATTGTAAGTTTAATTCTTATATATGTATATATATATATATCTAAATACACATACACATATATATACACAATATATAACGTTTGCGATATGCCAAGAGCCTAGTATACGAAACGGTATAATACAAGCACGGCCAGAGCGCTTTTAGGGTGAATCCAGGTCGTGCGAACCCCGATCCGATGCGCTCATTTCTTGCCCGGGTCAGAGACACGCCCGCTCGTCGGCCCAATCCCAGCCACCCGACGTCATGCCCCCCGACGTCATGCTTTGTTCACGACGTCGACCCACAGAGGCCTCGACCTCTTCCCCAGGACCCGCTTCTCCTCCTGAGCCGCTCCTTGGCGGTCCCGAGGCCCGGGAAGGGCCCCCAGAGGCCGAAAACGGTGGAAAACCTCCCGTCGTGATTCTCTCACTGCTCGAGGGGGTTTGGGCGCCCGAGTTATCCGGGGTAACTCGGGTCCGGGGTAACTCGGGTTCGGATTCCCGAAGAAGGAACCCGAGTTAGCCCTGACCCGAGTTACCCCTGATGATTCGGGGCTCTGAGGGGTCTGGGATCCGCTGTGCTCCCCGGGGTCCGTTCCGCAGCCCTTCTTCTCCGAGGCGGCGCCGGCCGCGGCGACGAGCAGCGCCCCGGCGACCCAGGGGAGGCCGCCGCTGCCTCGGCCGGCCCTCCTCCGCCGAGGGCGGCGCGTTTAGCCACCTCGCGACGTCGGCCCCCCCCCGGGGAGGTCGACCCTGCCCCCGAGGGCAAGTTGCTCACCTCGAGGTCCTCCTCCCCCTCGCTCCTCCTCCTCCTCCTCCTCGCTCCTCCTCGCCCTCGCTCCTCCTCGCTCCTCCTCCTCCTCGCTCCTCCTCGCTCCTCCTCGCTCCTCCTCGCTCCTCCGCCTCCTCCTCGCTCCTCCTCGCTCCTCCTCCTCGCTCCTCGCTCCTCCTCCTCCTCGCTCCTCCTCCTCCTCCTGCTCTTCCTCTTCCTCCTCCCGTTCTCCCTCCTGGGGAGGATCAGTCCGCATCGAATCGGTGAGTCGGATCGAGTCGAGATGTGCATCGGATCGGGCTTCATCGGCACAGCATCGACGTCGAAGCGGATCGGCTGCACCAGGATGCACAACAGCGCCGCACAAGCATCGGGCCGCATCGGACCGCTGGGAAATCGAAGTCGGATCGAGTCGAACTGGCCGAAACTGGTATCGAATCGGATCGATCGGATCGAAATTTCAAATGGGCCCTGTCCTGAATCGACCGTCAAGAGAAGCAATCGACTCTTGACGGTCCTGGGGCCGAAGAACGGCCCCCAGATGATGAAAACAACTAAACGCCAGGGGTCACGATCTTCTTGGCAACGCCTGGATCTCAGGGTCCGCCGACCCCGACCTCCGGCGTCTCCATGTTCTCCAGACGCGGGCCCCGTACCTCGCGACCGCCTCCCCCGGACCGGTGCTCTCTCCCGAGCTGTCTTGTTGACGGCCCCGAGGCCCAGTGGGTGCCCCGAGAGACCAGCCAAGATGAACAACATCCGCCTTGACGTTTTCGAGACGCTGGCTGTCCGCCGAGGGCGTTGCGAACCCTGCCGCAATCGGGGAGGCACGGACCCAGGTCACTGCAACCGCGGGCCAGTCAGGCCCTGCAGGATCCTGCGCAGTCCTGCAAGACCCTGCACGCTGGCCTGGGGGTCAATGCGCCCCTGGCTCTGCAGGATCCTGCGAGATCCTGCGCTCTGGCTGACCCTGTAAAACAGGGCTAGGATCGGGATAAATCGCTCCAGAGCGTTCCGGAGCGCTCTCAGAGCGTTCCGGAACGCTCTGGAGCGGCCGCGGCGCCCAATACATCCCCCAAACCCGCCGATTCTCAGAGACTTCGAGTTATCCCGATCCGATTTTGTCCCGATCTTCGCGTCGTTTTACACTGCGCTCTGGCTGACCCCCGTTGGCATGGACCCCCGTCTCTCAAGGCTCCCGGCGCAGGCCAGCAGCAGAAGGCCGGCCCGGGCCCGCGCGCCCCGTCGGGCGGAGCCGCGCTCGTGCCCATGGCCGCGCACAGCGCCCGGACCTCGGCGTCGCCCTCGCGGGAGTGGCGGAGCCGGCAGGTGACGAGGCCGACACCTTGGAGGGCGCGGCTGCGCGCGAAGGCATCCCTCGGTGGCACAAGAGCGTGCCTGCCCAAGGATCGATCTGAACAGTGTCTTTCGTCTCCGTGTTGTCCTCGTTCTCTCCTTCGCTCGGTCTCCAGTCCGCCTCTAGCTGCACGACGAAATCGTAACGGAGACGGCCCACGAAATCGCCAAAAAACCGTTCAGGTCGAGCCCTGCTGTGATACAGGAGTGTGCTTGCCGAGGGCTCTGCTCACCCACGGTCCGTGTCAAACACAATTGTTTAGCACAAGGGCCCATGTGAACAGACGGTGGAAGGAAACAATCAGTGGACACTCCCCCGCCCCCCGAAACTCCAAGTTGGCACGCGCGAGGAAGATTGCGGTCGGAGTGCAACTCATCCGGCCCATCGCCAAAATTGATCATTGGGGGGGAACATTGACACACGAATGCGGCATGCGTGTTCGCCAATTTCTTCCGAGGCCTGGAGCATGCTCTGCACCACCTCGCTTGCCTGCAGTCCGCAGGGCCAGCAGCGACCGAGATTTCCCTTTCCAGGGGCAGGTGCGTCCTCCAGACCTCGCAGAAAACGAGGAGGACACGACAGCGCGCGCGGCCGCTGCGAGCTGGCCTCGACCTTCCAGGAGGGCCTTTCAAATAGCACACCGTATTCTTTAAGCTGAACGTGTAATCGAGGCTCGCAGTCCTGATGCGGCTGCAGGGCCATTGTTTCGTACTCTGGAAGGTCAAAGGGGACAACGCAGACACGAGTACGCGGCAAATTTTTCTTCGGTGCCAATATAACCGTTTCCCGGCCCCCGGGACTGTTAAAAGGAACGACTCGGGATGAGAAACTGGCCCTGGGTAGAAATGGTCGAGATCCCTGGGAGCCGACGTCGCGTCGCGACCCGAATCTTGACGTCGCAAGAGAGGGGCCAGCCCGGGGACTGAGACCATTTCTTTGATCGCTGTTTGCCGTTCGGTACCTCCAAAGACCTCTGAATACTTCCGTTCACACAACTTCGCGCTTCGCGCTGCGCTGTTACCTTCGCGCTCTCCAAGAAAAGGCAACTCTCCGAATCAGCCCGCGAAGCGCGATCATCTTCCCGATCCCGTGAGTGACCGAACCAGCAAAGAAGAGATTCCTCTGTCACCATCATGTCGTTCATTTTTTTGTTGTGAGGTCTCTCGCTCATTCCAGTGTTTCCGATGCGATCCTGTCCAACCGTCGACGAGAATGCGACGACAGCCGAATTAGAATTACTGCACATCGCCAGGATCTGCCCTGCGACTCGGTCGAGCAATTCCCATGGATACCGACTGTAGTCCTTGGACACGTCCCTGGTCGACAGAAAGCGGCTGGACATGTACCTCTGAACACTCGAGGCGTCCGCGTGAGTGGAGCGTCAGCGCTGCTAAACACATCGGCAATAAGCACAAGCTACCTGGGAGAGGTCTTCTTGGCTTATGCTTTGCGGCAATTTGGAAGCATCGACAGCTGGGAAGTATCGAGGGCGTCCGACTCCGTGCGATGCGCCTCATATTGCCGCTGGCAGATCCAAAGATGACCCCTTTCTCCTGCTCCTCCTCCTGCTCCTGCTCCTGCTTCTGCTCCGATCCTCCTCCTCCTCCTCCTCCGATCTCTCTTCGTATTCTTATTGCTCCCTCCCCTGAGCCTGGTCCCCGTGCTCCACCTCCCCCTCCTGCTCCTGCGTTGCTCCTCCTGTCGCCGCGGCTCCCACCTCTACTCCTGCTCACTCCTCCTGCTCATGCTCCTCCCGCCCCCACAGCATCCATCATCTAATGCTCCTTATCTTCCTTTCCTTCGTTCTCCGTTCGTCCTCCGCATCCGCCCTACTTTCCATCCCTTCTTTTCCTTCTCCTTCTCCCCCCTCTGCATGCCCCTCCTCAGTCCTCCTCTGTGATGTCCAATTCCTCCGCGTCTCACTGATACTTTCGGAGCTGGGACCTGGGCCGTTGCAGAGACGCGTTCCCATGATGTATGCAGCTGTCAACCACACCGCGCACCCCGAACTGTTATTGCCTGGGTCTGGCAGCCTGTGAAGGGAGCCAACTCTTGACGTGCCCAGATTTCCCACTGCCCCCCTTTCGACCGAGCGACGAAATCGTCGGGCCTTCCGCGAGAAGACGCCGCGACGTGACGCCGCGACCTACGCGGGCCGCCGGCGTGGCACACACCGTGCGGAGAAGAGGGCGCCCACGCGCACGCGCCACTCTCCACGCGAGGAGCTCGCGCGCGCGGGCCCGCGCCGTCGACCCCCGCGCGGCACCCCTCGCCCAGGCGAGGACCGAGGGCGCTCCCCGGGCCGCGGCGAGCCTCGGCCACGACTGGGCTCTCAAGGCCTGCATCTCGGGAGCGGCCCGAGGACCATCGGGGCGGGCGAAACGGGGGGGGATGGCAAAGGGGGGGCTTGAGAACCAGCTCACGTAGCCGATTTTTTCCCGGCGCCTCCCGGCGCCGGAGGCGGTTCTGTATCGAGATCTGGGCCCCTCGGTGGGGCCGAAAAACCAGCTGCATGCAGCAGATTTCGACCCCCCCCCTTTCCCAATCCCCCCCTTTCGTCCGGCCCGACACAAGAGCCCCTCCTGAGCCAAGCACGGCTCTTCTTTCAGCGCCCCGACCGTGCGCGCGAGTGTCGGCGCGATCGACCCCGTTTTCTTCCGCCGCTCAGCTGGACCCCCCCTTGTCGGGAGGCGTAACCATGAACCTCGGAGAATAAACCCCCAGGGATAGTAAAGTTCGGGGTTTTCGGGGAGATAATAAAAGTTGCCCGCCAGAGCCAGCATAAAAGAGATATCAAGAGGAAAAAGCCACAGATATCTTGAGGATTGTCTCGGTTGAGACATCCTCAGCGAATTGCTTGTTTCGCTTGAGACATCCTCGAAATATTTGTCTATTTCGCTTGAGACATCTTCAAATTATTGCTTATTTCGCTTGAGACATCCTTGAGGGAGGAGGAGGAAGAGAAAGAGCAAGAGGAGGAGAGGAGAAGGAGATAGCAAAAATCCAAAATTTAAAACTTATTAGATTTAATTTGTAAACGCTTGATGAAAATTAAAATTTTCATCTGCTCGTGTAGGGTAGCTCACGTGCCTCGTTTTCCCAGGATAATCAACCCCAGCGATCAACAAGTTCAGGGCGCCAGGGGGAGGAGGAGGAGAAAGAGATAGAGAGACAGAGAGAGAGACAGAGAGAGACAGAGAAATAAAGAAAGAAAGACAGAAATAACTACAAAGAGACAGAAGGACATCGGTTTCGCTTGAGACATCCTTGAGGGAGGAGGAGGAGAAAGAGCAAGAGGAGGAGAGGAGAAGGAGATAGCAAAAATCCAAAATTTAAAACTTATTAGATTTAATTTGTAAACGCTTGATGAAAATTAATATGTTCATCTGCTCGTGTAGGGTAGCTCACGCGCCTCGTTTTCCCAGGATAATCAACCCCAGCGATAAACAAGTTCAGGGCGCCAGAGGGAGGAGGAGAAAGAGATAGAGAGACAGAGCGAGAGAGAGAGAGAGACAGAGAAAGAAAGAAAGAGAGACAGAAATAACTACAAAGAGACAGAAGGACATCGGTTTCGCTTGAGACATCCTGAAACAACGTGTTCGCTTCGCTTGATGTTGTTACCTCAACATAAGAAGGAAGTAACCTCGATGGCGAACTTTTTACGTGATAATGAAGTTCGGCCTCCGCGCCCCCGCGCCCCCGACCAAACTCGTATTGGTCGACGATAAAAAAACTCTAACTACTTAAGGGGGGGGGGTACATTATTATCGTGGGCATGGGGTTAATTAGGACTCGGGCTCGAGGGACTCGGATTGGCCTGGCGGGGCCATCATGAACGTGACGAGACCCCATCTGAAATCGGACGCGAGCTCCCGCTGCAAACATCCCACGGATACTGGACCGTCAGAACTCAAGACGCGCTCGTCAACAAGCGTCGGAAAAGCCGAGTCCCGGCTTACCTCGAGTCATACGTTTCCCCGATTCTGCCACAGGGGTGTCACTCTGACAATTTTCGGCTTCCGGGGGCCGTCTCCTAAGACTGGCAACGCCACACACACACCGGCTCGGGACGAGAGGCCACCTCCGGGGAGCGGGTCGGCACATCCGGCGCACTCGAGTCCTACGTTCTCCCCGGCTGGGGTTGCCTCCGCGGCCAGGCAGCTGCGGGACCTGGTCCTCTCATTGGGGAGCTCGCCACCGTGCTCGCGGCCCGGGGTCGAGGGGGGGGGGCCTCCTTACCGCTACTCCCCGGACCCCTCCTGAGGTGCGTTCTGACCCGTATCTCGAGGCGAACTTTTAGCGGTGGCGGAGACAGGGGCCCAGGAGGCCCCAAAAAGGGGAAAACGAGGGGAGGGTAGAGGTATGGGTACCTTTTCCTCCTCCGATCCTCGCTCCGCTTCGAGCTTGGAGGCGTCGAGGCCCCCCCTCCCCGAGACGCCGAGGGCCTCTCCGCGGCGCCTGGGGGCGGGCCGGGCGCGAGGTTCTCTGAGGACCCTCGGCGCCGAGGGCTGGGAGGAGGCGTGGTCGTGCTCGGGGCCCAGCAGAGCCCTGCATGGCCACTCGTGGGCCCCTGCTGGTGGGCGTTTTCTTCTTCGACGTGTCGACATTGGGCTGAAGGGGGGGGGGGAAGGGGGGGGGTCTGGCTCCGGACCTCTGCTTCCTGCGGCTGCTTGCAGCAGGGTGTCCTGTGGGGGAGGGGCTCCACCTGCTCGAAGCAGGCGCCCAAAACAGCCAAGATCTACTCCTTTGGGGGGGGTGCGAGGGCCCGCGCCGATCGGCAAAACAATGACTTCAAAAACGCTCCCCTGCTGCTGGCGCTGCTGCTATGGTGCCAGGCTGGCGCCGGGAGGCTCCCGGAGCCGAGACCACGGCCCTGGCGGTCGCCCTGGCAGCCGTGCCCGGCCCCCGCCGATCCGCCACGGGCCACACATGAGCAACTTTTTGACGACTGGCTCGGAGGCAGGTCTGCGCTGGATCGGACCGCGACATCGGATCGCATCGAGAGCGGATCGACTCGCCAGCGCATCGTTCCTAATTGGATCGGTTCCCGATCGCCGTGCCCCGCTTCCGGCTGGCCCTGGCCGATGCCAGTGAACAGAGCTGGATCGCATCGAATGGGAATCGCGGCCCCGGCCGGCGGATCGAATCGCATCGAATCGGATCGTAGGCGGCCCTTCTGGGCCAGGATCCGCCAGGCGTTGGCTGATACAGTAGGGGCCCGACCACAAGAATCCTTCCACAAGAAGCCCAACCCTGAGACCGCAGGATGTCCATTGATTTTTGGTGCGGGAGCGTCGCTCGTCCCATAGCAAAGCCATCGAAGCCCAAGAAACTCAGGGCACCCTGGAGGCGAGCAGGGTGCTTCTTGGCATGAGCATCCACTGTAAGCAACTGTATGGCGACTGGCTCAGATGGCGGCACCTCGATGTCGCGCACCTCGGTCCGCACACCGACCTCTGGGCCAGGATCCGCCAGGCGTCATCTGACAAGTCGGCAGTTTTTGAGGTTCGCGCGGAGTGGGTCCCGTTCCAGCAGGATGCCAATGACCGCACCTCGCCAACAGCTCCTTGTGCGGCAGGCACCGCATGTGCTGACGACATCGCTTCGCTAGCTGCGGAGCGCGCTTGCTACGAGTTCGAGGCCAGGGGCCCCACCGGACACCGAGCAGGCGGGGCGCGGAGGCGGCCCCGAGCCGTCGTCGGGCGCGGAGGGATCCGGCGGAACGCATCAGGGCCAGGTCCTGGGCCGCTGGGCGGCCCGCCCCCCGTCCTGCCGCCCCCGCGCCCCCAAGCGGCGTGGGGCCCCGCGTGGTTCTTCCACGCCCTCGGAGGAGGGCGGGGGCCGAGCGCTTCCAGCCTCGCGGTAGCCTGTCCTCTCGCAGCGGGAGTGCGTTTTCTCCAGGCGTGCGGGGCCAGGCGCGAGCCCCACCAGGTTGTTGATGGGTCCCATTCGCTTCGGATTCTGGGGCAAGTTCTCCCTGTCTTTTCGTTCTCGCTGCGAGGAGTCTACTACGACAGACCCAAAGCATCTCATCATTGCGCGCCAGGTCACCCAAGGGTCTCCAGAACATAGCGAACATGAAACAAAAAAACTACCCCCACCCGTCGGGGCCGCTTCGTCACACCCGAGACGCTGAGGCTCTCTGGACCTTAACAGGCCAGCGCTCGAAGCCAGGCTCCGTGTTGGCATCCTTGACTCCCGCTGTCATTCATCCGTAATGCATCTCCTTCTCCTCATCTTCCTCCTCCTCCTCCTCCTCCTCCTCGTCTCCCTTCCTCCTCCTCCTCCTCCTCCTCCTCCTCCTCCTCCTCCTCCTCCTCCTACGCCTTCTCCTCCTCCTCCTCCTCCTCCTCCTCCTCCTTGTTCCTCCTCCTCCCTCTTCCTCCTCATCCTCCTCCTCCTCCTCCTCCTCTTCCTCCTCCTCCTCCTCCTCCTCCTCCTCTTTGTCCTCTTCCTCCTCCTCCTCCTCCTCCTCCTCCTCACACTCCTGACCTCACCTCGCCACTTCCCTCCCAGCGCCCCTGGGTGGCGTTGGGCCCGTGGGGGGGCCCCCCTGCTCCCCCCCGGGGGCGCTGCTGCCGCGGGCCACAGGGCACCGCCTCAGGGCCCCTCCTCCTCCTCCTCCTCCTCCTCCTCCCTCCTCCTCCCTCCTCCTCTCCTCGTCTCGTCCTCGTCCTCGTCCTCGTCCTCGTCCTCGTCCTCGCCGTCCTCGTCCTCCTCCGCCCCTCCTCCCCTCCTCCTCCTCCTCCTCCTCCTCCTCCTCCTCCTCCTCCTCCTCCTCCTCCTCCTCCTCCTCCTCCTCGTCGTAGGCGCAGTGCTCGCTGCGGCGCTGCTGGTCGCAGTCCTTGTGGTGGTGCTGCTGGTCTCCGCCTTGGTGGCGATGCTGCTGGTGGCGGCAGTCGTAGTGCTGCCTCCGGTCGCACTCGTGGTGCCCGTGGTGGTGCTGCTGATCGCTGGGTGGAGGGGGTCGGGTGGAGCGTGGGGTAGGGCGCCGGGAGGGGAGTCGGGGATGGCGTCAGACAGTGAGCAGGGGGAAACGTCGGGTAT
>CAUYUJ010015175.1:159270-211770 GCA_963575745.1 Prorocentrum cordatum
CTCCTCCCTCCCTCGCCCTCCTCATTCCTGCCGCCTCTCTCCCTCCTCCCTCCTCCCGCCTCCCTTCTCCCTCCCTTTCTTTCTGAATAACTCCTGTCTGTCGCAACCCGACGCGTGCCGACAGGGCGGGCCGGGCGTTTCGCCTGAGAACCCCCCTTTCAATCGTGATCCTTAAGATGGAAGTCTGCAATACTTTCGCGGATGGAGGGCTGCTCCTCTTCAAGATGTGGCTCTCGCCTTAGCGTCGCGCGCACTCCTCTCTAAACAGTTGCATGCGCTTCACGGTTGGGAGGCGAGACGTTTTCGAAATTTAGCTTTCGCCTTCGCGCCGCGCCCATTCGATTCCACGAGCTTCACTCATGGAGGGCGGGCCGTTTTCAAAATGTGACTTTCGCCTCCGCGCCGCGAGCATTCGTCGTTAAATATTTCCGAGCGCTTCACGGATGGAAGGCAGGTGTTTCTCAAACGTGCGGCCCTCGCCTTAGTGCCGCGCGCATTCTTCGTAAATATTCGCAAGAGCTTCACAGATGGAGGGGTGTCCTGTTCAAACTGTGGCACTCGCCTTAGCGCCGCGCACATTCGTTCCTTTTCAAAAGTGCAAGACCTTCACGGATGGAGGGCGGTTCCTTTTCAAAACGTGGTCCTCGCCTTTGCGCCGCGCACATTTGTTTCGTTTACAGCAGCTTCAAAGATTCGCGTGAATGGCGTCCTAGAGGCGGTGTTTGGCACGGTGTAAGAGTGTCAAGGCGCAGCGGATGTATGGATTCGCGGTGTTGAAGTCCCAAGAATGTTCGGGCACGGCTCAGGGTCGTCAAGACGCAACAGTGGCGGCGATTCGCGGACTTGAAGACCTAAGAATGCTGTTCCGGCACAGTTCAGGACTTTCAAGCGGTTGTCTTCCAACGGGGCACTTCCAACGGCATGGGGCCTGTGGCAGAGGGAACTCGGAGGGAGGGTTTCTTGCAATATCGTGGACGAGTCTTGGGCTTACACTGGTCCTCCTTCTTCCTCCCTCCTCCCCTCCTCCTCCTCCTCCTCCTCCTCCTCCGTCCGGTCCTCTCTCCTCCTCGTCCTCCTCCTCCTCCTCCCCTCCTCCTCCTCCTCCCCTCCTACTCCTTCCTCCTCCCCTCCTCCTCCTCTTTCTCTCCTCCTCCCTCCCTGCTCTTCCTCCTCTCTCACGGCCGCGACGCAGGGGCTGGTCCTCCTCGTTCCTCCTCCTCGGCCGAGCGGGGGGCCGTCGTCCTCCTCCCTCGCTCCTCGCTCGTCCTCCCACCCTCCCCCTCCACCCATACCCCTCTATTGCATCCTACTCCTCACGTCCTCGCTCATCCTCCTCCTCCTCCTCCTCTCTCCTCCTCCTCCCCTCCCCCTCCTCCTCCTCCTCCTCCTCCTCCTCCTCCTCCTCCTCCTCCTCCTCCTCCTCCTCCTCCTCCTCCTCCTCCTCCTCCTCCCCGGCCGCGGGCGGGGGGCACCGGCGGACTCCCCGCAGCCCAGCTGCCAAGCGCACTGCGCGCGGTGGAACACCGACCTGCTCGTGGGGTCCTCCGCGCGCGGCCGGGCGCGGGGCCCATGCCCCCTTTCTCGTATGCGTCTTTCTCTCTCCTCTCTTCCTCCTCCTCCTCCTCCTCCTCCTCCTCCTCCTCGTCCTCCTCCTCCTCGTCCTCCTCCTCCTGCTCCTCCTCATCCTCCTCCTCTTCCTCCCGCGGCCTCGGCCTCGGCCCTAGGCCCTGGGCGAGGGGCTCCACCGGGGCGACTGCCAGGGCGGCTCCTCCCAGACAGCGGGCGCCTCGAAAACATCGAAACATTTTTTAAAATAATATTTTTTATTAGTTTTTGGCCTCTCGGGGCCCTCGCCGGGCCTCGGGACCGTCAAAAAACGACCCGGGATGAAAAGCCAGTCCCAGGGAAGTGGTGGGGCGGTCGGGAGCCCGCGTCTCGAAAAAATCGAGGCGTCGGATGTCTGGGATCCGGGACAAACAAAAAAAAGAGAGAGAAAGGGTGATGTACGGCAAGGGCGCTTGGGGGGTCGCCATTCCGAACTACGGAGAAGCACTTGACTCCTGCGCAATGCACTCTGGAACTGGGGCCCTCCAGGGACTGTCTGCCCGCAGCAACCCCCTTTCTTCCCCCTCCCCCTCTCCCTGGACCTGGACGGGGGTGGTCGCGGGCAGTTGGGGCGTCCAGGACGGCTCCAAGACCGCCTCGGAAAACCCAAGATAACATCCAAGATGGCTCAAGGTACCGCAAGTTGCCTCAAGGTGGGTTTCAAGATGCTCCCAGAAGCCCCAAGAACGCTCCATGTCGGCTCCCAGAGGGCTCCGAGACCTCCAATGAGTTCCCCAAGAGGCCAACATCCTTCAAACACCTAAAAGAACACCAGTGTTTTTCGCTTTCTCGCCTTTTCGCTTCCGATGGCCATCCGAGACCTCATGATGGCTCAAAGATGGCCCAAGGGGGCCCCATGAGAGGCCCAAGAACGCCCCAAGACGGCGCCAAAAACGCCCGAGAGCGCCCAAATAACGCAACGAGATGGGTCCAGGAGGCGACTTTCGGGGAGGCTCCTCTTTTTGATCGATGTCGTCCAAGATGACCCCAAGAGCGCCCCTCAATTTCTCATGATCGCCCCCAGAGGGCCCCAAGAGGCGACAAGGCGGCCCGAAGAGGCCTCCAAGCGGCTCCCAAGAGACCTATACGAGGCCTCAGGAGGATCCCCGAGGTACCCAACGCTCCCCCCTTCTCCTCCTTTTCATCCTTCTCGTCCTCGCTCTCCTCCTCCTCCTCCGACGACGATTCCTCCTCCATCCTCCTCCTCCTCCTCCTCTTGGTGTGTCTGACGGCTTCCCCCGCCGTTTGTTCTTCTGCATGCTCCCCCACTTCCCTGATCACCTCAACTCTCCTGGACATATTTTCTGGACGGGCTGGTGGGGATACGTTTTGATCACGAGCGCTAACGGTACGACCGCAGGCCGAACAGAACCGAGGCAGCCGCGCCAAGCTCTTAATTAAGCACTGAGCGCGCAGGAGCGAACTACGCTGCGGCTCAGGGGGCGAGAAAGACTCTGAAGGACAGGTCGAAAACGCCGAAGCCGTCGACGACCAGGAGGAACTGGTCCACGCGCAGCGCCAAAATGGCGAAGTATTTTATGCCCATGTCCTCGAAGGCCAAAGACTGATGGTGGGGATACGCGCAACGTCAAACATTCGGGGCATCACACAGCCCGAGACGTAGCCAACCCGTTCTCCACTCGAAGCATCGTTGCATGAACGCTCCATACAAAAGAACGCATCGCCAGATATGCACAATCTGCGCTGCCCTCAACTCCGCCGTACCTCCCAGGAGCCCACGGGAGTGCGACAATTGCGCACCTCGCAGCCTCCCAGGGAGCAGCGATATTTAGTCTGGGTGCGCGTGTCCCCCGACTCCGCTGGACCTCCCGGGAGCTCACGACCATGGCGACAATTGCGCACTTCGCAGCCACCAATGGAGCAGCGAGGTCTCGTCTGGGTGCGCGTGTCCCCCGGCTCCGCTGGACCTCCCAGGAGCCCACGAACGTGGCGACAATTGCGCAGTTCGCAGTCACTCAGGCAACAGCGAGGTCTCGTCTGGGTGCGCGTGGCCCCTGACCCCCGCTGGAACTCCCAGGATCCCACGAACGTGGCGGCAATTGCGCAGGTCGCAGCCACCCAGGGCGCAGCGAGGTCTCGTCTGGGTGCGCGTGGCCCCCGACTCCGCTGGACCTCCCAGGAGCCCGCGAAGGTGGCGAAAGCTGCGCAGTTCGCAGTCACCCAGGGAGCAGCGAGGACTCGTCTGGATGCGCGTGGCCTCCGACTCCGCTGGACCTCCCAGCAGCCCACGAACGTGGCGACAATTGCGCAGCTCGCAGCCACCCAGGGCGCAGCGAGGTCTCGTCTGGGTGCGCGTGGCCCCCGACTCCGCTGGACCTGCCAGACGCCCACCGAAGTGGCGAAGTCTCGTCTGGGTGCGCGTGGCCCCCGACCCGGAAGAGCCCACGAAAGTCGCGTCGGTTGCGCAGTTCGCAGACTACCCAGGGAGCAGCGAGGTCTCGTCTGGGTGCGCGTGGCCTCCGACTCCGCTGGACCTCCCAGGAGCCCACGGAAGTGGTGACAATTCGCTCTTCGTAGCCTCCCAGGGAGCAGCGAGGTCTCGTCTGGGTGCGCGTGGCCCCCGACTCCGCTGGACCTCCCAGGAGCCCACGAACGTGTGCGACAGTGACGCAGTTCAGAACCACAGAAGGAGCAGCGAGGTCTCGTGTGGGTGCGCGTGGTCCCTGACCCCGCTGGACCTCCCAGGAGCCCGCGAAGGTGGCGAAAGCTGCGCACTTCGCAGTCACCCAGGGAGCAGCGAGGACTCGTCTGGATGCGCGTGGCCTCCGACTCCGCTGGACCTCCCAGGAGCCCACGAACGTGGCGACAGCTGCGCCCTTCGCAGACTACCCAGGGAGGTCTCGTCCGGGTGCGCGTGGCCCCCAACTCCGCTGGACCTCCCAGCAGCACACGAACGTGTGCGACGGTTGCACAGTTCAGAATCTCTGAAGCAGCAGGGAGGTCTCGTCTGGGTGCGCGTGGCCCCCGACACCGCTGGACTTCCCAGGAGTCCACGGAAGTGGTGACAGTTGCGCACTTCGCAGCCTCTCAGGGAGCATCGAAGTCTCGTCTAGGTGCGCGTTGCCCCCGACTCCGCTGGACCTCCCAAGAGCTCACAGCCTCCCAGGGAGCATCGAGGTCTCGCCTGGGGTGCGCGTGGCCCCCGACTCCGCTGGACCTCCCAGGAGCCCACGGAAGTGGTGACTATTGCGCTCTTCGTAGCCTCCCAGGGAGCAGCGAAGTCTCCTCTGTGTGTGCGTGGTCCCCGACTCCGCTGGACCCCCCAAGAGCCCACGAACGTGGCGACAGTTGCGCCCTTCGCAGACTACCCAGGGAGCAGCGATGTCTCGTCTGGGTGCGCGTGGCCCCCGACTCCGCTGGACCTCCCAGGAGCCCACGAAGGTGGCGACAGCTGCGCAGATCGCAGTCACCCAGGCAACAGCGAGGTTTCGTCTGGGTGCGCGTGGCCGCCGACTCCGCTGGACCTCCAACGAACGTGGCGACAATTGCGCAGTTCGCAGACTACCCTGGGAGCAGCGATGTCTCGTCTGGGTGCGCGTGTCCCCCGGCTCCGCTGGACCTCCCAGGAGCCCACGAAGGTGTGCGACGGTTGCACAGTCAGAACCAATGAAGCAGCAGCGAGGTCTCGACTGGGTCCGCGTGGTCCCCGACGCCGCTGGACCTCCCAGGAGCCCGCGAACGTGGCGACAGTCGCGCAGTTCGCAGCCTCCCAAGGCGCAGCGAGGTCTCGTCTGGGTGCGCGTTGCCCCCGGCTCCTCTGGACCTCCCAGAAAGCCTACGAGAGTGGTAGCACTTGAGCAGTCCGCAGCCACCAAAGGAGCAACGAGGTCTCGTCTGGGTCAGCCTGGTCCCCGACCCCGCCAAGAGCCCACGAACGTGGCGACAGTTGCGCAGTTCGCCACAGCCACCAAAGGAGCAGCGAGGTCTCGTCTGGGTGCGCGTGGCCCCCGACTCCGCTGGACCTCCCAGGAGCCGCATCCACGCAAGGAGCAACGATGGACCTCCCAGAAATCCACGAGAGTGACGACAACTGCGCACTTCGCAGCCACCCAGGGAGCAGCGAGGCTTCGTCTGGGTGCGCGTGGTCCTCAACTCCGCCGAACCTGCCACGAGCCCAATAAAGTTGCGACAATTGCGAGTTTGCCACAGCCATGCAGGGAGCAGCGAGGTCTCGTCTGGGTGCGCGTGGCCCCCAACTCCGCTGGCCCACGAGCGTGGCTACGCACGAAGGTGTGCGACGGTTGCGCAGTTCGCAGCCTCCCAAGGATCAGCGAGGCTTCGTCTGTGTGCGCGTGGCCCACGACTCTGCTGGACCTCCCAGGAGTTCACGAACGTCGCGACAGTCACGCACTTCGCAGCCTCCCAGGGAACAGCGAGGTCTCGTCTGGGTGCGCGTGGTCCCCGACTCCGCTGGACCTCCCAGGAGCTCACGAAAATGGTGACGGTTGCGCAGTTCGCCACAGCCACACGGGGATCAGCGAGGTCTCGTCTGGGTGCGCGTGGCCCACGACTCCGCTGGACCTCCCAGGAGCCCACGAACGTGCGCGACAGTCGCGTAGTTCGAAGCATATCCAGGGAACAGCTCGTCTGGGTGCGCGTGGTCCCCGACCCTGCTGGACCTCCCCACGAACGTGGCGACAGTCGCACAGTTCGCAGCCACCCAGGGAGCAGCGAGGTCTCGTCTGGGTGCGCGTGGCCCCCGACCCCGCTAGACCTTCCAGGAGACCACGAAAGTGGCGACAGTTGCGCAGTTCGTCGCAGCCACCCAGGGAGCGGCGCAGAAGGAGGCAGGAGGAGGGGGGGGCGGGAGGAGAGCGGGGAGGTGCCAGGTGGAGGCCACAATGCTCAACACTGGCTGGGTTGGGAACAGTTCCGGGAAGGAGGCGGCGGGCAAACCCCTGGCCCCATCTCCGGGGGATCATTGAATTCTGAGTATGCATACAGAATCACTATGGAGGAGGGGGGAAAAGGAAGGAGGAGGGGGAGCGGGAGGAGGAGGAGGGAGGGGGCCGGGGAGGAGGAACGGTACCCGAGCGACCCCCTGTGACCGCATCGGGGAACGGCTGTCCGTGCAGCATCGCTCCTCGGAGACGGAAGGGATGGTGCCTCGCGATCGGCGTCCGCGGAGGCTCGCCGGGCGTGAGACTGGGGCGCGACGGGGCCGCCTCGTCGAAGGCGCAGAGTCAGGAGACAGACCACTTCCTCTGCCGTCGCTCGGACGTCCCTTTCCCGTGCATTTTGTCGGTGTCGTGCGTGTTTTTTTTTGCCTCGGTGGTCCGGGATGGTCCTCGATGGTTCTCGCCGAGAAGAAGTGCACACGGCCGAGCGATGCCAAGCTGGACACCTCGCACACGGCTGGCCGTTGCTCTCGGGTGCCGTGGCAGTGGCGAGCGGGCCTCGGCTCCTGGATCGCCTGGCTTCGCGCGTCGTGCTCCCGGAGGAGGGCGCCTCTCCGGCCCGGGCCGCGATATGCGCGAAGCCAGGTGGTCTTCGCGCCTCTCGGGGTGACCTGGACGTCGTGCTCCAACAGAGCCATCGGGGATTTCTGACTGGATCGATGTGTTGTCCAGCTGGGTGACGGACAACGTTGCCTGGGCGAGTCTGGGCTGTGAGAGCGCCGACTGTGCACCCACACCGATCCGTTGCAAGGCAGATTCACGGCCAAGGATGGGCCCGGCCAGGGTCGGCGTAGGGTGTATCATTTGGTGCTCCCCGACGCAAGGCCAGCGTGAAAGTCAGATCCGACCACTGACTGGGCGGATCCTTGGTGGTGCTGGCGGTAGCGCCTCGCGTGGGACCTCGCCACGGCGCGACACGCCCGTGATGCGGCCTCCGCGCTCTACGATTTTAGCCGCTCGCAGCCCTCGTCGCCAACTCACCTCTGGCCGAATACGATTACGCCCAAATCGTGTCGTGACGATCCGGGCGTTGGTTTCCGACACCGCGTGGGGGTCGTTCGACTTTGGACGATCGTGGCTCCCCGATGTCGCAGACCATTCCACATTGGCCCATTCCAGGCCACTGGTGGCGCTCACCCTGGACCGCTCGCGCTGGGGTCGTAGGCACGGCACGAGCCGGCCGTATGCGCCATTCTCGTAGCCGTCCGATGGGCCTCTCCATGATCGAATCCCCAGCCAAGGCGAGCACGGGAGAGGGTGCAGAAGCGTGTTGCAGGGCGTCAGGCCTCAAGGTCGCAACAGCCCAACGGGAAGAGCTGGCAGGTCCGTCCTCTTGCCCCAGGTCGCGCTGCGCCACTGTACGGCACCAGATCCAAACCCTTGGCCTCGAAACATAACGGTCGGAAAAAGTAGGTAGAAACATCAAACAATTAGGAAGGCGTTGACAGTAGATTTGATTCCGGCCGCCCCCTGAGGAGGACAGAAAAGGTGAAGCCACTCGATCATTAAACAGGGGAGGAGAAGCACTGGGACAAAATGGGTGGAGTCATGGCCATGTACTCTTCTGACTGATGCAGCACCGTGCGCACAGGCCGACACGTCTATTTCGTCCCAAACGCTCTGAAGCACCACGCGTGGTCAAAGCAACCGGTGGGGCTAGCACGCGAATTAACTGCGCAAGCACAGCGACATCGAGGGCAGAGTATATTCGTGACATGGTCAGGAGCACCGAGTGGCGCAAAAGACGATGACCACGAGAACACAAATGCAAACGAACTAAGAGAGGCAGACATCAGTATACCTGGGCAGCCGTACTGCACCTCAGGTTGTCACACCTTCTTCAGGACCGACGCGCGCAGCGCCACGGCGAGCAACGCTATCGTCCTGCCCACACCCACAGCATCCAGCAAGCGGGGACAAAGGCCTGCTGTCCATAGGTTGCTGCAAGAACGCGCAGGCAGGCAAACCAAGTGAGGTTTCTTCATTGTATATGCAGAGTCGCACACGCCCGCGGGCTAAACGCGAGGCGGGCCGGACCCCATTTCAGCCGCGCGCCCAGGGGCAGTGTAAAACCGTTCGGCCTGCGACCCTGATGCGTGCTTATACCTATTGTTTAGATGCAAGCGTACATTGGTGGCATACATACATATGTATACACACATCTATGTACACATGTTTATATACACATATAGATCTTTACATGCATACGTGTGTGTATGCATACGTCAACGTGTGTTTGCTACCGCAGAATAAGAACACTGTACTAGTGTATCCACTATGTGCACTCCATGTATAACTAAACACATACAGTTTAAGTTTGTATGCGTCTCTATGTATGTACGTTTGTATGCATGCATGCATGTATGTATGTGTGTTTGTTTGTTTGTATTGTGTTGCTTTATTGTTTGTGTGTATCTATGCATATATGTATGTATGAACATGTGTATACATCTGTATATATTCCTGTATCCGCACCGTGCCCTTGCGGAACGAATCCCACCAGCCCTTTAGGGCGTCGGTGGTTTAACGAGTTTCCTCTTCCACCCCTCCTTCTTCCCCTTCGGGGAGGGGTCTACCCCTCCCCCTAACCCCCTCCCCACTGACCTGGACAGGGGGGGCCGCGATCGATCAGAGCGTCCAAGATCGACCCCTGGGAGGGCTAAAATTCGACACCCCTCACGAGGATCGTGGCTCCTGAGGGGGGGGCTGAAATTTAGGAACCCCCCTTCGTTGATCGATCTCCTCCAAGATGGCTCCGAAAGACGTCTGGACCCCCTCTTGGGCCCTGCGCGCGGGCGGGCGGAGCGCCGCCCGCCCGCCCGCAAGGCCCAAGAGCCCACCAAAACGTTCGAATCTACTTCCAAGACGCCACCAGGGAAGAGGAAGATGAGGAGGAAGAGGAGGAGGAGGAGGAGGAGGAGGAGGAGGAGCAGGAGGTGAGGGAGGAGGAGGAGGAGAGGAGGAGGAGAAGGCGGAGGAGGAGGAAGAGGGGGAGGAGAACAGCTGCTGATCATCGGCGCTCTTCGTTCGAGCGCCTGGTGTAGGATGGGCTGGTGGGGATACGCGAAGCGTCAAGAATTTGACTGTCCTTAAGAGCTTGGCTTAGTCCCGTATGCCTCAGTCCTGTCCTGAGGATTCTATCAAGGGCCTAAGCCCCAAATTGCCAAATGTTCAGGGGCGTGCCGCGTTGCCCCTGAGGTTCCCGGCGTGCCCCCTGGGATCCGGGCCGTCTTCCCGCATGACTTCTTCGGTCTCAAGAGGGCCCCCAAGACGGTCCAAGGGGGCCCCGAGTCGCCGCACGATCGGTCCAAGACGCCCAAGACGGGCTCAAGACGGCCCAAGATGCCTCCAAGACTCCCCAGGAGGCTTCCCAAGGGGGCCACAAGAGGCAAACATCACTTATTACCGTTAGGTGTTTGAAAGATTTTGGCGTTATCGTCTTTTTGGCTTCCCGACGCTCCAAGACGGCGTAAGAGACTCCAGAGATCGCCCCAGACGGCCCAAGATGTCTCCCAGAGGGCCGCAAGAACGCCCCAGAGGGCCCGAAGACGGCCCAAGCCACCTCAAACGGCTCCAAGAGGAAGCCCAGACGGGGGACCCGAAGGGACATTTCGAGCCCTCGGCCCCGAGAGGCCCCCAAGAGGAACCAACAGGCCCCCAGAGGCCTTCAGAGGCTCCCAAACCGCCCCCAACCTGCCTCCACGCGGCCCCCGAGAGCGCTCCGAAGAGACCCCCAGAAGCATCCTGGAGGACTCTGATCCACAATCCAGGCACGGTGGCGGGATGGGCCGAAGTCCATTCTGTCCGCCGCCCCCTGTCGATTCATCGCAGGGGTGCCTGGCGTGCTGGACTTCTTACGGTTTTGGTTTTGGTTCTTTTTGCAAACGAGCTCCCCCTGGCGCTTCGGCCCGTCCCGCTGGGGTCCCGGGAGGCTCTTCCAGGAGCGCAGACGACCTCAACGTCCACAACAAATTCTCCAAGACGGCTCAAGATGGCCTCCAAGATGTTGGCCCAAGATGGCCTCCAAGATGGCGCAAGATGGCCTCCAAGTTCGCCCAACATGGTCCAAGACGGCCTCCAAGACGGCCCAAGAGGCCAAGACGGCCCAAGAGGCCCCCCAGAGGCCTCCAAGACGGCCCCAGAGGCCTCAAAGAGGTCCTCCAGGAGGGCCCGGAGAGGCCAAAATCGTTGGTTTTCCTTAGGTTTGTGAAGGACTTTGGCATTCTTTTCCGACGATCCAAGACGGCCCAAGAGGCCCCCAAGATCGCCCCCACAGCGCCCAAGAGGCTTCCAAGATTGCCTCAGGACTGCCCAAGAGGCCCCCAAGACAGCCCCAAGAGGCCACAAAGACGACCCAAGAGGCCTCCAATACGCCCAAGATGGCCTCTAAGACAGCCCTGGAGCACCCCAAGAGGGCCCCAAGTCGGCCCAGAAAGGCCCCCCAAACGGCTTCCGACGGCGTCAGACGGGCCAGGAGCCCACCAAGATAGCCGAAGATGGCTCGAAGCTGGCCCAAGACTGGCCAAGAGGCCTCCAAGAGGGCCTCCAGGAAGGCCAGAAAAAGGCCAAAAGCACCGAGTTTCCCTAGGTGTTTGAAAGATTTTGACATTTGCTTCGTTTCGGCCTTCCGACGGCCCGATACGGCCCAAGAGCCCCCAAAGATCGCCCATAGATCGCCCAAGAGGCCTCCGAGATGGCCCCAGAACGACCCAAGAGTCCCCCAAGACGGCCCCAAGAGGCACCCAAGACGGCCAAGGAGGCTTTTAAGACGCCCAAGATGGCCTCCAAGACTGCCCTGGAGCATTCCAAGAGGACCCCAAATCGGCTCAGAGAGGCCCCCCAACCGGCTTCCGAAGGCGTCGGACGGGCCAGGGGCCCACCAAGACGGCCGAAGATAGCACTACGGCCCAAGAGGCCTCCAAGAGGGCTTCCAGGAAGGCCCGAAAAGGCTAAAATCATTGATTCCCCATGAGTTTTTGAAGGATTGCGGCATTTGCTTTTTGTTCGGCCTTCCGACGGCCCGAGGCGGCCCAAGTGCCCCCAAAGATCGCCCAAAAGGCCCAAGACGGCCCCAAGGGGCCCCCAAGACGGCCCAAGAGGCCTCCAAGACGCTCAAGATTGCCTCCAAGACGGCCCAAGAGCCCTCCAAGACGTCCTCCAAGAAGGCCCGAAAGGGCCCAACAGGGGGGGCCCCTCTGGGGGCCCTCTTCTGCACCCCCCCTCTTGGGCCACCCCCCTGTTGCCACCCGCCCGAGCATCTGCACCGAGCATTGGCCCAGAATCGGCGCACAACTCCGCCGTGTTGGCCCGGCCAGGGACGCATCCACAGTCGGCCCGTATCACAAGGAGGCGCGAGAAGGAGCAGGAGCCTCGGACGCCCATGTCGAAGCTTCTCGAGCGGGGGGGCGGCCCGCGAAAGTGGCCAAGGGTGGACCGAGGAGGCAAGGATGCAAGGGTACCCTTGGGGAGGTTGCCCGTCCTTACTATGCGGGTGGACTGTAAGAGACCTCGATGCAGGCACTGTCTGGGGAATGCGCCCGCATTGCAGTAATATTGGCGTGCGCGCCTGCTTTCATGTGATCCACGTCTTGGTGCGCAAGAATCCTGACGGCAGATTCGCTGGCTTGGTGCCCGCGCATTCCGCTGTACGATCGAAGTTTGCACCCAAATCTTTTTTTTGTTGTCCGATCCACGTGCGTGAGGAGGCTGCGCTGTCTGTGCCTCACGGCAGAGCCTAAAGCTACCGCAGGAAGGAATGCTGGTGGACGTATGGGGACGGACGGAGGAGGGAAAGAGCACCGAGGCGGCGGGATGGAGCACGGAGGCCGAGGGATGGATGAGGAACAGGAAGAATCTTCGGAGGACGACTCGGAGGAGGAAGAGGAAAAGAAACTCGGCGGCGAGCGAGGAGGGGAAATGAGAAGGAGAAGGCCTTCTCAGAAGGCTTGGAAGTCCACCGGCCTTCCGAGAAGTTCTACAAGCCTTCCCCGAAGACACCGAGAGTCCCTGCGAAGGCGCGAGGGCTTCTGAGAAGCCCGCCGCCTTCCGCGAAGGCCTTCCCCTTCCCGCGCCCCCCCCTCGCTCGCCGCCGAGACACAGGAGGAACCAGGAGAGGGACACGGAGGACGAGCGCGGGGCTGAGCAGGCAGGGCGCCTCGCGCCCAGGGCCGCCGAGAGCTCGAGAGCGCGCCCGCGGGAGCCTCGGGAAGCCCGGGCGCCTCGACGCCTGCCAGGCGCTCGCGGCGTCCGAGGCCTCGGGCCCGCGCCGCTCTCCTCGCTGCGGGGCCCCACCTCCCAGGGGCGGCACGCCACGCCGCCCCGCGGGCTCGGCCGGGGACGCCTCTGCGGCCCCACGGTCGGCCCGCAGCCTCAGGAGGCGCGCGCGAGAAGGCCGCGAGGGCCCTCAGAAGGGGGCCCTTTGTGGAGGCCCTCTTGGTGGAGCACGCAGGGGCCCAACAGGGGGGGCCCCTCTGGGGGCCCTCTTCTGCACCCCCCCACCTGGGCCACCCCCCTGTTGCCACCCGCCCGAGCATCTGCACCGAGCATTGGCCCAGGCTCGGCGCACCACTCCGGCGTGTTGGCCCGGCCAGGGGCGCATCCACAGTCGGCCCGTATCACGAGGAGGCGCGAGAAGGAGGCAGGAGCCTCGGACGCCCATGTCGAAGCTTCTCGAGCGGGGGGGCGGCCCGCGAAAGTGGCCAAGGGTGGACCGAGGAGGCAAGGATGCAAGGGTACCCTTGGGGAGGTTGCCCGTCCTTGCTATGCGGGTGGACTGTAAGAGACCTCGATGCAGGCACTGTCTGGGGAATGCGCCCGCATTGCAGTAATATTGGCGTGCGCGCCTGCTTTCATGTGATCCACGTCTTGGTGCGCAAGAATCCTGACGGCAGATTCGCTGGCTTGGTGCCCGCGCATTCCGCTGTACGATCGACGTTTGCACCCAAATCTTTTTTTTGTTGTCCGATCCACGTGCGTGAGGAGGCTGCGCTGTCTGTGCCTCACGGCAGAGCCTAAAGCTACCGCAGGAAGGAATGCTGGTGGACGTATGGGGACGGACGGAGGAGGGAAAGAGCACCGAGGCGGCGGCATGGAGCACGGAGGCCGAGGGATGGATGAGGAACAGGAAGAATCTTCGGAGGACGACTCGGAGGAGGAGGAAGAGGAAAAGAAACTCGGCGGCGAGCGAGGAGGGGAAATGAGAAGGAGAAAGCCTTCTCAGAAGGCTTGGAAGTCCACCGGCCTTCCGAGAAGTTCTACAAGCCTTCCCCGAAGACACCGAGAGTCCCTGCGAAGGCGCGAGGGCTTCTGAGAAGCCCGCCGCCTTCCGCGAAGGCCTTCCCCTTCCCGCGCCCCCCCCTCGCTCGCCGCCGAGACACAGGAGGAACCAGGAGAGGGACACGGAGGACGAGCGCGGGGCTGAGCAGGCAGGGCGCCTCGCGCCCAGGGCCGCCGAGAGCTCGAGAGCGCGCCCGCGGGAGCCTCGGGAAGCCCGGGCGCCTCGACGCCTGCCAGGCGCTCGCGGCGTCCGAGGCCTCGGGCCCGCGCCGCTCTCCTCGCTGCGGGGCCCCACCTCCCAGGGGCGGCACGCCACGCCGCCCCGCGGGCTCGGCCGGGGACGCCTCTGCGGCCCCACGGTCGGCCCGCAGCCTCAGGAGGCGCGCGCGAGAAGGCCGCGAGGGCCCTCAGAAGGGGGCCCTTTGTGGAGGCCCTCTTGGTGGAGCACGCAGGGGCCCAACAGGGGGGGCCCCTCTGGGGGCCCTCTTCTGCACCCCCCCACCTGGGCCACCCCCCTGTTGCCACCCGCCCGAGCATCTGCACCGAGCATTGGCCCAGGCTCGGCGCACCACTCCGGCGTGTTGGCCCGGCCAGGGGCGCATCCACAGTCGGCCCGTATCACGAGGAGGCGCGAGAAGGAGGCAGGAGCCTCGGACGCCCATGTCGAAGCTTCTCGAGCGGGGGGGCGGCCCGCGAAAGTGGCCAAGGGTGGACCGAGGAGGCAAGGATGCAAGGGTACCCTTGGGGAGGTTGCCCGTCCTTGCTATGCGGGTGGACTGTAAGAGACCTCGATGCAGGCACTGTCTGGGGAATGCGCCCGCATTGCAGTAATATTAGCGTGCGCGCCTGCTTTCATGTGATCCACGTCTTGGTGCGCAAGAATCCTGACGGCAGATTCGCTGGCTTGGTGCCCGCGCATTCCGCTGTACGATCGAAGTTTGCACCCAAATCTTTTTTTTGTTGTCCGATCCACGTGCGTGAGGAGGCTGCGCTGTCTGTGCCTCACGGCAGAGCCTAAAGCTACCGCAGGAAGGAATGCTGGTGGACGTATGGGGACGGACGGAGGAGGGAAAGAGCACCGAGGCGGCGGGATGGAGCACGGAGGCCGAGGGATGGATGAGGAACAGGAAGAATCTTCGGAGGACGACTCGGAGGAGGAGGAAGAGGAAAAGAAACTCGGCGGCGAGCGAGGAGGGGAAATGAGAAGGAGAAAGCCTTCTCAGAAGGCTTGGAAGTCCACCGGCCTTCCGAGAAGTTCTACAAGCCTTCCCCGAAGACACCGAGAGTCCCTGCGAAGGCGCGAGGGCTTCTGAGAAGCCCGCCGCCTTCCGCGAAGGCCTTCCCCTTCCCGCGCCCCCCCCTCGCTCGCCGCCGAGACACAGGAGGAACCAGGCGAGGGACGCGGAGGACGAGCGCGGGGCTGAGCAGGCAGGGCGCCTCGCGCCCAGGGCCGCCGAGAGCTCGAGAGCGCGCCCGCGGGAGCCTCGGGAAGCCCGGGCGCCTCGACGCCTGCCAGGCGCTCGCGGCGTCCGAGGCCTCGGGCCCGCGCCGCTCTCCTCGCTGCGGGGCCCCACCTCCCAGGGGCGGCACGCCACGCCGCCCCGCGGGCTCGGCCGGGGACGCCTCTGCGGCCCCACGGTCGGCCCGCAGCCTCAGGAGGCGCGCGCGAGAAGGCCGCGAGGGCCCTCCGAAGGGGGCCCTTTGTGGAGCCCCTCCTGGTGGAGCACGCAGGGGCCCAACCGGGGGGGCCCCTCTGGGGGCCCTCTTCTGCACCCCCCCACCTGGGCCACCCCCCTGTTGCCACCCGCCCGAGCATCTGCACCGAGCATTGGCCCAGGCTCGGCGCACCACTCCGGCATGCTGGCCCGGCCAGGGGCGCATCCACAGTCGGCCCGTATCACGAGGAGGCGCGAGAAGGAGGCAGGAGCCTCGGACGCCCATGTCGAAGCTTCTCGAGCGGGGGGGCGGCCCGCGAAAGTGGCCAAGGGTGGACCGAGGAGGCAAGGATGCAAGGGTACCCTTGGGGAGGTTGCCCGTCCTGGCTATGCGGGTGGACTGTAAGAGACCTCGATGCAGGCACTGTCTGGGGAATGCGCCCGCATTGCAGTAATACTAGCGTGCGCGCCTGCTTTCATGTGATCCACGTCTTGGTGCGCAAGAATCCTGACGGCAGATTCGCTGGCTTGGTGCCCGCGCATTCCGCTGTACGATCGAAGTTTGCACCCAAATCTTTTTTTTGTTGTCCGATCCACGTGCGTGAGGAGGCTGCGCTGTCTGTGCCTCACGGCAGAGCCTAAAGCTACCGCAGGAAGGAATGCTGGTGGACGTATGGGGACGGACGGAGGAGGGAAAGAGCACCGAGGCGGCGGGATGGAGCACGGAGGCCGAGGGATGGATGAGGAACAGGAAGAATCTTCGGAGGACGACTCGGAGGAGGAGGAGGAGGAAAAGAAACTCGGCGGCGAGCGAGGAGGGGAAATGAGAAGGATACGGCCTTCTCAGAAGGCTTGGAAGTCCCCCGGCCTTCCGAGAAGTTCTACAAGCCTTCCCCGAAGACACCGAGAGTCCCTGCGAAGGCGCGAGGGCTTCTGAGAAGCCCGTCGCCTTCCGCGAAGGCCTTCCCCTTCCCGCGCCCCCCCCTCGCTCGCCGCCGAGACACAGGAGGAACCAGGAGAGGGACGCGGAGGACGAGCGCGGGGCTGAGCAGGCGGGGCGCCTCGCGCCCACGGCCGCCGAGAGCTCGAGAGCGCGCCCGCGGGAGCCTCGGGAAGTCCGGGCGCCTCGACGCCTGCCGGGCGCTCGCTGCGTCCGAGGCCTCGGGCCCGCGCCGCTCTCCTCACTGCGGGGCCCCACCTCCCAGGGGCGGCACGCCACGCCGCCCCGCGGGCTCGGCCGGGGACGCCTCTGCGGCCCCACGGTCGGCCCGCAGCCTCAGGAGGCGCGCGCGAGAAGGCCGCGAGGGCCCTCAGGAGGGGGCCCTTTATTATGGAGGCCCTCTTGGTGGAGCACGCAGGGGCCCAACAGGGGGGGCCCCTCTGGGGGCCCTCTTCTGCACCCCCCCACCTGGGCCACCCCCCTGTTGCCACCCGCCCGAGCATCTGCACCGAGCATTGGCCCAGGCTCGGCGCACCACTCCGGCGTGTTGGCCCGGCCAGGGGCGCATCCACAGTCGGCCCGCATCACGAGGAGGCGCGAGAAGGAGGCAGGAGCCTCGGACGCCCATGTCGAAGCTTCTCGAGCGGGGGGGGCGGCCCGCGAAAGTGGCCAAGGGTGGACCGAGGAGGCAAGGATGCAAGGGTACCCTTGGGGAGGTTGCCCGTCCTTGCTATGCGGGTGGACTGTACACCGGACGCTGGCCCAAGATAGGCCTGGCCGGGATCGGTACACGTGTGCGCGGTCCTCGTCGCCCGAGATGACAGATGAGAAGGGGGAAGACGAACAGGGCCGCCAGGGGTGATCGACAGCACCGGGGAGGTCTCTCCAGACATCCCGCGCCTCGGCTTCTTTGAGACACGGGCCCCCGACCTCGCGACCACTTCCTCGTGACCGATGTTCCATCGAGGGGCAACGATCGGGGGGGTCTGGCATAAGGGGGGGATGCATCGACCTGGAAATGGCGATACATCGTCGAGAGATCGGCGATGCGACCCCGATAGCCTCAGACTAATCGCGCGAGTCGTCCTTTGACGGTCCCAGGGCCTGGCGAGGGTTCCTGGATGCCGCACACGGCCAAAGCCCTCCCGTCTTTTTGTTTTCTCACGACGCGGGCATGTCTTGATGCGGAGTCGGGGGCGTCCAAGAGGGGGGCATCCAGGAGGGGGGCGGCGCAAATCATGGCCGGCGGCACGTGTGCGGCCCACAAGCGGGGGGGAAAGAAGAAGAGGCGCCATGACATCTGGAGAGATCTCATGGTCCCCGCCGTGACATCCCCCCCCTCCCGGCCAAAAGACCGTTTTTTGGATCGGCGATAACCCGGGTTATCCGGGGGTGCGGGAAGGAGGGGGCCGGCCGATAACCTAACCTTCGCGCTGTGGGCAGCCCTGCAGATGCCCGCGCCCCCCCACCCCAGACCTGCACAACCGGCAAGGTTAATTAGGTTACTCCAGATTTCGTCATAAAAGTGAGGGGGTCTGGACCCTCCAAGACAAGCCATTTCAGACCTCCCCCGTGGGAGAACCCTTCAAAACATCGTCCCCAGACCCCAGGCCCTCCAAGATAGCCTGGAAGAGACCCCCCCCGAAATGAGACCCCCCTCCCTTTATTACGAAATCTGGAGTATCCTTGGGGGGTGGGAAGTGGGGGCAAGCCCGATAACCCGGGTTATCGCCGGACCCTGAAGAAAACAGTCTCCAATCCTCACCCCCCTCTGGGCCGCTCTCGACGGAAGCGCTTCTCGGTGACTCCGCGGGCCGCTCGTGCGGACTTTCGGGGTGCCCCGCGCGCTTCGGCTCTCGCGCCAGGGGCGCCCCGCGAGGGCCCCTTCTCAGAGTTTCGAGGAGCGTCGCCGTCGTGGCAGCCAGACCCAGAGATCCGACGCTCCAAAACAAAAATTGGAGCGGACGGTTTTCGGCCGTTTTCGGACCCCAAGGGCCCACGCTGGGCCTCGCGGGACCGTCCAAAAACGGCACGGGACGAAAAACTGGCCCTGGGGAAGTGGTCCCGACCTCCGGGGCCCACGCATCAAAACATTTGAGCAGCCGGATGTCTGGGTCGGTGTCGTCCCCGATGTGGTCCATCCGAGGCACAAAGCCGCCTGCCCAGCAGCAGCCGCTGTCGGTTTGGGGCAACATGTGTTGTGCTGGGCACCGTGCCCACTCTCGTCTGTACCCCATTCGGGCGTGCCAAGGTGCCGGTTGACCTCTGGGGCCCACGCATCGAACAAAATTGCGGCGGCCGCTCTGCGCCGAGGCCTCGGCATGGCCCTCCGGGGAAGGCGCGACGGATCCGCTCTGTGGGCGCCCCTTTCCTCCTGGCCCCCTTCTCAGAAGAAGGAGCGACGGCATGCAGTCAATCCCTACCATGACGACTCGCGATAAGGATGCAGGGGCCTTGGACGGCCATTTCGCAGCTTTTCGAGCGGGGCGCGGCCAACGAAAGTGGCCAAGGGTGGACCGAGGAGGCAAGGATGCAGGGGTTACCCTGGGGGAGGTTGCCCACCCTTCTCGTGCGGGTGGACCGTGACCATGAACTCTTGGCGCTCCGCGCTGGATCGGCGCTGCACCGCCCTCCCCGGCGCGACGAGCGCAACAGGGGCGGCGCTGGACGCGCCGCCGAGGGGGCGCCCAGCGCCGAGCCACGAAATCCGCGCGGAGCGCCAAGAGTTTCTGTTTGTGTAGCTGTTCCTCCCTCGACTGCTGGAGGGCCACGCTGCGCAAACCTATAGATTTTCGGAGCTCCGCGCGGATTTCTCGGATCGGCACCGCCCTCCCCGGCACGCGGAGCGCAGCAGGGGCAGCGCTGGACGCGGCGCCACTGGACGCGCCGCCAAGGGGGGGGCCCAGCGCCGAGCCACGAACTCTGTCAGGAGGAGGAGGAGGAGGTGGAGGAGGAGCACGAGGAGGAGCACGAGGAGGAGGAGGAGGAGGAGGAGGAGGAGAGGAGGAGGAGGAGGAGGAGGAGGAGAAGGAGAGAGAGATGGAGGAGGAGGAGGAGGAGGAGGAGTAGGAGGAGGAGGAGGAGGAGGAGGAGGAGGAGGAGGAGGAGGAGGAGGAGGAGGAGGAGGAGGAGGAGGAGGAGTGAGGAGAAGTGCTGCTCTCAAGCAGCGTCTGGCCTTCGAGGCCCTCGCCGCTCGGCCCTGGGGGCCGGCCCGCATCACCTCTTGATGGCCGGGCTGGTGTGAATCACGACCGCGTCCGGGTAGTAGTAGGCCCTGAGGATCTCGGCCGCGGCGACGGAGCGGTGGCGGCCCTTCGTGCAGTTGATCGACACCGCGTGCAGCCCCTCGCTCTCGATCTTGTTGATGCACATCTCGAGCCACCGCGGGAAGAGGGCGCAGCTGGCGACGTTCTTCTGCACGGCCTCCGTCAGGCCGTTGTCCACCCTGCTCGGGGAGGCCCGTCGAGGACTCGGGCACGCGCCAGCACGGATCAGGGATCCGTGGAACTGGCGCGTCGGCGTCCTCCTCCTCCTCCTCCTCCTCCTCCTCCTCCTTCTCCTCCTCCTCCAGGTTCATGGCTAGGGGGAAAGCACCCCCAAACATGAGGCCATTGCCGCCCGATTCGGCGACGGATCGCGCCGAGTCCATGTGGAAACGGGACCCATCGCTGATCCACTCGCCCTGCTCCATGCTTGCGCTTCCTCGAAGGAAGACTGCTAGTCCAGTCCAGTCCCTCCCCCATCCCCCTGCCTCTCTGGGGTCGGGGGGAGACCGGCAGCTTAGCTCAGGGGCCCGCTCCTGACTGCCGCAGCTTTCATGTGGCCATGGGGCGCATGTAGGGCACCAGTATCGCGCAACCGCCATGAGGAGGGCACAGAAGCCTGCCTCGAGCAAGGCGCGTGTGCGAGCTGACTCGTAGGGCGGGCCGCTCGGGTGCAAAAGGTGACAAGGACCCAAACACACGACGGATTGATTAGTTCTTGTTCCATCCGCGGGCCCCGCAAGTCTGCATGTTTGATGGCCCCGGGGCCCGAGAACGGCCTCCAGAGGCCGAGGTGGAGACGAGTCGCCAGCGTCCGAGTGGAGGGTCGGATCGGCACGTCTGCCCCGGGTCCCGCCTGATGTCCGCGCCGCCGCCGCGCCCGTTGAGGATGCCGGCGTTGAAATTGGCCTGGCTGTCGGCAGGGGCCACCTCTCGGGAGCCCCAACGTTCAGTCTGGCATGTCCCTCGACGGACAAAGAATAAAACATCCGCCGACCCCGTGTCGGCAGTCGTCGCCTGTCCCTGCGCCCCCCCTTTCCCTGGGCCCGTCTCCCCTCCCCCCTTTCCCCCTTTTCCCTGGGCCCGTCGCCGCTCCCCTCCCTGTTTTTCCAGGGCCTCCCCCTCAAGAGCAACGTTGTCATTGAGTCGAAGGGGAGCCCCTTCCCTTTGATCCACTCCCTGCGGGGGGGGGGGGGGGCCTGGAGGGGGTCCCAGGGGGGGGTCCCTGGGGGAGTCCCGAGGCGGGTCCAGGGGGGGGGTCCCGCGTCAGATGCGACTCCCTCCCAGGGGTCCTGGGGCCCACACAAAGCCTCAGACGGGCCAAGAGCCGAGGCATTCTACCCGGCCCGCTCCTCCCTCCCCCCTCCTCCCCCCATCCTCATCTCTCCTCTTTCCTCCGTCCCCCTCCAGAACCGAACCGGCCTCCTGGACGCTCCCCAGCCCCGAGGACCTCCTCCCAGGACCCAGCACCAGGAACCGCCGGCCCCCCAAAGAGTCCAGGACTCCGCCCTTCCTGCTCGCCTCGTCCTGCTCCTATTCATTTCCCCCCTCTCCTCCTCCTCCTCCTCCTCCTCCTCCTCCTCCTCTCCTCCTCCTCCTCCTTCCCTCCTCCTCCTCCTCCTCCTCCTCCTCCTCCTCCTCCTCCTCCTCCTCCTCCTCCTCCTCCTCCTCCTCCTCCTCTCCTCCCTCCTCCTCCTCCCTCCTCCTCCTCCTCCTCCTTCCTCCTCCTCCTCCTCCTCCTCCTCCTCCTCCTCCTCCTCCTCCTCCTCCTCCTCCTCCTCCTCCTCCTCCTCCTCTCTCCTCCTCTCCTCCTCCTCCTCCTCCTCCTCCTCCTCCTCCTCCTCCTCCTCCACCTCCTCCTCCTCCTCCTCCTCCTCCTCCCTCCTCCCTCCTCCTCCTCCTCCTCCTCCTCCTCCTCCTCCCTCCTCCTCCTCCTCCTCCTCCTCCTCCTCCTCCTCCTCCTCCTCCTCCTCCCCCCCTCATACTCCCTGACGTCCTCCGCCTCCTGCTCCTCAACGCCCTTGTCCTGCTCGTCGTCTCCGTCTGCAGGGGCGGCGGCACCGGCCGCAAGGCCTTCGCAATAGGCTGGGGGCGACTTGTTATTTTATGTTTGATTATTGTTGAATTCTTTTTGGGCTCTTCTGGACTCTTCCTCCGAAATCTGTCTGTGGGAGGCCAGGCCCCACCTGACCCCAACGACCTGTTATCTTATGCGTGATTCTTGTTGGATTCTTTTTGGGGTCTCCTGGACTTTCCCTCCAAACTCTGCCTGTGGGAGGTCGGGCCCCATCCGACCCCCAACGACCCCGCGCGGAGCCCGCGGCTGCGGAGGCCCGCCCCGCGCGGAGAGGGGCGGAGACCCCGCACCCCCGGGCCCCGCCGCTCCTCCTCGGTGCCCCCGAAGCAAGGGAACAAAAATCACGACGGGAGGTCCTACGAAAGTCGGCTGCACGCAAAGAGTGACCCTGGGTAGGAGTGACCTCTGGTGCGCGGCTTTTTGGGGCCCGCGGGGAGACCAAGCCTGGGCGCGCAAGCCGCTGCTGCCGCTTCGTCTTCAGCCATCTGAGGAGCCATCTGTGCCCGCACCAAAGGTCACTCCGGCGAAAGGTCACTCTTACGTCAAGTCGAACATGTTCGTTCTCTGGGGGCCCTTACTGGGCCTCGGGACCGTCAGCACAGCGACTCGGGAGAGGAGAGACCAGTCCGGGGGACACGGTCGGTACCTCTGGGGGTCGGCGTCACGAGCAAAGCATGGCCTCGGGGGTCTGGGCTCCCTGCTCCCTGCACTCCCCCACCCCCTTTTCCCCTCCCGCCCCCCTTCAAGACGAGGCCAGGACGAGGACAGACTCGGGTGAGGACAAATCGAGCATTTCTGAAGTCCGTCGGTTCTGGAAGGTGGCTCGGGCGACGCGGCCTTCTCACAGCGTTCCGGAACGCTCTGAGAGCGTTCAGGAGCGCTATGGGGCCGATTTATCCTCGTCCTAGCCCCGCACGACCCTCCCCCCCTCCCCTCCCCTCGGAGCCCGTGCGTTGTGGACCAGTGCTGCATCGCAGTGCAACGCCTTCGTGTAATTAGCGCTCTGGGAAAACCGTTTAAACGAGCCGCGTGATAGATTTATAATCACAGCGGCACTGGTAGAAAGAGAAGATGGAGAGGACCACTCTGCTAAAGGCCTCCTAGATATGGGGTCGGAATAGATGGGGTCGGAGGATCGCGCCGCATCGGCGATACATCGGCGATACATCGGCGATACATCGCCGATGCATCGGCGATGCATCGGCGACATCGGCGATACGGCGCAATCCTCCGACCCCATCTACTCCGACCCCATCGGGGAGGCCTTGATCTGCACTGCACGCTCTGGCACTCCCCGCCGACAACCCCGCCTTCCCTGCTAATTGGGCCTCGCCTCCTCCGCCGCGAATCTGCGAGGCTCCCCAGCCAGCGAGGGTCTGGGCCCCCCCGGGGCGCCTTGCGGAACGCCTTGCCCCACGTGTAGATCGTGAGATCCCTGTGCTGCTGCACGCTCAGGGCCGCCGGGTCGGGAAGGAAGTCCGCGAAGTCTCCTGCAGTGGAACCGGGTGTTTCCAAGGGTGTATCTGGCCCTAGCGAGGGACGCACATAGGGGGGGGGGCTGGCTCAGGGTGACAAACATCGACCTGGAATCGGCGATACATCGCCGACAGATCGGCGATAAGCCCCCCATAGCAAATCCGCACCATGGGCAGGGTGGGGCTATCAGGCCCAAACTGGCGATGAAGGGCGGTTCGGGGTCGATGCGTTTCCCTCTGAGCCTATCGCCCCCCCCACTCCCCCTGTCGTTGCCCCTGGCCAAGGGTGTCCCCTGGATTTTTCCACGGCGGCCATGCGCCCGCGCTGGCGTCGCCGCCGCGCCAGTGCGGCGGGACGTACTTACCCAGCAGAGCTCGAGCTAAAGAATGTTTCTCGTTTTTTTTGAATCGTGTTCCTTCGCTCTGTCTTCCTTCAGCCTCTGCTGCGAAACGACATCGAAACGAAAACGGTCCACGACAACGCCAAAACACCGCTCAGCTCGAGCCCTGGGACCCTGTGGGTTGGTGGGCGCAGCGGGGGTCGTCGGGTCCTGCCACGACGTCGCCCTCGCCGCCCTCGGCGAAGCCGGGCTGCTCCTGTTTGGCGACGTCCACGAAGCGGGTGGCGCAAGGGGGTCTGGGCTTCTGCACAGGGAGCCCACAAAGCATGCACGCGCCCAACCACGTAATGCGGGATGACGATGAAAACAACAAATGGGGGAGAACGATGAAAACATAGTTTACTGCTACTCCTGCACAAGATTCTGACTGGAGGAGAACGAACGAAGCGCCGTGCACGTCAGGGGTGCGTTGGCAAATAAGTGAAACAGCAAGTTCCGCTGCCGGAGGCGCGGCTGCGAATCAAGAAGACGCCGCGCAGACAGCGACGACGGCGGCGGCGAAGGGGGGGGAGGACGACGAGGGGGAGGAGGACGAAAGCGAGGAGGAAGGCGAGGAGGAAACAGCACTGGCAGGCTCACTGCTCACGCTGTTTCAGTCCATGTGAGTGGCTCTCCCACCACCCCGTAAGCAGAGACAGTCCACTCTACATTCAGCCAAACCATCCATATCTGCTGAATGCTACAGCTGCGAAGAGAAGCGCCTTGCGACTCCGCGCCAGTCTCCAGGTCTGTGCCGCCACAGCTCCGCCAAGGCGTCTCGGCCACCGGCCGCTGCGCAGGCGAAGTCAAACACATTGCGCTTCCATGTGTTCCTCGGTCTGCCCCGCCTCGGGGGCCCGAAAGGGCGGGCTAGGATGAACGACCCTGGTTGGAATACCGTTCGTCGCGTGACATTGTCTTCTGGTAGACAAGCGATTTTTCCAATCAGCTCGAGCTGCTTGCAAGCTAAACTGGATGTCAGACGATTCCTGCCGCACCTCTCCAGCACGGCTGCGTTGGACACCCGGCTGAGATAGGAGTGAGGGACTCCTGCGATTCTTCGCAGGCGCCGCGCTTGGAAGGCGTCCAGTCGCGATCTCTCTGCCTGGTTCAACCAGAGGGTGTGCAGGCAGTACATCAGCTTGGGCACGACACAGGCTTCAAACATCATGACCTTCTTGGGTAGACATATCTTTGCGTGTCTCCACAGTCTGCACAGCGTGTCGAAATCTTTCTGGGCCATGCCGGTGCGCCGACTGAGTTCAGCTCCGCTCCCGCCGTTTGCGTGGAGCAGCCCCCCAAGATACACCATGTTATCCTTCTGGGTGATCGGTTGACCGTCAGGGCGTAGGAGCTGTGTCTGGCCACGAATTGACATTACCTCTAGCTTGCCCCAATTAAAACATAAGCCATAATTGGTGCCGGCCTCTCTGATGCTCTCCATGAGATCGCGGATGTACTCCTCTGTCACACCAACAATCAATGTGTCATCGGCGTAGATCAATTCGCTCAGGTGCAGCCGGCCATCTTGATGAATGCCTCTGCCGAGCATGCTGCGCGTCGCGTCGAACATCAGCAGGGTCATCACGATCGAGAAGAGAAAAGGCGACAGCGGGCATCCCTGTGAGATCCCGAACGCTTGCGGCCTTGAGTCGGACATGGACCCCGCGTCGCGCACGCAGAAGCTCCGGTTAGTATATGTGGCCTTGACCGCCGATGCGAACTTCTCGGGCGCACCGAAGCGGACGAGCGCCTGCGCCAAGCTATCGGGAGACACGCTGTCGAACGCCTTCGCCCAGTCAAGCGCGAGGAGAATCAGCTTGCCTGCTTCGGAGTCCCACGCGTCCTCGATCAAACGCCTGGCGATGAACAGAGCGTCCGCTGTTCCCCGGCCAGATCGGGAGCCGAATTGAGTGGTCCATATGCGTTCTTCGGCCCCTGCCTTTTTCAGTCGCGACAACAATATCATTGCGTACAACTTGTGCCCAAATCGGCAGAAGGGATATGGGTCGATAATTTGCACAGTCAGAAGAATCGCCTTTCTTGAATATAGCAGAAACGACAGCCTCGTGCCAGGCTTCGGGAACGTCTGCTTCCAGCCAACACCGGTTGCAAAGTAAGACGGCCCACTGGCAAGCTGGCGTCTCAGCCACGCGCGCAGCCTTCCAGAACTCAGCTGGCACGCCGTCCTTTCCCGCGGCCCGGTTCCGCTTCAGAGCTCGCGCCGCTTCGCATACTTCCTGCTCGGTAATCGGCCCCAATTCTGTCGGGAGTGCGTCCCCCACTGGTTCGGGATTGTCGACAACCGTAGTCGGCCTCACTGCCCACTGCACGTTCTCGAAATATTCTGCCAGAGTTTGCGCTCTCAGGTCGCTGTCTACAAGACGCCCTTGTGAGTCCTTCATTCGGCCCTGCGCGGCCGTCAAACCTTTGCGCAACCTTCGGACTTCGTCCCAATCTCCGGTCTGCAGTCGCTTGTCCAGCCAGATGATCTCGTCGTTCTTCACAAAAGCTTCTGTCCTACCATTGAGAATCTTCTCGCGTGCCAGATGGCCCCCCGCCCGGGCCCTGTTCCTAGCTGCGATCAGTTCCACCGTGGCGTCGCTGATCCACGGACGTCTGTGCGCCTGCCGGGTCTGGGGCAGACACGCAGCAGCAGAGGCAGAGAAGGCATCAACCATGCTATTGTTCAGCTCGTCGAGCGTCTGCCGGGCCCCCGACGCTCTGCTGCCATGTAGTCCGTGAAGGCGTTGTTGAAGCTTCGCTGGAGCGGTGCTTGAGCGAGCGCCTGCACGTCGACTTTCTGCCGGCACGATTGGTGGGCGTCGTCGATGTCGAGCTGGGCGTAGCACAACAGCAAGAAATGGTGAGAAGCGAGAGCTATATCTTTGTTGCTTCGGACGTCTGTCACGCACTCCAGGCGTGCACCTGAGCAAAACAAGAAGTCGATTTGGCCATAATGTTCTGGGACTGCTGGACTGGACGGCTGTGATCCGACATTGTAGCACGTGACCTGCTGCTCTGCGGGATGGTTGAAGAATGTGTTCGCGATCACGAAGTCATGGGTGCTGCACAGCTCGAGCAACAACGTCCGATTGGAAGACGGATTATGCTGCGCGGCAGGGTTGCCGAATATGTATTCCCCCAGGTGCGCGGACTCCCCGGCGAAGCGCCTGTGCAGCCTCGCATTGAAATCGCCTAACACCACTGCCCGTTGCCGGCCAGATGCACCAGATAGCTCTTCTCCAAGCTGTGTAAAAATCCCGTCTGGCGTCCAAGGGCTTGCCACTGTGAGGGGCGTACACACTGAAGATAGGAAGCTTCCCACCATGGACACGCAGAATGATAAACATGATCCTGGCAGAAACCATCCGACAACCGACGGTGCTTCTCCGGATGTCTGGCGCGATCAAGAAAGCAACGCCGGCGGTATCCTGATCGTCTGAGTCCCCCGATTGGATCAGTAGGAAACCTTTGTCTGTAATATCGTACACGGGCTCGTACTTGTGAGGTTCTTGTAATGCCAAAATATCAATACTAAGCTCCTGCATGTGAACCTGGAGTTCCTCTACCTTTGCCTTGGTGAGCCCCTCCACGTTCCAGGAACCCAGCAGAGTGTCCCTCCCGCAAGGGCGCAGACTCCCACCTCGAAAGCCAGGGTCTCCAGCGCCATTGCTCCCAGCACGTGCATATGTACAAGTTGATAAAGATTTCGATTGTGAAACTCTCGGTGAAACCGTGCCGGACGGCTCCTGTAGACCCTATTCTGAGCCGCCGCCTTTGCCGCGACCCTTGGAGCCCTTCATGCCCGTGGTGGCTTTCACGGCGAGGGAGTCGCACTTGTTCGTAAGGTCCGTCACCTCCGGGCTGCTGTGGAGCTCCTCCCAAGAGGCCCAGTCCCCGTGCCATTTGCGAACGACCTTGTCTGGGAAAATGTGCGCGGTCACTGCCAACTCCCCCCCAACCCAAACCGAGTAAGGGGCCTCGTCGCTCACGGAGACTGTGTATGGGATGTCCCACGCCTTCTTGAAGACGTGCTTCAGGCCAAAGCAGAAGTTCCGAGCTGCCCTCTCCATAATTGGGCGGTCCTGGTTTGCCCAGATGTTCCTGCCTCCGGACTTCAACCCTGCCTTCCTCAGGAAATCCACTGCCGCATCTCGCTGACCAGAGTTCTGGAACTCCGCGAACAATACCCCGCCGAAGTCCCCCTTCGAGTAGATCTTGGCTGGGGGTGGGCCCTGGAGCGAAGAAAGTTTGTCGTGAAGCCAGGCACTGGCCGCCTCCAGCGAGTCGAGCGAATCGAGATTGCCTACCACTGCTGTAATATTCCGCTTGTCTGTCACTCCCCCTCCTCCCGTGCCATGGCCGCCTGAATCCTTCTTGGGGGTCGTGTGAAACGAGCTGCCCTTCTCGGAGAGCTGCTTGACGAGGTTCTCGAGCTTCTCGATCTGGACTTCGGTGATGTCGATACGTTTCTCCACGTTGCTCAGGCGGACGTCCGCCGAGTCCGCGAGGGACGACATGCGCAGGTCGAGATTCCCGAAGCCTTTCTGGAGGTCCTGAATCGCCTTAGTCATGGGCGCCATCTCCTTCCGGAGGAGACCTGCGATACCCGCCATCGTAACCTGCCCCCTTCCCCGCTGCTGTCCTCCACCACTCCGTCGAAGTTCAACTGTTCGACTGGTCCTGGGATCAGCTCCTCCTCATCCTGGTCATCCTCCATCTTCTGGTAGCCATCCTTCGGGAGTAGAGGTGAAAGAGGGGAATCCGAGTACTTAGTGCGCGCCTTTTTCATGAACGGGTTGTTGAACAGCTTGCCCACGGGGGTACCCGGTGGTACCCGGTGCGCGAGCTGGCACGATCGCGGTAGCATCCGACGCCGTTCCGGGCTGCGGAGAAGACATGGCGAACTGCGAGAAGTGATAGGACTGGAAGAGAACGGTTCAAAAAATAGTTTTCCAGCCCGCGGCCGGTTTTTTCTAATCGTCATCCCGGGCACCGCCGCGTGAACACGACCCCCCGGCATTCATTAATCGTCATCCTCCATTACGGCCGGACAGGGCTTTGCAGGATCCTGCAAGATCCTGCAGGATCCTGCGAGGTCCTGCAACCAAGCCCGGGAGAGCGCACGCCTGGCGCCTCGAGATCCTGCGAGATCCGACGCTCTGGCTGACCCCCACTTGCATGGACCCCCGTCTCAAGGCCCCCGATCAAGAACATGCGACCCAGTCGGCCGAACTGAAGAGCATTGGAGGGTACCTTCCCCCAGGATGCACGAGAGCATCCAGCAAGCAGAAAGAACATTCGGGTACCCTCTCCGAACCGACCTCGATCTTGTACCTCGGTCCGACTGTAAATGAATACGGTCCCCCAGCCCGCGAGAACAGCCTCGTGAGACGAAAACTCGCGCCATGCGTACTTTCGCAACCAGCGTGGATCAATGTACGCGCACGTTCTTCCTTCGCTCCTGCTTCTAAGAAGAGGGAGGGGATTACAAGAGAAAGGGCGCAGGGGCCTTCCCAGATGGGCCTGGAGGCTTCTGAGAAGGCTTCTCAGAGAAGCCGGCCCTGACTCCGGATCCGCCCTACTTTGGGGAAATTCGTAAGTAGGGCTTGGAATTTCCGCCTTACTTTTCGAGCCCCGCTGATGCCAATTTCCGCCCTACTTTTCTGTTGCTGTTTCTGTGGATTTCCGACCTATTTTATGTTGGGTGCAGCAATTTCCGCCCTACTTTTTCGGCCTCTTCTGGGTGGATTTCCGACGCAATTTTAAGTTGGAAAAAAAAGCCAAAGTAGGGCGGATCTGGAGTCAGGGGAGCGAACCTCTGAGACGCCCGTTTGCCTTCTCGAGGAGCTCCGCCGCCTTCTCAGAAGCCCCCCCTCCCCCCCCGCGCCGCCCCCCTTCTGGGCGCCGCCGAGCTCCGACCGCTGCGCCGTGGCCCACTCCAGCAGGCCCTCCCCGAAGACCTGAAAGGGCCTCCCACCAACTGGGGCCGGAGCAGACGGAGGCCGGAGGACCGCGCCGCACCGGCGACGCGGCGGGGACGCGTCGGCGATGTCGCGGCGGTGCGTCGGCGACGTGGGCGATGCACATCGGCGACGTCGACGCGAAGCAGGTCGGGCCCCACACCGAGCCGCATCGGCGACGCGTCGGCGATGCGCCGCGATCCTCCGAGCCCATCCGCTCCGACCCCACCCGGGAGCCCCGGCAGACCGCGGGGTCCTGCTCCAGCTGCAGCAGGCTCCAGTCGGCCAAATCCTCGGACTCGATGCCGTCCACCGTGACCTCCGGGGCCCCACCGAGAGACGGCCGATGGGGAAGGGGCCTTGGGACACACAAATAAATACACACAAATATCAGGATTCCCCATATTTTCAAATATTTTCTGGGTTTCTGTCTTACCCCCCACTTCCCATAGTTTCCATATTTTCTGGGGAATCGAGGATTCATTGTGCCTGCGTGTTTCTTTTCCTCCTGAGATGGGCTCGGCGAGGGCGCCGAGAGAGGGGGGGTGGCGCGAGGGGGACGGCCTTCTGGGATAGGCAGGCGCGTTCCCCTGCTCGCATAGGAGCGACTCGCACAGGGCCTGGATCCGCCGAGGGGGATTACGATACAGTCGGGGCCTTGACCTAAGGAGCCCAAAATAAGGAACGAGGCCCCTTTTTTCCATAAGTTAAATTTCGCTTTCCGATCGAAAACATAAGGAAAACCTGAGGCAAGCTGCGAAACACTTAAGGAACGCGGAGCCCCTCCCCAACGAAAAGGGTTCCTTCTTCAGGGCCCCGACTGTACGCTGCATCGATGCAGACGTGTGCTCTTCGGACGTTTGCGAGGAGGCACTCCGCGAGTAATGCCACGCGCTCGGCGATGAGAGGGCGGAGTGGCTTCTCTAGGCCCCGGAAGCTGCTGAAAAAGCTCTCAGAGGCTTCTAGGAGAAGGCTTCGTAGAAGCCGCACGGCCCTTCTAAGAGGGCCCCGTTCCTTCTGAGAGGCGCCGCGCCGCCTTCCTCGCAGCCGGCCCCCCTCGCGCAAACCGCCCTGGTGGGCGCCGCCAAGACTGCAAGGCTGGGGGAGACAGCCTGTGCCTGGCCGACCTGGGTCGCAGGGCCCAAGATGAAGAGCGATGACGCGGTGCCGACTGTACGGGGTGCGGTCCCCAGGGGAGGGTGGCAGAGAGAAGGATCTCCTCTCCAGAGGCCCCCGCAGAGCTCCCTGAAGGTCCCTGGAGGTTCCTCGGAGGCCTCCAGGAGGCCCAAGACAACTAGATTGCAACCTATCTGGTGCAATCCACCGCCGTGACACTCATTTTTCTATGATCGATCAATCTCCCACCCGTCGCGAGATCCGTAAGATGACATACGCCTGCCGGTATTCGGGGGAGTAACTTCGGTGCCCATATGGCAGCTTTGACCGTATAATTCAATGCACGTGCTGCACCTTCGCGCTGAGCAGATTCCACTCCGCCCACTCCCCGCCGAATCGCAAGCATTGTGAGCCTGGACTGATGAACATTGTCGCCGCCGCATTGTGCGTGTGGTGCCAAGGCGACAGCCTATCAAGCCGTAGACGTAGGGCACCGGGGCGAATACCAGAAATCGGAGCAGACTGGGCAGGGCACCACCCATATGGCACCAAGGCGGCAGCCAGCAACCAAACATCGCAGCAGACTGGGGCACCAACCATTGCAGGCTACCGAGGCGGCAAGTAGAAACTGCCACAGACACTTCCAGTCCCTGGAGCGAGGTCCTTCCTGGAGCGACCCAGTCGGGCATGCGCAAACGCTGCTTCGGGGGAACATGTGAAACTCCTGCATCGCTCCCTGAGAGTTCGGCCACGTCAGGGGCGGTGGTGGTGGTGGTGGTGGTGGTGGAATAGATCGTTCTGGTGGCTTCAGGTTATAATTCGGGGTTCCGGCGGCCGGTCGGGACGACTCTGGCACCCTCAGAACGGTCTCGGCGAGGCGCAGCCGCTGAAGGTAGCCCGAGGCTGGAAAGCCACCGAGAACCAACGAGAGCACCCGAAAACCTCAAGCTTCGGACCGAGACTGGGCCGCCGATTCCAGCTCGAAGTCCACCCCCCCACACGAGCTGGCCACGACCTCCAGGCTGTCGCCGACGCTCACCGTGACGCCGCGGTCTAGGTGGGCGAAGAGGCCCCCTGGGTACCTTGGGGCTGCGAGCCTGAGCTTAGGTCGAGCATGTCCTCCCGCAGGCGGATTTTGCCAGAAAAATGAAAGGTAGTCAAAACATGCTCGAACATGAACACAGATCGTCGAAACATCGTCCCCAGACTATTCTTGGGCTATGTTTGAACATTCCTTCGGGAGCGGCCAAGAGAGGGGTGTCCAACAGGGGTGTGTGCAAATCATGACCGGCGACATGTGCGCGGCCCAGCGGGGGGGCCAGGGACGTAATGAAACAAGAAGAGGCGCCATGAGATCTGGGGAGATATCGTGGCCCCCGCCATGATCTCCCCCCCCCTAGTCATCACCCCCCTCTTTTCCGCCCCCGATGACTCCTGCAGAGGGACAGGCCCGACTTAAAGCTCGAGCCCGCTCGGCGCCTGGCGGCCCCCCGCGGCCGCCCGAGCGCATCTTGGCATCGAGCCCGCCGACCGTGCCATGGTTCCGGCCGCGTGGGCCTCGACGCCCATGGCGGGCTCACAGGCCCAGAGATCCGACGCTCTTCAAGGGGCCCAAGGACACACAACTAAATACACACAAATGAACATATTCCCCATCTTTTCCTGTATTTTCGGGGTTTTTGTCTTCCCCCCCCCACTTCCCATATTTTCCCATATCTTCCTGGGGATCGACGTTTCATTGTGTCTGTGAGTTTTTCTCCTTCCTGAGCTCTGACAGACATCGGGGCGGGCGGCATCCGGCCGCTTTCGGCCTCCGGGGGCCCTCGCCGGGCCTCGGGACCACCGTAAAACTGAAGGGGCCCTGGGACACACACAAATAAATACACACAAATAAAAATATTCCCCATAGTTTCCTGTGTTTTCTGGGCTTTTGTCTTCCCCCTCACTTCCCATATTTTCCTATATTTTCTGGGGCATCGCCGATAAATTGTGTCTGTGTGTTTCTTTCCCTCCTGAGAAACGACCCGGGGCGAAATGGACCTCCAGCGGCCCACGCGTCGAACACACTGGAGCGGCTGGATGTCTGGGATGGGGTCGGAGGAGTGCACCGCACCGCCGATGTATCGGTGATGCACCGGGCGACGTCGGCGATGGATCGGCGACGTCGGCGTGAAACAAATCCAGGCTCCACATCGAGCGGCGCGATCCTCCGACCCCATGTATACTCGGACCCATCTGGGAGGCCTCGAGCTCAGAAGGGACCCGCCCCACACATCCGACCGTGTGATCGTTTCAACGCGCGGCCCCAGCAGTCCCAACCCCGTCCCCTCGGGCAAGTTTCCCACCCCGAAGTTATTTCTGATGGTCCCAGGGCCTAAGAACAGTCAACAAAGGCCGAAATGAAGGAACAACAGCCACGCGTTCCAAAATATCACACCGTCAAAGATCTGACCCGCAGGGCGCTCCGAGAACGCGGCGGCGCGCAGGGAAGCGCGCACCTGCTCCGCGGCCGCGGGCTCCACCGGCACCTCGGCACGCCCGACTGGGGTGCAGACGAGAACGGGCACGGCACCCAACACCACGAATGTTGCCCTAAGCCGACAACGGCTGCTGCTGGGCACGCGGCTCTCTGCCCCGGACGGACCACATCCGGCACGACACCGACCCCGCCATCCGGCTGCTCCACTTCTTCCGATGCGTGGGCCCCCGAGGTCCGGGACCACTTCCCGCTGCAGGGCCCGTTCTTCGTCCCAGGTCGTTTCATTCGGGGGCGGCCAAGAGGGGGGCGTCCAAGAGGGGGGGCGCAGATCATGGCCGGCGGCACGTGCGCGGCCCAGGTGGGGGGGGCCAGGGACGTAATGAAGTACGAAGAGGCGCCATGAGATCTGGGGAAAAATCATGGCCCACGCCATGATATCCCCCCCCCTAATCATCACCCCCCTCTTGGTCGCCCCCGATTCTTGACGGTCCCGAGGCCTGGCGAGGGCCCCCGGAGGCGGAAAACGGCCAAACGCCGCCCGCTCCAATCTTTTGTTGGAGCGTCGTGTGTCTCTGGGGGCAGCGGGCCCCGTCCAAAGAGTGGACAAGAGCTGCTGCTGGCCTCCGCCTTCCGCTCTGTTTGTATCGCACCCGCCTTTTTCGGCGGCGAGCCCCAGGGGGGAAGCGAGCAGGGGCTTGCCTTCGCAGAAGGCTCAGACGTCCCCTGGCCTTCTGAGAAGTTTTCGGGCGCCGCTGATTTAGTACGGCCCGTCCTGTGATCGCGCTCTTCCAAGATGATGGCCCCAGAGGCTCCAAAACGGTGCCCCAAGACGGCCCCAAGAGGTGCCCAGCAGGCCCCAAGCCTTCGGAAAAGTTTTCTAAGCCTTCCTCGGAGGCACACGAAACTTCTCAGGAGGCCGGCGGGCTTCTGATAAGCCCCGCCGCCTTGTGAGAGGGCCTTCACCTGCTCGCTTCTCCCCCTCGCTCGCCGCCGAACCTGGGTCCATCAGAGGTCCCGAACGTGTCACGGCGGCGGCCCCTGCAGGCTGGTGTATAGCGTGTCGCCCTCGAGGGACAAACCATCTGCTTTGGACGTGGGGTGGCTAGAGGCCTCCTAGATGGGGTCGGAGCAGATGGGGTCGGAGGATCGCGCCGCATCGGTGATGCACTGGCGATGCCTCGTCGGCGTCGGCGATGCAGAGGCGACGTCGACGTGAACCAGATCGGGCCCCACTTCGAGCCGCATCGGCACATCGGCGATGCAGCGCGATCCTCCGACCCCATCCGCTCGGACCCCACCTGTTCCTGGCGTGGGGTGGCGTCCAGCGCCAGCTCCCGGGGCGGTGGCAATCCCCGAACCAGGGGAGGAACCAACAGCTGCACAAGCATGCACTGCCTTGGAGGTCCGCGCCGACTTCCGAGATGGGCGCCTCGACCCTCTCCCTGGCGCGCCGAGGGCGCCAGGGTCGACGTCGCCGGGGAGGCCCCGGCGCCGATGCGAGACATCCGCGCGGACCTCCGAGGAATTGAAGGGGCCCCAGGACACACAAATAAATACACACAAATAAAAAGATTCCCCATATTCTCCCATGTTTTCTGGGTTTTTGTCTTCCCCACCATTTCCCATATTTTCCTATATTTTCCAGGGGGTCGACGATTAATTGTGTCTGTGTGTTTCTTTCCCTCCTGAGGAATGATGCTTCCTCTCTTTGTGCCGCTTTTGGTTCTTCGAGTCCCGCTCCGCTTGCTGGGCCGGGCAGGGTCTGCTGCCGGCCCCGCGCCTCCGCGCTCTCCTCGGCTTCACGCAGGAGGTCTCGCCATCGCTCGGGCGTCCGTTCCCTGGGAATTCTTCGACTCCGTGCGCGCACCCTTCGCAAGATGGTCCAAGATGCTCCTCTCGCCGAAGAAAAAGGCTCACGTCCGAGCGCTGCCGACGAGTGGCCCTGGGCACGAGTGACCCTGAACGCGCAGCCTGCGAGGGGGCGTCAACACCCATACACGCAGGCCGCTGCTATCGCACAGCATTGGGCGCCCGAGTTATCCGGGGTAACTCGGGCCCGGGGTAACTCGGGTTTGGAGTCCCGAAAAACGAACCCGAGTTAGCCCTGACCCGAATTATCCCTGATGATTTGGGGCTCTGGACGCCCGAATTATCCGGGGTAACTCGGGCCCGGGGCAACTCGGGTTCGGATTCCCGAAAAACGAACCCGAGTTAGCCCTGACCCGAGTTACCCCTGATGATTCGGGTCTCTGACAGCATGCAGGGACCACGGGGACAGCTCGGCGGTAGACAGAGCTCCTTTTCATCAAAGCGCCCTTTCGAGACTGTCGCCATAGGGCACTCCACGTGAGTACCAGCACCGCATTCCGAGAGTGCACCCCGGCGGCGTCGTTAGTCGAAGTCCAAGAGCACACGAGTGCATCTGGCGAGACGAGCGTCGACTAGCGAAACCGACTGCGGACTGCACCAATACAGTCGGGGCCCTGAAGAAGGAATCCTTTTCGTTGGGGAGGGGCTCCGCGTTCCTTAAGTGTTTCACAGCTTGCCTCAGATTTCCCTTATGTTTCCGATAGGAAACCGAAGTTTAACTTATGGTAAAAAGAGGCCTCGTTCCTTATTTAGGGTTCCTTAGGCCAACGCCCCTACTGTACACTCGAATGCCAACGTCGAGTGAATCCGTGCAAATTTCCTCGGTCGACTTGTCTGGGGGGCGTTCTGTCAATGCCCGACCAATGGGCCCGCACCAACGGTCACTCCGGCGAAGGGTCACTCTTGCGCACGATCGAAGGTCACCCAACGCCTCAACCCATGCCCCAGAACTGGCTTTTCCAAAGGCCGAAAATAGCGGATAACCTCGCGCCGTGATTTGTTCATTGGGCACTCTTGAAAGCGTCTGACCCTGACCTTCTCGAATGCTTCTTCTATCGTAAGGGGGGGTCCTTAGCCCAGGGTCGGCGGCACCAGCCGGCAGGCCTCAGCAATAGCAGAAAGCCTGCCGCCGTGATCTGCTCATGACTCGAGGGGGGTCTCGGCCTCACGCACGGTCGAGCTGTCGCCCCGCTCCTCGGCCACACGCAAGACGGTCCCTGGGTAGTTATAAGAGTGACCTTTGATGCGCGGCAGTGTTCGGAGGCACGGGGGAGCCAAACTCGGGCGCGCAAGATGCCACTGTAGCATCGTGCTCGACGATCGGGGGACCCCAAGGGGCCCGCACCACAACGGTCCCTCGAAGGGTCCCTCTCACGTGCAGTCGATCTCCGTGCCCAGTTCGTGAGCAGGGGACGACCGTCCTGGCATTCCTTCAGGCTTGCCACGACATGTTCGTAGAACCAAGACGTGCCCTCAGAACACAAAATTCACGTTCTCAGAGCATCCACCCGATGCGTGAAAACACGGCACACCCTCAGCCAGACATGTGCTGAGAACATCTCGTGCAAGCCACAAGAGGTTCTCAGAACATTCTTGGGTGGGCCTATAGGCATCGGGGGCGGCCAAGAGGGGGGTGTCCAAGAGGGGTGTGTGCAAATCATGGCTGGCGGCATGTGCGCGGCCTAGGGGGGGGGCCAGGGAACGCATTGAAATAAGAAGAGGCGCCATGAAATCTGGGGAAACCTCATGGCCACCGCCATGATTCCCCCCCCCCTAGTCATCACCCCCCTCTTTGACTCCCTACCAAACCACCCCAACCCAACCCGAAGAGCCGAATTTCGGGTTGGGGGGGAGGGGACGGGCTTCATGTGTGTTTTCTCAACGCTCCCCGACCCCCCCCAACTGGAAATGGAGGGCAAATTGGGGCCTTCGGGTTGGGTTGGGGTGGTTTGGTGGACGGTGACTCTCTGCCGCCCCCGAAAGCAAGCCAAGACGCCTCGCCACCGCGTGCCTTTCCACCCCGCCGGAGCACCCGGCGCGCGGCCTGCTCGGCGGCGCCGCCCGGCCTCTCCTCCGGGGGCTCCGCCGCGCCCTCGGCGGCGGCGGGGCCGCGGCCCGCGGCCTCGAAGGCCCGCAGGGCGTCCTGTCTCCGCGGGCGGGGCTTCGCGCTGCTGCTTCGGGGGGGGGGGGCGCCGCAGGGAGGCACGAACGCCTCGGCACGAGCTCGAAGCTTCCCGACCGTTCTCCTCTCGCGCTGCCCGGCGCAGAACACCCGGGCTGGTCGCGCGCGCGCGCGCGACGCGCGCGGCCCACCTCCGAGGAGGGTGCCCAGCGTGCCTGCGTGCATTCACATGCCGTCGGCCCATACACAGCCTCGGGCCGGAGCCCGAGAGCAGCAGCGGCTCACGTAGCCCATAGGCCGCCACGGCTGCATGGGGCTCTCTGACGCTGAGGTCGCTCGTTCTGCGCCGCCGGCGGCAGAAACCGACCCAGCCCAACGGCTGCATGGCGCTGCACGGGCGCCAGCGCCACACCCGCTTGCCCGCCGGCCCAACGAAGCGATGGGCTCCCGACCGTCCTGCAGATTCCATGCAGGTTCCTCCCGCCCTCCACTTTTCCCGTCTTCTTCCCCTCGCGCTCCTGGAGGAGCAGCGCGTTCAGCTGTGCTTGTTTGCGTGTTTCCCTCCTGAGCTGTTGCTGCGTGTTCGAGGCGCCTGTCGGTGGCGACATCCGAACCTTACCCCCGCCAATCATCGATTCTCATGAATCGATGTGCGGGGGCAGGTCGCAGGCCTAGAGATTGACACCAACACCAATATCGGCGGTGTGCAGCCACCGAGGGAGGAAGATCCCGATCTCGGTGATGGTGGTAATATTCGGACTTCCAAGGTGGCCGAAATATTGCCACCAACACCGAAATCGAGGATCGTCTTCCCCCTGTGGAGGCAACCCCTTGTGTTGGTGTTGGTGCCCATTTCTAGGCCTCCAAGCAGGGTTCGCATTTCACCACGTGTTCGAGAAGTTCCGAACCCTACCCTCGCCGCCAATCGCCTTGCCCGAATCGTGGAATCGGCGAGGGCAGGGCTCGGCTTTCGCCGCCGAGCTCTGAGTCCGCTCCAGCGTCCCGCTCCCCTGGCCATCGCTCGGACGTCCATTCCCTGTGTTTTTTTCGGTTTCGTGCGTGTTTGTTTTCGCCAACTGATCAAGGATGCTCCTCGATGGTCCTCGCCGAGGAAAAAACGCACACGTCCGAGCGATGCCAAGTCCCCACTCCGCGTCGAATCCGCGTCGAATCTGCTCCGAATGCACGTCAAATCCGCATCGGATCCACGTCGAACCCGCGTCGGCCACAGGAGACAAAGAGCAATCTTGAGTACAGACGGAATCGCCCGAAAATGCATCGCAACTTTGGGGCTGGGTGCGCGCAAGCAGCCCGCCCAGAAGCTGCCCTGGCTGGCCGCAGCTCGGGGTGCTGACAAGAGCATCCCTGGCCAAAGGTACCCCCCAAGCTTTCCTGGCCATTCTGGGGCCTCCTGGGGCCGTCTGGGCATCGGGAACGGCGCTGGCGCCGGCGCCCAATCCTGGCAGCCAGGACGAGGAGCCTTGAGGAATCCTCCCCCTCTCCTCCTCCTCCTCCTCCTCCTCCTCGTCCTCCTCCTCCTCCTCCTCCTTCTCCTCGTCCTCCTCCTCCTCCTCCTCCTCCTCCTCCTCCTCCTCCTCCTCATCCTTCTCCCTCCTCCTCCTCCTCCTCCTCCCTCCTCCTCCTCCTCCTCCTCCTGCCAGGGGGTGTCGACCCACCCGGATCATCAGTACCCGCAGTACCCTCATTACCCTCAGTACCCTCAGTACCCTCCTCCCCTCCTTCTCCTCCTCCTCCTCCTCCTCCTCCTCCTCCTCCTCCTCCTCCTCCTCCTCTTCCTCCTCCTCCTTCTAGAGGCCGCCCGGGCATCCCTGGAAGTCAGGGGCCACCTTGGGCCAGAGGCGACCTCTGGCAGCGTTCGATGATCAGGCACCCAATCGACGTTGGGGCGGGCAGGCCCGTACCTGCCCAGCTCTGCCTTCAAACAATGACCTGGTCGGGCTTCCACGGCTCGGGGCCAATCGCCGGGGGCTTGAGAATCCGGTCTTGTGGCGCGGGCCTCGGGACTCTCTTGACGGTCCCCCGGCCAGGATGCTGCCTCCAGAGGCAGGGGGCAGAAGCCCTGCCGATGCGACTTGCTCTGCACCGCCCAGATCCGAAGGAACGAACACAACTGCGGTCGAATGCCGCACGCTGCGGGCGCGTCTCGGCAAGGCTCAGCGCGCGATCCACTCGCGAGCGGCGAGGCCCCCCCAAGGGAGCGAGAGCGCACGGCGGCGGGCTGCACCTCGCAGCCCCCGCACCGTCGCGCTGCCAGCGGGGGGCCCCCTGTCCCGCGGGCCGGCGGCCGTCTGCGCCGCCGCGCAGGCCATCCCTGTGGCCGCGCGCTCCTCCGCAGCCTCGTCGGAGGGGCTGTTCAGCTCGTCCATGCGCGCCAGCACGAACGCAGCCAAGTCGTCGCCGCCGCAGACTGCGCGGGCGACCTCGTGGCGCAAGCGCTTCGTCTCCCAGTCGTGGAGCGACCTGCAGCCCGCGCAGATCCCCTGGGCCACCATCGCGGTTGTCTTCTCCAGCGCGTTGGTCGTGGCCGCCGCGCCTGCCGGCTGGGGGGATGCCGCCTGCGCTCGCGCCTTTGCCGATCGCCTGCTGCACCAAGGCCCTCCTCACGGGGCCGTCGTCGTCCTCGTCCTGCATGTTGGTCGCGTCGGTGTCAGCCTTGCTCGCCGCGGCCGCAACCGTGCGGCTGGGGTGCAGATGGCCATGCAGCCTGCCCTCCTCCTGCGTTGCGACGGTGTCCGCCTTGCTCGCCGCGGTCGCAGGCAGCTCTCCGGTCGCTATACCTTAGCAGTCCTGGCAGTCCGCCTCCTTTATTACAGCCTGCTCGCTCTCGTCGTTCATACTAGCGGCTGCCGCAACTACGTCCGCGCTGCTGGACCCCGCCCCCGGGCTCGCCGGCATCGCCTCTCACCTCTCACGCCGAAATCACTGGCAGCTCCGTGGCCACCGTCTCGTGGCCGTCGTCGTAAGATTCGTCGCAGCCCGCCCTGCACGCGAATTGCCGGGGTCTGAGCAGCCGCGGCCCTGTCCCGCCACCCACTACAAGGGGGGGTCCTGGCCCCGCGCGCCCGCGGCACTCCTGGGCCACCCCCGCTCGAGGAGGGTCCACGTCGAGGCGGCTCCCAACCTCGCACCCCTCCGAACTGCTTGGCGGACGTCCACTGCTTAATTATGTTGTCTTGTCCGCTCGGCGCCTCTGAGACTTGGGCCCCGCTTCGCCGAACAGTTTAAGACGCTCTCCAGGGTCTGGCGACAGCCTCGGTGGAGCCACGACGTACCCTGTCCCACGGCCCTGACCTCGGTCCTCGCCGCCGCCTCCAAGCAACACGTCCAGGCGGTCACCGCGGGCCACTCGACTCCCTGAGGTCCTAGTCTGCCGTCTTCTGCTCCTCGTCGCCCTCGGCAGCCGTCTGCTTGGCTGCCTGCCCCACGGTCTTGTCAGCCAGCTTGCCTGCTCCGTCTGCGTCTGTGCCTCCGCCTTGTGCGGTGCGCTGCTGGCTGACCACCACGCCTCCGCGGTAGCCCTCCGTCCCCAGCGCACTCCGAGCGTGCGTGCCCCTGAGCAGGTCGAGGACCTCCTGCCCGGGCCGCGCTCCGTCGGCTGCACTGAGGCCGCACGTCTCGGCCGCGTCGTGGGCGGCACCTGGCGCCGCTGCACCCCCCGACCAGCAGGGGCGCAAGAAGCCGAGCAGCGGCGCCGCCCAGCCGCCGCAGCGACTCGGCCAGCACGCGCAGCCACACGCCACGCACCACCTGCCGTCCATATACAGTCGAGGCGTTGACCTGAGGAACCCTAAATACGGAACGAGGCCCCTTTTCTCCAGAAGTTAAACTTCGACTTCTCATCGAAAACCTAGGGAAAACTTGAGGAGAACTGTGAAACAAGCAAGGAACACCGAGCCCCTCCCCAACGAAAAGGGTTCCTTCTTCAGCGCCCCGACTGTACCTGCGATGCTTCGCAGCTTCGGCTGAGGCCCGCCTCGAGCACGGGACGCGGTCACGACGCCGCCCCGCAGCAACGCCAGCACACGCCGGCGTGATGCTCGCCCCGCGCGCGCGTGCTCGAGCCGTAAGCTTGATAGGGAGCAAGAGGAAGAGGAGGAGGAGGAGGAGGAGGAGGAGGAGGAGGAGGAGGCGGTGGAGGAGGAGGAGGAGGAGGAGGAGGAGGAGGAGAAGGAGGAGGAGGAGGAGGAGGAGGAGGAGGAGACGGAAGACAAGACGGAAGAGGAGGGGGGACGATGACGAAACAGTAGGAGAAAGAGGAAGGAGGATGTGCGATCAGGCAGATTGAAAGGATGTCTCGAGCGAGGCGCTTGTTTCAGCACTCCAAGGGGGAGCCGCCAGAGGATTTTTTCTCTGAGACGCCTCCACCTCACCTCCCCCTGCTCCCCCTCATGAACACACGCACACACACTGGGACAAACTAACATTCATATTCACCCACATTCATACTCATTCGTACTCAGACTCGCTCACACTCGGATTCACACTCAGGCTCGCACATGCTCAGACTCACACTCAGACTGAGTCACGCTCAGACCCATCATGTCGATATTCGCTCAAATTCGCACCTCATTCGCACTCAGACTCACTCAGACTCAGACCAGCTCACACTCAGACCTACTCACACTCAGACCTACTCACACTCAGACTTGCTCACACTCAGACCCACTCAAACTCAGGCTCACTCGCACTCAGATTCGCTCACACTCAGACTCACTCGCACTCAAATTTGCGACTCACTCGCACTTGGGATTGCAGACTGCCGGGGTGTCTCGAGAGAGCGACTCGCTCTTACACAGACGCTCATTGACATGTACCCACAAAACATGTACCAAGAAACACATGTGCACATATGGGGATCTCCTCGTCGAATCCTTCCCAAAATCTGCTTCAGCAAAAGGGAGCCCTTACCTAGTCCTAAATCTTGTTTTGTCAGAAACCTCCGCCGGCCTTGCTGATGCGGAGGCTTTCAAATTCGGGGCCGACGTTGGGGCCATCGATGCTCCCTGGGCACTGCGAGGGGCCCCCCGAGGCCGAAACCCGCGAACAAAAAGCGCTCGGCCGCGACCTCTCCCCGCCGCAGCGCGGGGAGGAGGCGTGCGTGGGCCGACCGCGGTCCTCCACCACCTCGCACCAGCCGTAGACGCAGCCCTCCCCCGGCGAGAACTGCTGCAGGAGCTGGGCCTCCAGCTCCCTGGCGGCGCCCGGCGGCAGGCTGTCGAAGGAGGCCGAGCCCACCTCGGGCGCGGGGGCGCTGTGCGGGTAGTCCGCCGGCAGGGAGACGCGCAGCCACGCGGCGCCGGCCGCCAGCGACACCCTCCACTCGCTCTCCCCGAGCGCCACGAAGTCCTCCCCGTAGATGGCCTCTGGAGGGTCCCTCCTCCTCCTCCTCTTCCTCCTCCTACTCCTCCTCTTCCTCCTCCTCTCTCCTCCTCTTCCTCTCTCACGCTCCGTCGGCCTCCTACCTCCCTCCCTCCCTTCCTCCCTCCCCGGTCCTCCTGCTGCCTCTCCTCCCCGTCCCTCCTCTCCCTCCTTTTTCCTCCTCGTTCTACCCGCTTCCCCTGACCTGGCCCGTCCTCCTTCCCCGCCTCCTATTCCAAAAGTGGCTCCTCCATCCCCCCCCCTCCCCGTCCTCCCCTCGTCGTCGTCATCGTCGTCGCCCTCCTTCCTTCCTCTTCCTGCTTGTCCTCCTCGTTATCCCCTTTCCTTCCTCCATCCCTCTCCCTCATAGGCAGGTCGTTGGGGCCTGAGGCTCTTTATTATTTACGGTTTTGAAGATTGGAGCTACCGACAGTTGCACAGGTGGGGCTCTCGCCATGGCGTCACGCACACTCGTCTCAAGTTTTCCCAGTAGCTACAAAGTACACGGACGGAGGGCGAATGGTTATCAAAATGGGGATTTCGCCTTGGTGCCGCGCGCACTCGTCCTGAACACATGCGAGCATTAGACGGATGGAGGGTGGTTCATGTTCAAATCGGGGTCCTCGCCTGAGACTTCCTCAAAAACTATGACCACACACATATGCGATTGTACAACAGCGACGCGGGTGGAGGCCGGCTTCTGTTCAAAATGGGGCTGTCGCTTTAGCCTTCGTTGGATTTGATGCTCAGCAACCCCAAGCAGTGCAACGGTTGCACGGATGTATGGCGGCTCCTTTTAAACCGGGGTTGTCGCTGCGCACTTCCTTGAGCTTTATGACCCCGACGTCCAATTCCGCCTAATTCGAATGATTAAGGACAGCTTCTAAAAAAAGGGCGCTCTGGCCTGAATTGCGGGCCCTGGGGGCGCCCGATTCAAAACGACACTCTGCGCAATAAAACATATTTCTTGTGTGGACTAGTGAGGACGGACTTGAGACGGGAGGATGTGTTGCAGCATCGCTGGTATCTCCTGGGTTTGTCCTGGTCCTCCTCCTCATACTTTTCCTCCTCCCTCTCCCTCCTCCCTCCTTCCTTCTGCCCTCCCTGCGCCCCCCCCCGCCCCCCTCACTGATTCTCCCTCCTCCTCCTCCTCCTCCTCCTCCTCCTCCTCCTCCTCCTCCTCCTCCTCCTCCTCCTCCTCCTCCCGCTTCTCTCCCTCCCCCTCCCCCTCCGCCCTCCCCGTCCCCCCTCCTCCCTGCGACTGCGACATAAGGTCAAGCCGAGAAGACCCCTGAAGCAAGCTAAAGCGGGCACAGCTCAAACCCGACCAGGCGAGAGAAAGAGAGAGAGATAGAGAGGCAGAAAGAGAGAGAGAGAGAGAGACAGAAAGATAGAGAGAGGGGGGAGAGAAAGAAAGAGAGAGAGAGATGCCCGAAATGCCTCTTGGGTACCTGAGCGAGTCTTTGCGGTCGGCCACTGGCCATCCTGGGGATGGGAAGGCCAAGGTCCTCTGACTTGCGTGAGCGTTTTCTTATTCGGCGTTTCGACGTTGGGCGAAAGCGGAGGGGCGGACGGGGGGGGGGGGCGTCTGGCTCCAGACCTCTGCTTCATGCGAGTGTTTCAAGCAGTGCGTCCCATGGGGGGAGACCCCGCCTGCTTGAAACAGGCACCCAAAACAGCCAAGATCGAATCATGGGGGGAGGGGGAGTGTGGGGGGGGCGAGGGCCCGCGCCGATCGGCAAAACGATGAATAAGAACACGATCACCTCCTCCGCCTCCCCCGTGTTTAGTCCACCCCCACCCTCCGGTGGGAACAGTCGGCACGAAAACCTCCTCCTCCAACACCCAGGCCTGGCGAAACCAGACCTGGCCAACCTTGCGCGGCAAGCATCTAGCATTGACCATGCTCCTCTCTGCGGTACATACAGGAAGGCCGACCCTACACAGCGGCGATTACAAGACCAACTATCATAACATGTAAGCTATGAGGACCCTTGGCTGCGCTATTCGAGCTACCTGCCTACCTGCCTGGGACTGGCTTCCCAAGTCTTTGGGGAAGGGTTCAGGCTGGAGGCCCCACGGTGTTGCGGCAGAAGCTGCGCCTCGCATCAGTCTGCGTGGGCCCAGGGATCTGTTTCTGGTCTGTTCGTGGCAGGCAGCAAGCGCCCGTCACGCAGCAAGCAGTCGTAGCGGAGTTCTTTGAAATCAGCGGTGCCGCGGGCCCCAGCTGCAGAAACGCGGAACTTACTCTGGCCATCGCTCGGACGTCCATTCCCTGTGTTTTTTCCGGTTTCGTGCGTGGTTTTCGCCAAATGATCAACGATGCTCCTCGATGGCCCTCGCCGAGAAAAAATGCGCATGCCCGAGCGATGCCCGGTACGATTCCATCTCCTCCTGGCCCGCCCTCCTCGATAACTCCCCCTCGCACCGGCCCTCTGGTCTCGGGTGCTGGGTGGTGCAGCAGCGTTCAAGGAGGGGGAAGGGGTGCTGGGCTGTGCAGACAGGGGGCGAGACGAGACGAGACGCGCGAGTCCGCCGGCCGGCGGGCCGGCAGGCCCCTTAGGGGCGGCGCGGGCGGGCCGGAGCCTGGCGAGCTGTGCAGACAGGGGGAGATTAGAGCGAGCGAGGCACTGTACTGGGATCGAGCTCAGCTCCTTTACGACAGAACCTGCTCGGTCCCTGGATGCCTCACGTGACCGAACGCGGAAAGCATCACTGGAACCGAATTGGCATTTGGCGCTGGTCGTGCCCAACGCGGTTACGGCATGTACTTGGTCGTGATCATGGTCCGGCTCCTCTCAGCTACATCACCCCCTCCCTATACCCCACCTATCAAAAGCGGCTGGGAATACAGCAGCTGCGAGGCCAACCGATGGACAGTGATGGGATGGAATCGGAAGGAAGGGATGGGTGAGAGGGACGAGAGCAAAAGGGAGCCTGAATGATTCTCCGCAACCTGACCGAGAATGTGGCCGATGATTTACTCGTGCACTCTCCAGCTTTCCGCTAGCTTGGGAAGAGATGTGACCGTCAAGCTCCCCTTTCTCTACGTGGGAAGTGCGCATTGCACGGCCCTGCCTGGAGCTTGGTTTGGCCCGCCTGTCAAACTTGAAGGGGAAAACAGATACCCTAGACAGCGCATCAAGCTAGAACAAGGAAAAGGAATCAGTGACCTTAAGCTTCGCTGTTGAAGGCACTATGCATGGGACGGGCCCGCAAAACATAATAGACAAATAAACGCCTACCTGCGGCGAGTGCCGTTACGACTAAAATGGTTTGCAGCTCAGGTTTGGGACTGGCGCCACGACGGGCATGTCTTGTAGAGCCACGCATCGCAGCTTGAACAACATAACGCCTTGTTAAACTTCCCGCACCGCTCGCCGCACAATAACACCTGACCTTTGACACTGGGGAAGCTGCCGTGAAGGAGTTGGTACGACGATCGACCCTCGCACAGTGCATGCATGGGAATATCCCTGGATGATCTTGGGCTGGGTCGGCTTCGGACTTGTTGAAAATACCGGTGGCCTGTCCAGACACATTCAAGATGCCGTTCCCGTCGATGTCGAAGGTGAATTCGGTCTGCTCGCTTGTTCTCAGCCCGTCGAACAGCGGTGTCCAATCGAGCAATTCCGTTCCTGCCGCCACGCCGCCATCTTCAGGATCGGGACCCCCAACTCCAAGGAAAGAGTGTGCGTCGCTGTCTTCCTCGTACACCTCCCTGCCGTCATTGTCCACTGCCTTGTTGAGATGGTGCCCATCGCCATTCGCCACACGATGACTGCCACTCCCGAGACCAAGAACACCCCTTCGGAGCTGCAGGATGAGGTTTGAGGTCCGACAACATCGACTCCGTCGAGTTCGTACTTGTAGAACACACTTTTCAAATTGCTGAGGGCGGCCAGTGCTGCGGACATCGGATTTGATCTGCAACCTGAGGCTTTGGAAATCCGACAACCTCGCATATGTGCTAACACACGTCCCTGCCACATCAACATTCCCACTTGCAGAGGTACTGTCCCTTGTGTCCCGGAAGATATCGTACCCCTCGGTGTCCTTTTTGATGTCCAGGGGTGCAGTGGGAACATCTTTCTTTTTCGCGTACAACACTTGAGTTGTGCAAGTTCCTGTCACAGAACATCGATTTCGTACCTCAGCGCCTGAAAGGCACCAGGCGAAACACCTGCCATATAACTTGTACTCTGCACGTTGGCTGACATGGGCACCGTACTGGCAACCACTTCATTCCTGCGTTTGTAGGCCTCCATAGAGGCCCCTGCCAAGCATCAGCGCGAGCTCATCCAGGAACGACTGAGCCTTGAAGGAGTTCAGGTGCCGCTGGACATGGAAGTTGAAGTCAGCCTTTTTTGAGAGCCTTGGCCATCTTGGTGGATATCACCCTTTGCCGCCTCGCATGGCGGGCGGCCAGTGAGGCCCTCGGAGTCGACCTGAAGGCGGCTGCAACAGAGTGACCGAAGGGCGTGGCCATCAAGATCGCTAGGAACAGCAACTACAGATGTGCCCACCCTTGCCAACCGAAGGCGGCACACTTGGTGTGCAAAATTCCTACAAGAATAACCGCTTCTTCAGCGCAAGTGGACCTGCGCTTTGAGCCAACAATGGCTACGGACCTCCCTCCTCCCTCCTCCCCTCATCCTCCTCCTTCTCCTCTTCCTCCTCCTCTCCCCTCTCCCTCCTGGCCCCTCTCCTCCTCCCCCCGTCCCCTCCTCCGCCCCTCCTCTCCCTAGTCCCTCCTGGCTCCTCCTCCTCCTCCTCCTCCTCCTCCCATTCCTCCTCTTCTTCCTCCTCCTCCTCCTCCTCCTCACTTCCCCCTCCTCCCTCCCCCCTCCCCATCCGACGTTCAGACGGCACACAGCTGGCGCAACGCCAGGCTGAACCCAAAGAAGTCCCCCTCCGACCCCCCCACCCAGACCCCCCACGTCGCCGAGATTTTCGCACCACGCCGACCCCCGGAGGCCTGGACCCCTTCCCGGGGGGACCGGTGTCTCATCCCGAGCCGCTCTCTGACGGCCCCGGGGGCGCGGGCAGAGGGCCTCCGGGAGGCCGAGAGCCGCGGGACGCCTCCCGCACCGCGGTCTCTCCCTCGCGGCGCGAGGGGGCCTGGGCCCCCCCCCCGGCGCGCCGGGCCTCCAGGGACTCCCTCTCCAGGTCGCGCTCCGCGGACATCGCCGCCGGGCGGAGCGGAGCGGCGCGGGCGGCGCCGCCCCGCCCCCCCCCCTCTTCGAGCCGCGAGGGGCGCGGGGTGGCGCCGAGGAGGGCTGCAGGCACTGGCCAGCGAGGGGAGGGAGGACGGAGGGGGAGGAGGACGGAGGAGGAGGAGGAGGAGGAGCAGGAGGAGGAGGAGGAGGAGGGGGAGGAGGAGGGGGAGGAGGAGGAGGAGGAGGAGCACGAGGAGGAGGGGGACAAAGGGGAGGACGACGAGGAGGAGGACGAGGAGGAGGAAGGACCAGTGGGGCGCAGGAGGAGGACGAGGAGGAGTAGGAGGACCAATGGAAATCCAAGATGCATCGACGATGTTGCAATACACCCACTCTCCAAGTTCCTTTTCCAGAGGGGCCTACGTACAATAATCAATAACTGCGGGAAATGCCATATTGGAAAACAACCGTCTGAGATCCTCACTCGTGCCAGAACACCGTTTCGTTTTCTTTTCCGAAGTCCACGGGTAAGCATCAGGAGCACACATCATACCCGTGCGACTCTTATGGATTTGAATCGGACACTGACGGATTTCAAAAGAGGGGGGCAGACCCACAAGCAACGGATCTGTATTGCAACCGTATGCGATGCCAGCAAGATTCAGCCTAGAGGACCCAGAAATGGCCTGGGCAGGATAGCATTGCTGGGACTTCGGAGTCGCGAATTAACATGATTCTTGCGTCCTGACATGCCTAACTCACACAAGAACGCCATTCCTGACATTGCAACACCGCGAATCAACGTGACTGCTGCGTTCTGGCAACCCTAAATCTTGTCAGAACACAACACGTGACTTCGACGATGCGAGCCCTTGCAACTGTTGTATACTTTCGAAATGAATGTGCGCGGCGCTAGGGCGAGGGCCACAATTTGACAAAGAGCGGCCCTTCACTATTGAAACTGTTGCAAGATTGCAAGACGAATGTTTGAGGCGCTACGGCGAAAGAAACATGTTCGAAACCGCCCGCCCTCCATCCGTGAAGCTGTTTCAAACTTTAAGATTCAGGATCGTAAATTGTGAGGATATCTCAGGCGAAACGCCCGGCCCGCCCTACAGACACCTCTGGGGGCGCGGCAAGGAGGAGAGACTTGTGTAAGGAGAAGGGATGGGGGAGGGGCGGAGGAGGAGGACGGAGGACGCAGCAGGAGGCGTAGGAGGAGGAAGAGGAGCATGAAGAGGATGGAGCTGGAGGCGGATGAGAGGGAGGAGGAGGAGGGAGGATCAAGAGGATGGGGGCAGAGCATGATCAGGATGAGGCGGAGGAGAGGGATGAGGGCGGAGGACGAAAGAGCAGGGACCTGGAGGCCTCGGGCCCGCCTGGGTGCCGAGGCGCGGCAGCGGCTGCCTGCGCAGGTGCGCGAGCTCCACGAGGACACACACAGCCGGGGGAGCTGGCGCGCTGCGCTCTGTCGCGCCGAGTGGCGCGCCAGCTCAGGCGCACCGGTGGACTACGCCGAGGCGCGGCAGTGCTGCCGAGTGCGCTGCGTCGCCCGTCGGGCACCCTGGGTGGGGCCGCGCCAGGCCGCGGCGCCGGCCTGCCGCGGCGCTGGGGAGAGGGGCGCGGCAGGCGCGCGGCAGGCGCGGGGGCCAGCGCAGGCGGCAGGCGCTGGCGGCCGGCGGCCGCCGCCAAGGCCACGGCCACGGCCACGGCCACGGCCACGGCCACGGCCACGGCCACGACCACGACCACCACGGCTACGCCCACGACCACGGCCACCACGACCACGGCCACCACGGCCCACCACGCCCACGGCCACCACGGCGCCACCAGGGCCACGGCCGCCGCCAAGGCCAGGCTGCGGCGGCGGTCCTGCGCAGCTCCTCCCCCGCTCGGGCGGCCGACGCTCGGCGACCGGGCCCTCTGGCCAAGCACTGTGCGGCGGCGGGTCCCGGGGAGCTGGTGCTGCGCACCAGCGGGTTGCGCCGGCACCAGTCCACAGAGAGTCGAGCAGCGCGTGTCGAATCCACGTCGAGCGCGTCGAATCCAAGTCGAATCCTTGCCGAAACCGTGTCGAATCCGAGTCGAATTTGCGTCGAATCCACGTCGGAGTACAAGAAGAGACTGCCATTTACAGGACAGGAGAGGCCCCATGAAGATGCAAAGTAAAACTTGGAAGATGGATGGGCCTGCGTCCGAGGAGGCAGGCTCCAGAAAAGGCAGGGTGGGACACGGCGGCAATGGCCGCTGCAGCGGGCAGCGGGTGGAGGAAGGCACAGGCACAGGTGCGCGAGCACGAGAAGCCGTCCCTGCTCAGGCTGGCCCGCTTTTCCCCGCCACCTTTTCCTCGCCAACATGTGCGCGACTCGCGACGAAACAAAACGGGTCTTACGCAAGACGGCGTAGCGACCTTACACGGCGGCTTGCGCGGGCCGCCTGCGCGGCGCTCCAGTTTGGAAACGAAGGCGCTTACGCGCGACCTTGCCCCGGCCACTTACGCGCCAATGTCGGCGAAGACGACCTCGTTTTTGCGTCGCTCATGTGGCTCGCTTTTCCCCGCCAGCGCCACCAAAGAAGGATGATGAGGAGGAGAGGAGGAGAAGGATGAGAAAGGATGAAGAATGGCGATGGGGAGAGAGACTAGAGGTGATGAAAGGATGGCAATGATGATGCTGGTGAGGATGCTGATGTTGATTATGATACCAATAGTGATGGGAAGGGGAGAAGTATGATGACACTATAAGAAGATTCAGTGACGCTGAGCGGAGCGGACGCAATCACGAAGTGAGATGGGAAACACTTGAGACTCACGGGGAGCGCGACGACAAGAGTGAACGCCATCACCGTGAGTCACCGCGCCAGTACAGCACCAGTAGACGTCCCAAGAATGGACACCGCAATGTTTCGTGAACGGCGCGAAGAGTAAACGAACACGCGGCAGCGGTGGACGTGAGAAATCCGTCGACCCCCTGTGAATCCCACCAGCCCTTTGGGCGTGAGTGGTTTAGAGAGCCCGCTCTGTCCTCAACCCCCCTTCTTCCCCTTTGGGGAGGGGTTTACCCCTCCCCCTACCCCCTCCCCCTGGACCTGGACAGGGAGTCCGGGGTGTCGTCAGGGGGGTCTTTTTTGACCCCTGGGAGGGCCAAAAAACGACGACCCTCACGAGGATTCTGGCCCCGACGGGGGGACACAGTTTGGCCCCTCTGCTCTTCTTTAAAGCCAGAATCATTGATTTTACTACGGTTTTGGCCCCATTTTGGCGTCCTGAGGGGGCCGCGCTCATTTTCCTTCATAGCAAAATCATTGATTTTACGAAGGTTTTGGGCTCATTTTGTCCTTCTCAGGGGGCAGCTCTCATTTGCGCTTCTGAGGAGGTCGCAAGAGGCCCCAAGATGGCCCCAAGAGGCCCCCAGGAGGCTCCCAAGAGGCCTCCAAGAGGCCCCCAAGAGGCCCCCAAGCGGCCCCAAGAGGCCCCAAGAGGCCCCCAAGAGACCTCAAGAGGCCCCAAGAGGCCCCCAAGAGGCTCCCAAGACGCTCCTGGAAGCCCCTGGGGCCGCCAAGAGGCCCCCAAGACGCCCCAAACGGCCTCCAAGAGGCTCCCAAGAGGCCCGACGAGGCTCCCCCAAGGCACCCAAGACGTTCCTAGAAGCCCCTGGGGCCGCCAAGAGGCCCCCAAGACGCCCCAAAAGGCCTCCAAGAGGCCCGAACGACTCACACCACCAAGAGCCCCGAACGACTCACACCAGAGGGGCCCGAACGACTCGGGAGGGGCCCGAACACTCACACCACGAGAACCCGAACGACTCACACCAGGACGAAGAGCCCGAACGACTCACACCACGAAGAGCCCGAACGACTCACACCAGGAAGAAGGGCCCGAACGACTCACACCAGGACGAGAAACCCCAAACGACTCAAACCACGAGGAGCGCTTTCTCTCCCTCCTCCTCCGCCTCGTCCTTCTCCCGCTCCCACCACAAGGAGGATGTACAAGGAGGCGGGAGGAAGGAGGAACAGGGGAGATATGCGGGGGCAGGCGGAAACACGCCTGCAAAACACGACTGTCGGCATGCTTCGCAAGAGTTGCTGTTTTGAGATGGGCTGGTGGGGATACGCGAAGCGTAAAGAATTGCTCCTCCTCCTCCTCCTCCTTCTCCTCCTCCTCGTCCCATAGCGTCCTCCCTACCCTGAGATCAGACGTCGTGAAACGACTTGCAACACCGTGGAACGTCACGACCGGAGCCCTGGACCCCCATCTTTCTGCAACCTCTCTCGAATCCCATCGATCTGCGGAGGCCCACGTGGGCCCGAGGCCGCGCGACAGAGCCGGGCGCGAAACACGGGCGACGCCGGGGCCTCAGGGTCCGCCCTCCCCGGTCCTCCTCCCTCTGTTGGACCGCGCCCGGCGCCAGTCCCCACGTCGCACACAGATCCTCCCTCGCTTTTTCATGCAGGGCGGGCTCTTCATACTTCAGATGCTTCAGTCCATTGGGCGGCCCGGGAGGGAGGGGGGGCAGGAGGAGGGAGGGCGGGGGGGGAGGCGAGGAAAGAAGGGGGACAGGGAGGAGGAGGGGAGGAAGTGGGATGGGGAAAAAGGGGCGGGGAGGCATGGGATAGGCAGGGAAAGGAACAATGCGTTGCTGTAGGTCGTGCGAGGCACGAGAGAGGATGGGCAGAGGAAAGGAAGGGAGTATGGGTGGAGGGGTGAGAAGGGGGAAACATGAGGGAGAGAGGAGAGGGCGGGAAGAGAGGGAGATGAAAAGTTGCGAGGGAAGGAGGGAAAGGAAGGGGCGGTATAAGGGTGATGAGAGAAAGAGCAAG
>CAUYUJ010015175.1:214270-219270 GCA_963575745.1 Prorocentrum cordatum
CGACGTCGCCCGATTCCGGACCGCTGGCGGCGTTCCACCTTGAACACACGCTCTGGGGTCGCTGTCGCGTCGACGCGACACGAGAGGACCATAGTCCCCTTCCTGAGCAAGACCATCCACGGCGCAAACGCGACCAAAAATCGCCCGAACCCACACAACAGCACTGGAGCCTGCCAGAACCGAATCTGCCGGGAGCTGCCAAGAAGGACGCCACGACGGGACAACGACGCAACAACCGACCGAACGGAGCCAGTCGAATGCAATCGACAGCGACGCATCCGAACCGACCGAGCCGCGGACAGCCTAGCTTGCTGAGCCCACTCCCAGACACCCAGCGTCTTAAAACACCAAGGCGCAGTTTCGTTGCATGACACTGCTCGGCCTCTGCGGGCCCTTTTGGTGGGCTCCAGGAACGTCACACAAAACGACTCAGGACGGGGGAAGGGTCGGGATCGGGACTTCTGGGGACCCCGCATGTCGGCGATTCCAAAGGGTGTGGCTTGTGGAGGGTGTGGTTTGGCACCGGCACCCCGGGGGGCACCCTGCGGGGCGCGCGAGGACCTCGACGGAGCTCTCCGCCGCGCCCCGAGGAGGCCCGACGAGGACGGCGTCGTGCTCCCCAGGCCTCAGCGTTGCCGATCGCCAACCGCACCCCGAAGTAATTTTCCAAATGCCCTCTGTAGTTGCCGAGCCTGGACAAGAGCGGGACAGATCGAGCCTGTACGGCTACCGAGCGGGCCAGGGAGCCTCCCGCCACCAAACAGGGCAATTTTTAATACATGGGATTTTTTTTTAACTATTGGATTTGAATGCATTAGTAATTTATGAATGAATTCATGCATGAACTCATCGCTGTTTTTAATGCTCAATCCCTGCATTCAAAAAAAAAGATCCGCACGCGGAGCATGCATAAAAAACGACACTGTATGTGGCCCGCCGTCCTGTTCGCTGCTGCTCGCCGCCCCAGACCTTTCCGCCGTCCTGCGGTCTTGGGGGGGAGGCTCCTGGGCCCCGGGTAACGGTGACGCTTGGGCGGGGCGGGGCTCGTCGGGGCCAGGGCGCGCTGCAATCGCCATAGTCCGCGCCATGCTTGATGGACCAAAAGAGGACCCCTACCCATGTGGGAGGGGGCCAAATTCAGGAGACCCACGAACTTTAGGGATATGGGGATATTTTCTGCAGATGTACCGAACCAACCCGCCTAGAATTATCATCCCTAATGCGAAGACGGGGACCTAAAAGTGAGGCCACGTCTTCATCGTATTATTCGGGTTAATGGGTTCTTTTGCTCTCGATGAATGTTGTCCGCTCGATGAGCCCGTTCATTCGACCGTCCGCTCGGCATCGAGCCGGTTCGGTCGCCCATGCGGCGGCCGAGCGGGCTCGGACGCCGAACTGGCTCGCTGAGCGGGCCTCGGGGGGGGGGGGGGGAACTCGCAGCCCAGGCCAGGCGGCGCGCAGAGGGGCCAGGCGACACCCCGGGGCAGAGGAGAGAACGAGCGCACATCGACAGACGCCCTGCAAGCACGAGCTGTGCATTCGGGAAGGGGGGCTTTGTTCACGAGAGTGTTCTTTTTATGCCCTGGGCCATAACGCGCGTTATGCCCCTTACCCTCCCCCCCCTGTCCCCCCCCATAACGTAACGCTCCCCCCCCTCAGTGCGTCCCCAGCACTGCCGCAGTGCGTCCAGCACCACAATCTGGGGGGGGCTCGCTACGTTATGCCCACTCCTGTCCCCCCCCCTCCCCCCCCAGAACGCCCGTTATGGTTGCGAATGAAATGATGCGCTCCGTTTGGATGAGGAGAAGGCGGACGGAGGTGGAAAAGAGTCAGGGGAAAGCGAAGGAGGGGAACGGAGGGGGACTGCGAGGACGAGGACGGAATCGGATCCAGAGGCTTGGCCCGCGCTGGCGCGAGAACCCCATTCGGAACAAGCCCCGATGCTGAGGTGTGGCCATGCCTGCGTTACGATGTCTGTTTCTGAAAGGCCAGGAACGCCATGACCAAAACTACACGCGTCAGCTTAAGGTGTGTAACCCTGTGCGCGTGCGAACGAACAATCGATGCGCGGAGAGGCGTGGGCACACGGGACCGCTGTCAGGGGAGAGAGGAGTGCTACCCATACACAGCCAGCGCCCTACCAAAAAAAAGGAACGCCACTACCAGGGAACGAGGGGGCGCTGCTGGCCGCGGCGAGCCTCGGCCACGAAGAAGGCTCCCAGACCTGAGCCTCAGGAGCGGGGCCCACAGCGGCGGCCCCTGCTCCAGCGCCTTCGCTCCAAGGTACGGTGAGGGGCGCTGGATCAAGCACCGGCGGACAAAGATTCCCGGGCCTGGAGGCCGGTGGATGCTCTTTTTCTTGGGGGGGGTGGGGTGGGGGTTCTCCTGGAGGCCGGTGGCAATCCAATCGTGGATTGGCCATGGACGCGGCCAGGACCTGTTGCATCTGGCGTGCCGCGGCGGCGGCCCCGGCGACACGCCGTGCACTGGCAGGCGGGCCGCGCGTGTCGCTCCGCTCCGCGGTGGCGGGCCGGAGAAGCGCTCGGGGCACGAGCGCCCTGGGCCTGGGGCGTGGGCTGCGTGCCGCACCGACAAGAGAGGTGGGCCAGAGCGGGCGGTGCGACACGCTGGGCCAGAGGTCACGACCGCGTCACTGCCGCACTCCTCAGAGCAGGAGCCTCCGAGGGCCTCTGGAGCCTCCCCGGCGCCCTCCCCGCAACGAGAACGCCCCCACCGCAGGTGTCGAGGGGGGGGGGCACGTGCCGAAGCGAGGGCGCCGTGCAGAGCGGTCGGAGGCAGTCCAGGGAGAACAGCACGCAGGACACGTCTTGGCGGCGCGCCCGGGTGTGGCGGCGCGCCGGGGGTGAGCGCGAGGGGACAGGCCTTCTGAAAGGCGGCGGGGCTGATAAACCCTCGTTCCTTCTGGTGCGCCGCCCCTGTCGCCGGAGAAAGCTCAGAGCACTTCTCAGAAGGCCAGAGGCCTTCCGAGCCTATCAAAAAATACACTCGCCAAATGGCGTGGTGCAACAAATATATACTAACGTTTTTCAGTTATGTGTGAAATAAACAGAATGAATCCTGTGATAAACAACTATGGCTGAGAAGGCCCGCCCCATCTGCACCTTCCCATCGGGCTGGCCGCCGAACATCAACGTTCGGAATCTCGTGCTCGGGCGTGCAAGTCATACGCGAGGGAGGTGGGAGCGCGCTGGCACACTGCCAGGGGGAGCCATGGAAGCAGTGTCCGCATGGAATGCTGTTTGACATGTTCTCCAAACGGTGCTTGCACCTAGGTGCTCCTGCTTCGCTTCTACTCGCCATCGCTCGGACGTCCATTCCCTGTGTTTTTTTGTCGGTTTCGTGCGTGGTTTTTTCGCCACATGATCAAGGATGCTCATCGATGGCCCTCGCCGAAGGAAAAATGCACACGTCCGAGGGATGCCAAGTTCTAAGGTAAGCGGGCACTGGTGCCGCTCTGGTCAACTTGCAACCGCTCGTCGACGCCGTCCGTCGCCGCCGTAACTTGGCCCCAGGGACGCCCCGGCCGGCTTGTGGCCGCCAGTCGCCGCCCCACCGCCGCCGCCCGTCGCCGCTGTCCGTCGTCGCCGTCGCCGCCCGTCGCCGTCGTCCGTCGCCGCGTTTGCATCGCTTTGCGCTGCTGTGCATTGCGTGGCGCTGCTTTGCGCTGCTTGCATTACCATCGCATTGCGATCGCAGTGCTTCGTGCTGCAATCGCACTGCCTTGCTATCGCTTCGCGTTGCTCTGCATCCCTTTGCTTTGCTTTGCATGGCGTTTGACTGCGTGTCAATGCGTTGTTTTGCTCTGCGTTGCTTTGCATGGTTTTGCATATCTTTGCCGTGAGTTGCGCCATGTAGATTGCACCACCTGGTTTGCACCGCATATATTGCGAGACATCACTGTTGGGGGTCCACGCTGGATAACGAAATTTTGTGTCGCCCCTGGTGCAGTCTGAAATCAAGGCACACAGGTGGCTGAATGATTTTGAAGGTGGGGTGGCGGGAAAGGGGAGCGGTCGCGGGAGAGGGGAGCAGGGAGGAGGGCGGGAAGGAGGGAGCAGGAGCAAGAGGATGAGAAGACCCAGGCCCACTGTGCTGCGATGCTCGCTCAGCGTGAGCCCTTTAGCTCCGACCCCTTCCTGGGGACTGGCTGCTTATCAAAATAACTCTTGGCGGTCCAATACAGGAAATTGCGCAACACTCTGCGTCGTGATTTGAGTCACGACGCGAGGTGGCTTGCAGAGGGGAGGAGGAGGAGGCGGACCATCATAAACCCATGATGCATCAAAGATGCCGTAACACATCCTGCCGTCCCAAGATCCCTCATCACAGGTCCGTGTAACCTTCTTGTTTTACTGCGGGGAACACCACTGTGAAAGAAGATCACCCCATGGTGGAAGCTCCGCTTTGATACTGGAACTGCCCTGATGAACGCGAAGAGGCACGTCCAGAAAGTTAAAGGATGTCTCGACCGATCGCCCTATTCCCCATGTTGAGCAGAGACGCCATCCGTCGGTGTAGATGTTGCACCATGTTACACGCGGGGTATTGTTTTATATCGGCAGCAAATATCAGGCGGCAGCAGGTATCAAGCAAAATGCCTGTGCTGAAAAGGAGCCACCCTCCGTTCTGGGAGCCGTGGATCGTGCCAGGTGGCTTGAGCGAACACCGCACTTCGAAAACGAGCCGCCCACCATCACTGAGACCATTAGGGGGGGTGCGAACGAATGCGCGCGGCGCCAGGCCGAGAACCACGGGTGCAAAGTGACGAAAACTGGGCGAGGGCTGCTAAAACCGTGGCTGCGAAAACGGCTCTCCCGGAAAGAAAAAACAACTTCCCGGAATGAGGCGCGGCACGCGAAACAGTCAACGGGCCTCTCCCCGAAGGACGAAGACAACTTCCCGGAGGTCGATTTTAGCGGCCACGGATTTAGCAGCCCTTGCCCGGCTTCCGAAAGTGACAAGATCTCCGTCCCTGTGGC
>CAUYUJ010015175.1:224270-319270 GCA_963575745.1 Prorocentrum cordatum
TCGTGGCCCCATAGAGAGCTTCACTGAAAGCCCGAATGGCACCGTCCACATGCGTCAGCACGACCCATGTCGGCGCACCTCTTCGTGGCCCCATCGGGAGCTCCACCAAAAGCCCGAATGGCGCCACCAACGTGCGTCTCCGCCGCTCATTTCGGCACACTCCTCACACGCTTCGTAGCCCCACACATGCGTCCACGCCGCTCATTTCGGCGTAGCCTTCACACGTTTCGTGGCCCCCTAGGGGGCTCCACTGTAAGTCCCAGTGTGTCCGCCCGCATGCGCCCCCGCCGCTCACTTCGGCGCACCCCTCACACGGTTCGTGACGCCTATCTGGAGCTCCACCGAAGACGATCATCAGAGCTGTGTGACTCACGACTGCATATTTTTGGGCTCTTCGCCAAGACTTTCGTTTTGCAGCGTCGGATCTCGGGGGACGCATACGATGAGAAATCTTGCCGTGAGAAACGTTTGGGCACTTCTTCGTCGATCTTGGAGGGTCCGGAGGTGCCCCGGAGCCTCTGTAGGCCACCAAGGCCATCGGGGAAGGAGAAACTTCCGTTGGGGCAGCTGCTGGCAGGCCAATGTCTTATCTGACGTGCCACAACTTCGGCGGCGAGCAGAGGGGGAGAGGTGAGAAGTAAAAGGCCTGCTCAGAAGGCGGCGGGGCTTCTCAGAGGCCCTCGCACCTTCTGAGCCATTCCCTGTGCCTTCCGGGAATGCTTAAAAAACAACTTACAGATATTCTCACAAGGCCAGGGGACTTTCGAGCTTCCTCACTCCCCCCATCGCTCGCCGCCGACAACGGAATGCAGATGCACCGATCCTGGCCCTGTCCATCCTGCCTAGGCGACCTCGCGGTGCGGGAAGACTACAGTCGGGGCCTTGACCTAAGGAACCCTAAATAAGGAACGAGGCACCTTTTTTCCATAGGTTAAACTTTGATTTTCCATCGAAGACATGAGGAAAACCTGAGATAAGTTGCGAAACAATTCAGGAACACGGAGCCCCTCCCCAACGAAAAGGGTTCCTTCTCCAGCGCCCCGACTGTCCGCCGGACTTTTTGAAACAACGACTCGGGGCGAGACGCCGGTCCCGGGCTCCAGCGGTGCAGCCCTCCGGGGGGTCCACCAGTCGGGGGCGGGGAGGAACTCCGGGTGACGACAGGGCTGGACCTAAAAGTTGTCTCTCGTTGTGTTTTCGTTATGTCTTTCGTTTTGCTTTGCCTGGTACCTCCCTGCCAAAACGCAAAGCAGCCGAAGTCCAGCAAACAGCGTTCAGGTCCAGCCCTGGGTGACGGCATGGGTCACTGCGTGGGGCGCGGGTGCCACTCCTGGACCCAGGATGGGCATGGCCAGATCCAGTGTTCCCCGAGATCTGGGGCTGCGGAAGAGAGTGCCGCAGCAAAAAGCACAGACCACGACTGGAGCCTGGGACGCCCCCTGTTGTGGCATTCTTCAAAACAGTCAGCCCGTAGCAGAAGGATGTGCGGCAAGGATGCAAGGGCCTTGGAGGGCCAAGTTGACCTTTTGTGCGGACGAGGTTGGCCAGGGAAGGTCGCTAGGGTTGGCCGAGGGGGCAAGGATGCATAGGTGCCCTTGGGAAGGTTGCCCATCCTTATTCTGCGGGCTGACTGCACCCGGACAGAGCCGCGAGCTCCGAAGCTGAGCGGAAAAACGCCCAGCCCGAGAAGTCTGCGACTCACTTCATCTCTTAGGTCTGTGCTCGGCTACATGCTAGAGTGACCCCGGGCAAGAGCGACCTCTGGTGCGCGGCTTTTGGAGGGCCGCGGGGGGGGAGCAGGCACACCCGCGCACGACGCCACTCTCGCATCCCGTTCGGCAATCGGGGGCCCCAGTGGGCCAGCATCAAAGGTCACACCGGAGCAGGTCACTCTTAACGCGTACGGCAGGCTCGTGCCGCGCCGACTTCGGCGTTGGCCTCTGACACCGCGCCCGATCGCTCCACCTTGAACGCTCGGCCGTTTCCAGAGCGTCAGATCCTTCCACATCGACCGATGCTGGGTCGCCGCGGGTCGACACGACGCGAAAATATCGTAGCCGATGTGCGGAGTTCTCTAAAGAGGCCCCAGGACACACAAATAAATACACACGAATTAAAATATTCCCCATATTTTCCAATATTTTCTGGATTTTTGTCTTCCCCCCCACTTCCCATATTTTCCTACATTTTCCTGAGGATCGTCGATTAATTGTGTGTGTGTGCGTGTGTGTGATTTTTTCCCTCCTGATTCTCGTGGCCCGCCGCTGCCGTCGGGCTGGCTCGACCGGGCGTGGCCCTGGGTGGCCGGGCTGACGCCCCCGCGGCTCCTGCGGGCGAGGGGCGCCGCGCGGGGGGGTCGGAGCGTGCACACGCGCGCGAGCAAGGCGGCCTGCGCGCGCGGTTTCCTCCGTGGCACCACAGTGGCACGCGCACGCACACGCACGCGCACACGAACACGCATGCACACAGACACACAGACACACGCACAGACACGCAGACACACAGACACACACACAGAGACACACACACAGAGACACATCCACACAGACACATACACACAGACACACACACAAACAGACACACGCACAGACACAGACACAGACACGGACACAGACACAGCACACACACAAACAGACACACGCACAGACACAGACACAGACACGGACACAGACACAACACACAAACAAACACACGCACAGACACAGACACTGACACGGACACAGACACAGTCACAGTAACAGACGCAGGCGCATACACAGACACACAGACACACACACAGACACACTCACACACACGCAGACACACACACAGACACACACACGCAGACACACGCACCCCCCCCCCTCCCCCCCCCACACACCACACACAAGCACACACACACACACCACGCCACACGCCCCGACAGCACGCACACACCATCCGCCACACACACACACGCAGACACACACGCACACACACTCACACACACGCACACACACGCACCACACACAAAAAAAAACTCACACACGCACAGCACACGCACACCACACTCACACACCGCAACAAGCACGCACACACACATACACGAAACAGACACACACACAGACACACACAGACACACACAGACACACAACAAACACACACAAACACACACAAACACACACGAGCACACACAGGCACACACATACACGGACACACACACAAAAACACACAGACATACATAGACACACACACAGACACTCACACAGACACACAGACAGTGACACAGACACACACAGACACACACAGCCACACACACAGACACACACACACAGACACACACACACAACACAGACACACACAGACACACACGAACACACACAGACACACACACACAGACACACACATAGACACACACACATACACAGATACACAGACACACACAGACACACACACACAGACACACACAAACGCACACAGACACGACACAACACACACACACCCACATCACACTCCACAACCGACACACCACACACCCACGCACACAGACACAGACACAGACACAGACACAGACACAGGACACAGACACAGACCAGACACAGACACACACAAGACACAGACACAGACACAGACACAGACACAGACACAGACACAGACACAGACACAGACACAGACACAGACACAGACACAGACACAGACACAGACACAGACACAGACACAGACACAGACACAGACACAGACACAGACACAGACACAGACACAGACACATACACAGACACAGACACAGACACAGACACATACACAGACACAGACACAGACACAGACACAGACACAGACACAGACACAGACACAGACACAGACACAGACTCAGACACAGACACAGACACAGACACAGACACAGACACAGACACAGACACAGACACAGACACAGACACAGACACAGACACAGACACAGACGCAGACACAGACACAGACGCAGACGCAGACGCAGACGCAGACACAGACACAGACACAGACACAGACACAGGCACAGGCACAGGCACAGACACAGACACAGACACAGACACAGACACAGACACAGACACAGACACAGATGCAGACACACACACACACACACACACACACACATACACACACACACACATACACAGACACAGACACAGACACAGACACAGACACAGACACAGACACAGACACAGACACAGACACAGACACATACCCAACACAACACACAGACCACACACATACAACGACACAGCACACACAGACACAGACACGACACAGACACACAGATAGGACCAGACACAGACCAGACCAGACCAGACACAGACACAGACCAGAACCCAGACCAGACACAAGACACACCACAGACACACCACACACCTGGGGGCACACCCGCACGCAACGCCGCACGCACACACGGCACAAACACACGCATCACACCACACACAACACACACACAACACACACAACACACACACACACAACACACACACACAACACACACAACACACACACAACACACACAACACACACAACACACACACAACACACACAACACACACACACAACACACACACAACACACACACACACAACACACAACACACAACACACAACACACAACACACAACACACACACACACGCACTTTTTGCGTCGGCGGCTAGGCAGAGCGACTGCGCTAGCGGAAGAGGCAAATGTTGGTCGAACAAATGCGAAGTAGGCCGCAATGCACGAGGGCAGGAGGGAGGACGCCAGGCGAGGGCGGGGAGGGAGGGAAGCCGGGCCCGCTCACAGTGGGGCCAGGCGGCGGAGGAGGGGCGGGGCTGGGGCGGGGGCCAGCGGCGCCAGGGCAGCAGCGGGTAGGCAGCTGGGCGACCACCGACAGTGGGGGCCCAGGAGAGGCAGTGCTGGCGAAGAAGTGAGCGCGGGAAGCGAGCCGCGGGAGCCGAGGTCACAAGAGACCTGCGAGGCAGCCGACGCCGGCCGGTGGAAGACCACCTCAATGGGGAGGGGTCCGTAGGGGGGGGGCGAGGGCGCGAGGCAGCGCCCAGGGGCGAAGCTGAGCCCAGCGCAAGACCAGGGGTGCCGAGGTCGGGGTGACCTACGAAGCAGCCCGGGAGCGACAGCGCGGACCACCCCAAAGGAAGAGGTGCCGGCCTGAGAACCAGGCAAGCGACCAGCGGAGGGGCGAAGGGCGCAGGCGGCGCCAAAGGGGGGGGGCACCGCACCGCAGCAGCGGGCGGGCCCGGGAGCGGCGTGGGGCGGCGGGGCAGGTGTCTCCGCCCCGGTAGCAGGGACGGGGCTGGCGCGCGGCAGCCAAATCCAAGGATGGCCAAAGAGGCGGCCGCGCGGGCCAGCCGGGAAGGGGCCGAGGGTGGGCGGCAAGACCAGCCCGCGCTCGGCCAGGAGGGGCGAGACGAAGCAGGCAACCTCGAGAGCGAGGGGGCGCAGGCAAGCCGGGAGGATCCAGCGGAACTCGGTGGACGTATACGACAGCAGGGCGACGGATGGGAGCAGCAGTGGCCGGCCCGGAGGGGCGCGGGCAGGGGCAGGTGGCCCCGACGAGGCGCAGAGCCAGCGCGCTCGGGAGCGGCCGGGCGTGAGGTGCCAGCGCGTAGGAGGCGCCCGCGGGCGGGAGGTCTATGGGGAGGCTTCGGCGGCGCCACCGGGAGGGGGGGAGGCGGCCTCGGCGCCTGGGGCGGGGAACTTGGCAGGCCTTACTCCACGAAGATCTACGCACAGACCCTGCGACGAAATTTGCATGTGCCTCCCTGTGTATGAAGTCGCTGGCTCTCAGTGGTGATTTATACACCGCCATCCTCCCCTGGGGACCAGGAACAATCCAGTCTAGAGGGCCTGTGTCTGTTTTTTGGTGTGGCGGAGACCTTGTCTTGGCAGCCAGGGCCTCGGCCTGCCCCGAGATGCGCGACGCCGCGCCAGGGGAGGCGGAGGCGTCCCCCGCGGCGGGGAGGGGGTGGGCTGCAGATGCCCAGGCCTGGCTTTGGCTGGTGGCGGGCCCTCGTGCTGGGCATCTCTGGCGTCGCCCGCGCCCGCAGGGCCCAGCCTCCCGCGCACGGGGATCAGGCCGCCAGAACCGCCCCCCCGCGGCCGCGCACACCACCACCACAGTGAGGACGGCGAGCGCACTGACCGCCAGCAGGCGGCAGCGGGATCATGGCCAGGGCGCCGCCACGGCCTCGGGCTCGCCCTCCTTAGCCGCTTATGTGGGCCATGCTCCAGCGGCATCTGGATGGCACCTTGCGCTCGCGCGTTCCCGCCGCTTCCGTGCTTCTGGCGTGAGACAATGACACAAGAGACCGCGCCCGGACAGTAGCTTCAGCCACAATGGCCACGGACACTGAAGCAGTGTTCTTAGAACATAAACAAAACCGATGTCTGAAAGCAAGACGGCCTGAACCAAACATGTCCTAAGAACATCTCGCGCAAACCACAAAAACGGTTCCCATCTCGGAACATTCTCGGGGAGGCCCTGGGTGCGCCAGCTGCTTGCCGGAGAGCCGAGGGCGAGGCCCCGGCGGCGCCAGGGTGCTGAGGCCGCCCTGGACTGCTCGGAGGACCTGCCGAGGCCAGCCCGGACTACTCGGATGGGCCCCTCGAGGCCGGCCAGGACCACCCGAGGCGGGGCTGCCCGGCGCAGCCCGAAGCCGCACCACAACCGCTGGGAGGGGAAAGCAACACACACACAGCGTCGGAGACCTGGGGCCGCAGCCCGCCGACTCTGAGACGAAGCTGAGACGAGGATCAACTCGGGTGGGGGTAGATCAAGAATCTCCGAGATCCTGCGGCTCTGGAGGATGCCTCGGGCGCCAGAGCGCTCCAGCACGCCCTGAGAGCGCTCCGGAAAGCTCTGGAGCGGACTTGTCCTCGTCCTGGCCCCATCGGACCGACGCCGCCGCGGGCCGCCAGCCGGGCCGCCGCGCGGGTCGGGCCGTAGTAGACAAGCGCGCTCCACTACTCGCAGCATAGCTACTCGCAGATGGCCTGGAGCCGCTGCGGGGTTCTACGACCCATCACACAAAGGCAGACGTATGGTTTTTGGGGACGTTTGCGGGCAGGCACTTTGCGAGTAGCGGAACGCGCTCGGCGAAGCAGAGAGCCTCAAAGAGGGTGCGGGGTCCTCAGCGAAGAGACCAGCGCGCTCTGCGCCGCCGGGGCGGCCTCGCCCCGGCAAGCGGGGGCGTGCCCCGACCGCGCGGGGCCGCCCTCCTCCGGGAGGGGCTCGTCGTCGCCGCCGCCGGCGTTCGTCGTCGTCGGCCGCCGTCGCCGTCGCCGTCCGTCCATCGTCGTCGACGTCGTCGCCGCGTGTCGTCGTCGCGGCCGTGGTCGTCGCGGCCGTCGTCGTCGCCGTCGTCCTCGTCGCCGTCGCCGTCGTACGTCGTCCGTGGTCCGTGGTCCGTCGTCCGTGGTCCGCCCTTGGTCGTCGTTGTCGTCGTCGTCGTCGCCGTCGCCGTCGCTGCGCGTGTTGTCGTCGTCGTCGCGGTTTGCACGTGCCTGCCCAAGCAGTGCTTGCACCTAGAGGATCTTACTGATGTCGCTAGGGAATGGGATGGGTCCGGCGAGGATCTTCTTCGTTTCCGCCCGTGGCCGCCTGGTGGCCGCTTCGTGCGCTGATGGGGTCTGGCGAGGTCTCGCCACGCGCTGCCGCCTTGTTGCCGCCTTGTGGGTCCGCCTCGTAGCTTTCACCACACAGCACACACCAACTAGCTTGTACAACCTAGCTCTGACCACACACAGCTCACATCATATCAATTACGCAACAACGCTCAAAGTACGCCATATAGCTTGCACCACCTAGTTCACACCACATAGCTCGAACCGCACAGCTTACACAACATAGTTTTTTCTGGAAGAAGACGCAACAACCCAGGGCCTCTTAAACGTGACCAGGGGCGAAGAGCTCCCCTGACTTTCGGCGACAGCCAAACGTCTTATGCACACTATGGTGCCAACCCCTCTACAGACCAGCATTTGACCGAGCCTGACGAATACGACATCGTAAAAAACGGTTTTTCCCAACCATCCTGTGGTGTTGGGTCCTCGTTTTGAAGAGACGGTGCCCCGCGTTCCTCTCCTTCCTCCTCTCCTCCCTCCTCCCCCTCCTTGCCTCTGCTCTCGGCACACCTCTCACGCGTTTCGTAGCCCCATAGGGAGCTCCACCGAAGGCCCCAGTGGGGGTGTTCGCATGCGGTTCCCCCACCCAGGGCAGCGTTTCGTAGCCCCATAGGGAGCTCCACCGAAGGCCCCAGTGGGGTGTTCGCATGCGGTTCCCCCACCCAGGGCAGCGCTTCGTAGCCCCATAGGGAGCTCCACCGAAGGCCCAGGGGGTGTTCGCATGCGGTTCCCCCGCCCGGCGCGTTTCGTAGCCCCATAGGGAGCTCCACCGAAAGCCCCAGTTGGGGGTGTTCCGCATGCGGTTCCCTCCCCTCACCCAGGGCAGCGTTTCGTGGCCCCATAGGGAGCTCCACCGAAGGCCCCAGTGGGGGTGTTCGCATGCGGTTCCCCCACCCAGGGCAGCGTTTCGTAGCCCCATAGGGAGCTCCACCGAAGGCCCCAGTGGGGGTGTTCGCATGCGGTTCCCCCACCCAGGGCAGCGTTTCGTGGCCCCATAGGGAGCTCCACCGAAGGCCCCAGTGGGGGTGTTCGCATGCGGTTCCCCACCCAGGGCAGCGTTTCGTGGCCCCATAGGGAGCTCCACCGAAGGCCCCAGTGGGGGTGTTCGCATGCGGTTCCCCCACCCAGGCAGCGTTTCGTAGCCCCATAGGGAGCTCCACCGAAGGCCCCAGTGGGGGTGTTCGCATGCGGTTCCCCACCCAGGGCAGCGTTTCGTGGCCCCATAGGGAGCTCCACCGAAGGCCCCAGTGGGGGTGTTCGCATGCGGTTCCCCCACCCAGGGCAGCGTTTCGTAGCCCCATAGGGAGCTCCACCGAAGGCCCCAGTGGGGGTGTTCGCATGCGGTTCACCCACCCAGGGCAGCGTTTCGTGGCCCCATAGGGAGCTCCACCGAAGGCCCCAGTGGGGGTGTTCGCATGCGGTTCCCCCACCCAGGGCAGCGTTTCGTAGCCCCATAGGGAGCTCCACCGAAGGCCCCAGTGGGGGTTGTTCGCATGCGGTTCCCCACCCAGGGCAGCGTTTCGTGGCCCCATAGGGAGCTCCACCGAAGGCCCCAGTGGGGGTGTTCGCATGCGGTTCCCCCACCCAGGGCAGCGTTTCGTGGCCCCATAGGGAGCTCCACCGAAGGCCCCAGTGGGGGTGTTCGCATGCGGTTCCCCCACCCAGGGCAGCGTTTCGTAGCCCCATAGGGAGCTCCACCGAAGGCCCCAGTGGGGGTGTTCGCATGCGGTTCCCCCACCCAGGGCAGCGCTTCGTGGCCCCATAGGGAGCTCCACCGAAGGCCCCAGTGGCTGTTCGCATGCGGTTCCCCCCCCAGGGCAGCGTTTCGTGGGGAGCTCCACCCCCATAAGCTCCACCGGAGGCCCCAGTGGCTGCTCTCGCATGCGGTTCCCCCACCCAGGGCAGCGCTTCGTGGCCCCATGGGGAGCTCCACCGAAAGCCCCCGTGGCGCAGTTCGCATGCGCTTCCCCCGCCCAGGGCAGCGTTTCGTGGCACCATAGGGAGCTCCACCGAAGGCCCCAGTGGCGCAGTTCGCATGCGGTTCCCCCACCCAGGGCAGCGTTTCGTAGCCCCATAGGGAGCTCCACCGAAGGCCCGCCCCGGTGGCGCAGTCCGCATGCGGTTCCCCCATCCAAGGCAGCGCTTCGTGGCCCCATATGGAGCCCCACCGAAAGCGGCACCCACAACGCGTTACCAACAATTGCTTATGGTTGGGTCTTTCGCCAGGATATTTGTAATTAGCCGTGCACTGGCGCGTGCGCAAACCAGGCCCTTTGGACAGCACCAGCACCGTGGACACTCGCGAGGAGATGCGCACGCCAACGAGGAAGACAGCATGGGAAGCGAGCAGCCAAGGAAGACGACGAGGGGGGCAGAGCGGAGGGAGGGGACTGGACGCCGAAGCACGGCACGAGGCTCGAACGGCAGGCCAGACTCAAACACTCCAGCAAAGGGGAAGACAGTGCAGAGCTGCAGGGTCGACCAGACGTGACGAATGTAGCCTACCAGGCGACAGGCCGACGGCCGAGGCCACGCGAGAGGGCTGCCCTTCAGGGGTCGACGATCGCACGGGCAGCTGTCGCCCAGACAGGCGTGCCGACGCGCGCATCCGAGCCCGAGTGCGCGCGAGAGGGCACGAGGGGTAATCAGGACGAGTGCGGGGCAGAGTCAAACCAACACACAAGAAACAAACGAAAGCCACAGGGAGGCACCAGGAGGGAGCGGGGAGCAGGGAGGTGGAGCAACGAATTCATGCAACAACGCGCGATACACGTGACATGCAACACAGGGTACACCACACAGATTGCACCGCATAGCTCAGACAACATAGCTCACCTCACTTTGCTCACACCACATGGCTCAGACGAAATAGCTTACACAACATAGCTTGCACCACATAGCTTACGCCACATAGCTCACACCGCACGGCGGATTCCACCTCCACAGTGCAGCAACCTCCTGGTTGGGGTTCGCGCTGGATCACACTTTTTTGGCTCTTTGTAACTTTCGGCCTCCAGGGGGCCGTGCCGGGTCCCCGGGGCTATCGGCGATCGATCGGGGGTGGAGAGCCGAGAGCCTGTCTTTTTCTAGACCCTGTCAAGTTTACTTGCATGGACGGGGGGGGTGCTCAACCTGAGACAGGCCGCAAACGACTTGGCGTGCGGAACTCACGCAGGTCGAGAGGCACCTGCACGCTCGTGTTCGATTGACGAGGGGCGAGGGGGCGGGGCGAAGGTCATGCAAGTAAGCTTGCCCGAATATCAAGAAAAACAGGCTCCGGCAAGGACGACGTCCAGAAGCCAGCCGTCGCAATGTTATGACGCCTGCTGGGTTGCGCGTGCCCGGCGACACCCTCACCGAGAAAAGGGCGGCAGGAGAAGCGGGCGGGAGGGGGGGGGGGCGAGGGCGAATGCTGGCGCCCGAGGCACGTACACGGTCGAGGATGACGAGGGGGGGGGGGGGCAGAGGACGTGTGCTCCAAGAATAAGCGGGGGCCAGGACATCTGGGAGATATCATGGCCCCAGCCACGACATTCCCCCCCCACCCCACCCCGCCTAGTGGATGGGTCCCGAGACGGTGTGCTGACAGGCAGCGCGGTGACCTCGAGATCCCCCAACAGACCTACCTCATCGCAGGGTCCGTCACCGCGCGATTTGGGGACCCTGGAGGCCCCAACCGCCCGAGACACCCTCGGAGAACGACCTACGTTCCACGACCGACCTCACCTCGAATCCCTACGGACTCACCACGCGGTGTGGTCACCGCACCGTGTGGGGCCCCCAAACTAAACCTCACCATCCTCTTCTTGCCATCGCTCGGACGTCCACGTCCCGTGCATTTTTCGGTCTCGTGCGTGTTTTTTTCGCTCGATGGTCCAGGATGGTCCCCGATGGTTCTCGCCGAGAGAAACTGCACACGTCCGAGCGATGCCAAGTCTTGGGCGCACCCGAGACACCCGGGACGACGACGAGCCCCCCCTCCCCTCCCCCCAAGAAGGCCCCCTCCCCTCCGGGTTCTCGAGCAACGACGCGGAGCTGCCCCCCTGCTGCGGCGCCGCGCAGTCCAGGAACCCAGAGCTCCACCTTCCGCGGGTGCGGGGTGGGGTTCCCTCCTCCTCCTCCTCCTCCTCCTCCTCCTCCTCCTCCTCCTCCTCCTCCTCCTCCTCCTCCTCCTCCTCCTCCCTGTTCGTAACCAAGTTGCTCGAGCGTGGGATCGCCTCGGGAGAGAGGACCTCCGAGGGCCTCAGGACTTGGCACGAGACGTGGTGCGAGCTCATTCCCAAGGATCTCCACTTAGCCTCTGATGCTCCTTCACGCGATGGAGTGGTTCGACCAGGACCAGAGGAATGTGCACATCATGCTGAGGAATGTGCCGAGTCAGAACGCACTGACAGAATCTAGAGAACAACAGATGCCAACGTTCCTCGTTTCCTTCTCGTCCCTCGTCCCTTCGTCCCTCATCCCTCCTTGACGGATCCTTCGCCCCTCATCCCTCCTTGCCTCCCTAGTAGCTCGTCGCCTGGTCATCCTTCCCCCTCGTCCCTCGTCCCTCGTCCCTCAGGCCTTCTCCTTCTCCTTCTCCTGCTCCTGCTCCTGCTCCTGCTCCTGCTCCTGCTCCTGCTCCTGCTCCTCCTCCTCCTCCTCCTCCTCCTCCTCCTCCTCCTCCTCCTCCTCCCCCTGGTCCTCCCCCCCTTCTTTCAACCATTACTCTCGGGCAAGGGGGTCCGAATTGTGACGGCTAACTTGGGAAAGCCGATGCCGTCACAAGCAATACAAACAGGTGGAGCACAACGTCATCGACGACAGCGCTTGGACTGTGCCCTACTTCACGGCGCCCTCGTCTCTCTCCCCTCTCTGCGCCCTCCTGCCCCTCCGCCCCGCCATCAAGAATGCTACGTCCGGTTTACCGTCCACGGCGAACTCCAGACGGCCGCCGGAGACAGCCACCCGTTAACGTGAACCTACTTCGTGAGCGGCCCAGCAAAAGTGAAGGACGAGGCGGAGCCCAACGTGAGCAGCTACCACAGCTGTGACCAAGCACTGACATCGGTGAAGAAGGAGACACTCGTCATCAGCTACAATGCTAAGGAGGGTTCGGGCGCAAAGGCAGGCAGTACCATGAACTACAACGCTGGGATCGGCTCATGCGAGAACGCAATCAGTGGCGGCAAGAGATGCCAACGCGAGAAGGCAATCGGTGGCAGCAGGGTCCGTCAATACGAGAAGCCATGCAATGACAACAACAATTGCCAGTTCGAGCAGATAAGCAGTGGCAATTGAATTGTCGGTACCAGCATGTCAAGCATGAGTGTGGCATGGCCAACTTCGAAACTAGGGTCAACTGGTGAGAGAAGATTGGCAGTGGTAGCGGTAGCAAGGAGTGCCAATGTACGAAATCAAACAACGACAACAACAACCGTCCGTGCAAGGTAGCATGCGGCGTGCAGTGGCAGCACTGGTTAGCCGTGTCAGTGTGACGCAGCAGGCGGTGGCAGCAGGGCTTGGAACTCAAAGGCAACGCATGGCAACATTATCGGCTACAAAGCTGGGATCAGCTCGTGTGAGGACGCAGGCAGTAGCAACATCGGTGGCCAGTGCTAGACAGAAGGCAGAGGCAACAAGGACTGTCAGTACAAGATGGCAGGCAGTGGCAGTAGCGGCTGGCAATGCGAGATGGATGGCGGTGGCAGCAGCGGTAAGGAGGAACGATACGAGCCCAACGTCATCAGCTGCAGCGCTGGGCACGTCGTCTGTGAGAGCGGCGGGCAGGTGCAGCAGACGTGGTCAGCCGCAGCGTTCGGATCAACTCGTGCGACAGACGCTCAGGAGCACCCGCGGCACTCGCAGGAGAGGATTATCAGCTATACTGCAGGAGCCAGCTCGTGCGAGAATCTGGGTAATGGCAGCAGACAGCTGCTGCCGCCTCGAGGGGAACCGTGGGGCAAAGGAATGGGTGTGGGAAGGCAGCGGAGAACAGCCGGGCCCGACGACCCCAACCAGTGCTGGGACCCAGGCTTGCGAGACTACGGGTAGTGGCAGATGTACCGTGCTCCGCGAGTGCTGCGAAGAGTGCAACCGTCGCCACTTCCGAGGGCTGCTGGGGGGGGGCAGCACAGTGGGGTCCCACGCAAACCCAAACGGGACCTGGCCATCCCTGGGTGTGGTCCGAGCGGAGTAGGAGGAAGCGAGCAGCGCAGCGACAACGTCCTCAGCTGTCAATGCCGAGCTCCGCTCGCGCGCGGAATACTAGCAACAAGGGGGGCGCTGGCTTGTACGGCATGGTGGCGAAAGAACCGGGGGTGCGTCGTCAACTACCATTTGATTCGACTCGTTGCTTTATCGCTCAGAGCTGGCCTATGGGCAAGTCGTTCGTCCCTGTTCGAGCTCTAATCGGTTCGCTGGCTCCTGACTAGTCGTAGTGCTAGGTGCTAGCTCCATGAGCGTTCATCCGTATTTGGTCTTTGCGATATCATCGAATTGTATTCCCTGTGTCGATCCTCCCCGCCTTCCTGTACCATCAGACGTGTCGACAGGGCAGATCGGGCATGTCATCTGAAGCTTTTTCACCATATACCTTGATATGTGAACCAGCTGCAAAAGATCGGGGGCGGTACCTTTCCCACATTGGACTCTCGCGAAAGAGCCGCGGCCATGCATCCTGAACTGTGGCATGCGTTGCAGCGGTAGAGGCGGCACCTTTCCCAACGCTTGGCCCTCGCGCCGCACGCACTTGTCTTAACAACCTGCAGCGCTCACAATCGTGGTGGGCGGTACCTTTTCCAAAAAGGGGCGCTCGACTCAGTGCCGCGCGCACTCGTCTTCAAGGCTGCGTGGAGGGTGTTCCATGTTCAAGCGAGGGCCCCCGCCCCAGCGCCACGCGTAATGATTCGTCTGCATAAGCGATACAGCAGTTATTTCTAGGGATGGAAGACGGTTCCATCTCGAACTTGGGACTCTCGCTTGATACCCGAAACGGGGAAGCAAGGGACCTGAACACATGTACCAGCTGCGGATGGAGGGCTGCCCCTGTTCAAAAAAGGAGCTCTGGCTCAATAGTTCCTCACGTTTAACGACCAGGCACGCAAGCTTGTGCAGCTGTTGCACGGGTGGGCGGCGGCTCTTTTTCGACACTGGTCTCTCGCTGGACACCTCGCTTAACTGTATGATCCTATCTTTTTGCAGTCTTCATCATGTGTCAGGAAGATGCATGGCAGTTCGTTTCCCAAAGGGGCTCTCGCCTCAATGAATTGACCTGCGCGGAGGCGACTTGGGACGGGAGGGCGTATTGCAGCATCGTCGACGCATCCTGGGCTTGCTTTAGCCATCGTCGCACTCCTCATCATCCCCCTTTCCCTTCTCCTCCTACCCCTCTTCTTCCACCTCCCTCCAGCAAGCCCCCACCTCTTTCCTCTCACTTCCTCATCCTTCCTCATTCATCCCCCAACCTCGTTCCCCCGCCCCTCCCCCCGCCTCCTGCTCCTGCCGGCTTCCTCATTCCCCTTCAAACGTCCTCCTTCCTCTCTCCTTCCTCTCTCCTTCCTCCTCCTCTCAAGCACACGTGGCTCGAGGGCTTCCGTTGTGGCTTTGGTTCCATCGCAAGTCCTCAGTCGCTCGCTCCTCGATGCCTCACCGTGGCGCTCGAGTGGCACCCGCGACGCCCGGGCCAGCGAGTCCAGGCTAGGCGGGTTGGCCAAATCGAAGAGAACAGGGTGAACCGGTATGAGCCGGTGGCTGCTATGCTGGACTGTCCTCGTCGCGCTGGACGTCGAAGGTGACATGCTCGGCAACCACGCGATCGTCGTCACGGACTCGCGCTGCTGCAGTTACGGAGGCTGCCTCAGCGACGACTGGTACATTGGGTGCATGGCGAGCGAGGCACTGTGCTGCATCGAGGTGGAGTTTTGCTGCAAGTCGCTCTGCTACGTCTGCTGCACAATCCGCAACGACTCGCCCACCGCGTACTTCGCGTCGCAGGCCCAGGTTTGCTGCAATTTCGGCGTGGGCGCTATCTCGTGCGACGAGGAAATGTCTCACATCTTCGGCACGTGCGACATCTTCTGCTATCCTGTGGCCTTTTGGTTGCTGTTTTTGGGCTTCGACCCTATCTTCCACCGTGCTGGGTTCGGCGCGTGCGAGAAGGGCGACATGGTCTATACAACACGCGGTCGCATCGGAGCGTCGTCACTTACCATGCTGGTATGGGCTACCGTGCCAGGCATCGAGCCGCAGGCCCAGGCGGGCTGCAGGGTTGGCGCGTCCGCCATCCCGTGCGGAGTAATGCCATGCAAGTTCAGCACGTGCGGTTTCATCTGCTATCCTAGAGCCTGATTGGTTGCTGTCCTTGAGCCCTGACCTCACCTCATATTGTGCTGGTATCGGCGCGTGCGAGAAGGGCGAGCAGTTTTTACAGCACGGAGTCCCATCGGAGCATTTTCACTTATCATGCTGGAATGGGCGAGCGTATCCGTTTCCGAACTTGTTGAGGACTCAACATCATATTGGTTCAAGCCGTTCCGCAAGTGCCGAGTTCAGTTGTCAAATGGTCAATTTTCCCCGCTCGTCGTGCAGAGTGTCTCGATGAGCATGCAGGTATGGGACTTCAGCTGTCGGCGGTACTTCCTTTGGCCGGCTGGGGCGAGGTGGTTTGGGGGCGAGGCGAGCTCATTGATCGGTTTGAGTTAGCCCAGTGATCAACAGTGTCGCCGTGTCGGCACAGCTAGGGCCTCATAGAGTCAAGCTCACTTCTGCTTAGCCAATGGTTATGTCATTGTGGAGTCGTTTCGGCCAGTTGGTTCCAAACCTATTTTTCATATTGGGTTGGCTTGGTAGTTTCTGTGGTATTGCTATTAAGGTCGTGTGCGGGTCGGCTTCTTCGACTGGCGATACTCATCAGCTCCCTGCTGGCTCCTGCCCTTCGTCTTCTGGTTCGTCTACTTCAATCTCGAGCTCATGGGGCGGCTTGTGCATCATTTAGGCTACGCCTTGGCAGAATCCCTCGAATTCCTCTCTCGTTCCTCCCCTCCTTCCTCCTCCTTCTCCTGCTCCTCCTCGTCCTCTTCCATTCTTCCCCCCCCCCCCCGTCCACGCATCCTGCTGCTGCTCCTCCCTCCTGCCGTGTTCCTCCATGGACTCCATCCTTCCCCCGCCTCCGTCATGCGAGGCCCGCTCGGGATCCGGCCGACACTCGATCAGACCCCGGGCACGGCTTACTGCTTCTCGGCCCCTTCTCCCTCCTCCTCGCCATCCCTCCTGCAGAAGTTATCCACCTCTATACCTCGCCCTCCCTCTCCCCTCCTCGTCCTCCTCCGCCCCCTGCCCCATGCTGCTCCCCCTCCCCTCCCTCTTCTTTCTCCCTCTGCTCCTGTCCTCCTCCCTGCTCGCTCCCTCCCCCAAGACATCCAGTGCCTCCACTTGTTCGATGCGTGGCCCCTGACCTCTCGGCTCCCTCCCGGGGCCACTTTTGGAGAGGCGGAGGAGGGAGCGCGACCGCAGAGCTGCTCACCCGACTCGGCCTCGACCGCTCTGCGTGGCGACACCAGCGGTCGCCAAGCACACTGGGAGCACCGTGCGAGCCGACTTGCGATAGGCTCAAGCCCTTCCAGGGGGGCCAGTCTCCCGCGCCCTCTTCTGGTGGGCCCGGCCCGAAGCCCAAAACTGGCCTCCCATAGACGCCAAAAACGGCGGCAAACCGCCGGCCGCCTCGCCTGCCTTCTGTCGAGGCGCCGGATGCCTGGGTTCTCTCTCTCTCTCCCTCCCCCTCCTCCTCCTCCTCCTCTCCTCCTCTCCTCCACCTCCTCCTCCTCCTCCCCCTCCTCCTCCTCCTCCTCCTCCTACTCTTCCTCCTCCCCTCCTCCTCCTCCTCCTCCTCCTCCTCCTCCTCTTCCTCCTCTCCTCCTCCTCCTCCTCCTCCTCCTGCTCCTGCCTCCTCCTCCACCACCCTCCCCCTCTCCTCCTCCCCCTCCTCCTCCTCCTCCTCCTCCTCTCTCCTCCTCTCTCCCTCTCCTCCTCTTCCTCCTCCCTCCTCCTCCTCCTCCTCCTCCTCCTCCACTTCACCCCTCCTCCTCCTCCTCCTCCTTTCCTCCTCCTCCTCCTCCTCCTCCTCCTCCTCCTCCTCCTCCTCCCCTTCCCTTTTCCTCATCCTCCTCCTCCTCTCCTCCTCCTCCTCATCCTCCTCCTTCTCCTCCATCTCCTCCTTCCATTTTCCTCCGCCTCCTCCTTCTCCTCCTTCGCCTCCTTCCCCTTTCCTCCTCCTCCTCCTCCCATCCTTCTCCGCCTCCTCTCCCTCCTTCTCCACCGAAGCTTTCTCGACTCGCTGCACGGAGCCTCTGCCCATCCCTCCCGGACCCCCCGAAGTCCTCCTACAACACGACGTCGACCGCCTGAGGTCTCGACTCGCTCCCCGGGACTAGCTGCTCGTCCTGATGCCTTTCTCTGCTCCCTCGGGTCGGGCGAACGGGGGGGAAAAGCAAAGGGGGGGGTTCGAGAATCAGCTCACGCAGCTGATTTTCCCGGCGCCTCCCGGCGCCGGAGGCGGCTATGTCTTGAGGAGTGGGCCCCTCGGTGAGGCCGACACCAGCTTTGCATGCAGCAGATTTCGTGACCCCCCCTCTCCCAATCCCCCCCCTGTCGTCCGGCCCGACTCGCGGCCCCGAGGCCCGGCCACGCCCCCCCGAGGCCGAGGACAGCGAGACGCCGTCCGCCGTGAGGCCTCTTGCCATGGCTCGAGGCTGGCCATCGCTCGGACGTCCATTCCCTGTGCTTTTTTGGTTTCGTGCGTGGTTTTTTCGCCAAATGATCAAGAACGCTCCTCGATGGCCCTCGCCGAGGGAAAAATACACACGCCCGAGCGATGCCAAGGAGGGGGGGGGACTGGGCTCGGAGCCGCTGCTCGCTCCTCCTTCCTCCCTCCCCCTGGCCATCGCTCGGACGTCCACTTCCCGCGCACTTTTCGGTCTCGTGCGTGTTTTTCTTGCTCGATGGTCCAGGATATGGTCCTCGATGGTTCTCGCCGAGAGAAAATGCACGCGTCCGAGCGATGCCGAGTCCCCGGATCCCGCGTCTCCCGCCAGCCAGCGCAAAGCCTCCGAGCGCCCGCCTCCGAGAATGGTTGGTTGTCCTGCACTGCTGCGACGGCGTGATGGACTGCACCCCGACTGCGACCGAACGAGGCGCGCGTCAGTCAGACGTGCCAGTCACATACCCGCTTCTTCTCCCTGTCTCCCAGCCTCGCTCCTGCCTCCTCCCTCCTCGGGCGCGGCCCAAGCGACCCTTTAGCAAACCATCCCCTTCCGTGACGTCCCCCTCGCCTCTCATACTCCCCTCCGGCTGCACACATACGGTCAAGTTGCCGTACACAGAGTGCACGTCGGGGATTTGAAGTGTACGCTATACGGCCAGCGAATAGAGCGCGCGTCGTAGGATGTGCACTCTACGCGCGGTTGTTCAGCGGTTAGCGTGCACTTCCGATTTCTCACACGCTAAGCACGGCAACTTGACTGCACGTTTTAGGGCGAGGCGAGAGGGGCGTCACGTAAGGGGATGGTTTGCCAGCGGTCGGTTAGGCCGCTCCTGACCCCCCTCCTCTTCTCCTGCTCCCTCCCTCGCCCGGGCGCCGATCCCAGCCATATCTGGCGTCTCGATTTACCGATACGCTACACACGCAAGAGTGACCCTGGGCAAGAGTGACCTTCGGTGCGCGGCTTTTGGCTTGCCGCGGCGGGGAGCCAAACCCGAGCGCGCAAGCTGCTGCTATCGCCTCGCATGCAGCCATCGGGGGACCCCCAATGGGCCCGCACCGAAGGTCACTCCGGCGAAAGGTCACTCTTCCGGGAGGCCGAATCGAGATCGACTCAGGCCCCAGCCTCGGCCACTTCCCCGGGACCGGTCTCGCGACTTTCGTCGACGCTCCCGAGGCCCGGGGAGGGCCCCCGGGGAGGCCGAAAACGGTACAAGAGAAAACCTCAGCCTCGATGTTTGTCGAGACGCCGCATGTCTGGGACCCGCTGCGCGGGGGGGGGGGCTCCAGGGCTCAGGTGCAACGATAGGGGGGGATAGGCATAGGGGGGATGCATCAATCTGGAATCGGCGGTACACTGTCGACAGATCGGCGATGGCGCCCCGATGGTGCATCCGCACCTTCATGGGCGGGGTAGGGCTATCGGACCCCTATCAGCGATCAATGGGCGATTGGGGGTCGACGCATCCCCCCCAATACATCCCCAGACCGAAAGTTTTTTCCTCTTGGGCTAAAAATATGACAACATCAATGGATCCAATTGGATCCCTTTTCAGGTGTGGAAGAGTTTCGTGGATCCTATTTCTGTGTTGCGCGGATCCAATTTCCTGTGTTTGACAAAACGATGGATCCATTTATTTCCCTCAAGAGGAAAATCTTTCGGCCTGCGTAAGCATGCCTATCCCCCCCCCCCATCGTTGACTCCGAAGGGCGCCCCCGGCCTGGCCAGCGTGGAGCCGAGCGCGGCGGACTTCTTCGCCAGCTCCTGCGCGCGCGCGCGCCCGCCGCCCCACCGCCGGGGGGGCGGCCGCGCCCCCGCCCCCGGCCACGAGGAGAACCCCCCCGCCACGGCTCCTCCCTCCCTCTTCCTCCCTCCTCCTTCCTCCTCCTCCTCCTCCTCCTCCTCCTCTTCCTCCTCCTCCTCCTCCTTCGTCGTCGTCCTCCTCCTCCTCCTCCGCCCTCCTCCTCCTCCCCTCCTCCTCCTCCTCCTCCTCCTCCTCCTCTCCTCCTCCTCCTCCTCCTCCTCCTCCCTCCTCCTCCCCACCGCCACGGCTCCGCACGACCGCCCCGGCGATGCGGGCGCGAGGGCCTTCCTGGGCGGAAAGGACCTCAGGCAGGCCTGCGCCAGATCGAGTCGCGAAACCGGATCGGGTCGGGAACGGAGCGGATCGCCGACGCATCGCCCCGCATCGGATGGCCGCGCCCAGCTCCGGTGTGGGCACCGACCTGTGCCAGCCTCGCGCTAGTCCATATCCGGCTGGCCCCCCTCCACGGATCTCCTCTGGGCATCGCGGACAATGCGACCAGCGCTCTACCTCCTCCCTCCCTCTCCTCCCTCCTCCTCCTTCCTCCTCCTCCTCCTCCTCCTCCTCCTCCTCCTCCTCCTCTTCCTCCTCCTCCTCCTCCTCCTCCTCCTCCTCCTCCTCTCCTCCTCCTCCTCATTCGTCGTCGTCCTCCTCCTCCTCCTCCCTCGCTCCCTCCCTCCTACCTCCCCCTCCCTCCTCCTCCCTCCTCCTCCTCCTCCTCCTCCTCCTCCTCCTCCCTCCTGCCTCCTGCCTCCTCCTCCTCCTCCTCCTCCTCCTCCTCCTCCTCCTCCTCCTCATCGTCCTCGTCCTCCCTTCCCTGTCCTCCCCCTCCTCCCCTTTGTCCTCCTCCTCCTCCTCCTCGTCCTTCTTTTTCTCCTCCTGCTTTCCACTCCTGCCTCCAACGCCGCCCCCTCCCTGCTCTCATGCCCTGCTCGCCCTTTCTGGGGTCCTCCCGGGGGGCCGTCGTGGCCTCGGCCGCAGCTCCGAGAACGGGCCTGGACGGCATCTGGGCAGGGGGGCGACCTCGCTCGCAAGCGGGCGGGCCGACCCGGACCCCCGGGCGCCGCGGCAGGAAAGCGGCCCCACTGGCGCCCCGCAGGCACCCGGAGCCCTCAGGCACGCCCCGGGGACCAGCAGCAGAGAGCGGCACGCAGCAAGACGCCGGCGTCCCCTGGGGGAGGAGGCGAGATGGGAGTCTCCAGGGTCCCGCGCCGGGAAGGAATCTGGTTCCGCATCCTGCGTCCTCCTGCGTCCTCCTCCTCCGCCTCCTCCTCCTCCTCTCTGGGTCTCCCCTTGGTCCCCCCTCCTGGGTCCTCCTCCTCCTCCTCCTCTCCGCCGGATCCACCTCCCCCCCCCACCGCCAGTTCCTGCAGTCGAGCTGCTACCGGAAGGAACGCTACATGAGGAGCGGAACCCCATGTAGGCTCCAGACGCGCCTGGGTGCACGAGTCCACGTCCTGACTGTGTGCCCCTCTTCCTCCTCTCCTCCCCCGATTCCACCACTAAAAGTCTCAGAAGCGAGAGGAGAGGGGCGCGACTCGGTGGAGGGTCTGGCTCGAGCTGGTCTGGGAAGGTTCGGGAGGTAGTCTGAGCACGAGGTCCTGGGGAGTCTTCTGACCGGAAGGCGGGGGGGGTAATCATCCTGGCGACGGACCCAACCATGTGCGGATGCGAATGCCGCAGGGCAGGCGGGACGAAAGAAGGGCAGCTCCCTATGGGGCCACGAAGCGTGTGAGGGGTGTCTCGAATCGGGCGCGGGTGCGCCATTCGACTACGAAACGTGTGAGGGGTGTGCCGAAATGGGCGTGGTTGCGCCATGCGGACCCTGCCACTGGGGCCTTCGGTGGAGCTTCCCATGGGGCCACGAAGCGTTTGAAGGGTAGCTGCTGTGGCGCTACACGGACCCTGCCACTGGGGCCTTCGGTGGAGCTCCCTATGGGGCCACGAAACGTGTGCGGGGTGTGCCGAAATGGGTACGGTGGCGCTATGCGGACCCTGCTACTGGGGCCTTCGGTGGAGCTCCCTATGGGTCCACGGAATGTGTGAGGGGTGTGCCAAGATGGCTGCGGTGGCGCCATGCGGACCCTGCCACTGGGACTTCGGTGGAGCTCTCTATGGGGCCACAGAATGTGTGAGGGGTGTGCCGAAAGTGGTGCGGTGGCGCCATGCGGACCCTGTCACTGGGGCCTGCAGTAGAGCTCTCGATGGGGCCACGAACCGTGTGCGCAGGGTGTGCCGAATGGGCGCGGTGGCGCTACGCGGACCCTGCCACTGGGGCCTTCGGTGGAGCTCCCGCTGGGACCACGAAACGTGTGAGGGGTGTGCCGAACTGGACATGGGATGGCTGAGGCAGGAACGGGATTCCGATGGTAATTGTGATGACGATGATGACGTGCGGAGGGCAGAGGCAGGGATGTGAGGAGGGGGAGGAGGAAGGAGTGAGGTTAGAGGAGGGGGGAGGCAAGAGGAAGGGGGCGGGGCGCTGTCTTTTCAAAACGAAGACCCAACACTACAGGATGGTTGGGGAAAACTGGCTCGTCGAAAAATGTGTCACTCATTATTCAATCGCGTCGCTCAGTCCACCGGCCCATCTTGCATCACTGTTACTCTGTTGGCGTGCTCGTGGCGAGCGAGGGGGGGGGAGAAGGAGGAGGATGAGAAGGAGGAGGACGAGAATGAGGAGGAGTAGGAAGAAGGGTGATGGGGGTCTGAACAAAACTGGCTCGTCGAGAAGGTCACGACCCCTCTTGACCCTGAAAGTCGGAATGCTCATCCAGATCCTCCCTCTCGTTCTCCTCCCGCGCTTTCCTTTCCGCTCCTGCCAGCCCTGCGCCCAGGGAGGCGAGGCCTCACTCAGATGCTGGATCCCCTCGAGGGGGGGACACCCCTGGACCCCAAGGGCGAAGGCCGGTTGGATCACCGTGGGTCCGCGCTCCGATGGACCCCGGAGGGAGACAGGAACATTCACGTCGGGCATAACCTCCTACAGGCGGGTGTTGGAAGACAAATGAAAAATAATCAAGCATATCCGAAAGTATCCAAACATACATTCATATATAGATATACTTATATATAAAAAATAATTATAAACGTCTCCTGACTATTTTTACTGTGTTTGAATATTCCTCCTGTAGCGGGACATGCCTGACGTAAAATGGAGGACGGTTGAACGTTTCGCATCTCGCAGGGAGGGCGAGGTCCAGGTGGGTCTGCGCGGTCACACGCTCCGCTGACCTCACGCTCCCAGGGGCACAGGACAAAAGCGTCAGTGGGACGACGGTTGGCAGCACCTAGCGCGTTCGAGATCTACTTGGACCTACGCTAGTCGCCGCTCTGCTGGACCTATCCTCCATCTTCCATCCTCCTCCTCCTCCTCCATTCACTCCATCCTTCTCCATCCGCCGCCTCCATCCTCCTCCATCCTCCATTCTCCATCATTATCCTCCTGCTCCGTCCTCCGTCCCCAATCGTTCTCCTCTGAGGGAGGGGGGTAGGGGCAAACCGACACCGCTACTTCCCCTCCCAGGGCGCATCCTGACCAGGATCTCGAGGCGCATCCAGCCATGGCGTCAAGGACCCATCAGGAGGCCCAAAAGGGCGAAAACGAAGGCATGGTGGCTGCATCAATACTCTTTTCCCTTTGTATATGGGCAAGAAACTGCATACACATGAACTGTCGGAGAGCCGCGCGGATCTCGTACCCCCCCAGCCCTGGCGCGCGGAGCGTGCCATGGGCGGCCCCGCCACGGTGGGGTGGGGTGGGGGGGGGGCACGCTCGTGGACATGTCGCGGGGGCTCCCTGGCCACTGTGTTGGTGCTGAACTGGCCTGCTAATGCCTCGCTGTCCTGGCGCTCTGCTGGGCCCCTGCTCCCTCGAGCACTTGACACGCGTGCGGAGCTGCACTGACTCTGCCACGCCTCCCGGTGGCTCTGCCGCGGTTTCCTGCCCCGCACGCGCACCGCCCGAGGCGGCGGAGAGCTTGATGATAGATTTAACGAAACTCGCACGGAACTCCGACAGTTCGATCCTCGATCCTCCTCCTCTTCATGCGATCGTCGATCCTCGATCCTCGATCCTCCTTCTCCTCCTCCTCCTCCTCCTCCTCCTCCTTCTCCTCCTCCTCCTCCTCCTCCTCCTCCTCCTCCTCCTCCTCCTCCTCCTCCTCCTCGATCCTCCTCAATCCTCGATCCTCGATCCTCCTCGATCGCGCGAATTGGGGCTCCTCGATCCGGGAAGGGCCTCCCGCGAGAGGGCGGCGGCGCTCCTGCGAGGCCACGCGCGCCGCCTCCGCGAGCTGCTCCACCGCGCCCGGGCCGCCCGCCCCGCCGGAGCTCCAGAGCTCGTCCGCGCAGCGCACGGCGACCCGCAGCGGCAGGCGCCGCGACAGGGGCGGGTAGGGCTGCTCCACGGAGGACAGGCAGCTCCTCTGGACGAGTGAGGAGGAGGAGGAGGAGGAGGAGGAGGAGGAGGAGGAGGAGGAGGAGGAGGAGGAGGAGGAGGAGGAGGAGGAGGAGGAGGAGGGAGGAGGAGGAGGAGGAGGAGGAGGAGGAGGAGGAGGAGGAGGAGGAGGAGGAGGATGATGATGTGGGGCTCTGAGTACCAGCATCAGCTCTCGGCACCCGGGGGGCCGCTCTCGGGCCCGGGGCGGCGGCCCCCGCAAACGCCTCAGGCCGGAGAGAGGCCGACCCTGGGCAGGGGGCAGCGCGGGCAACGAGCAGCCCCACAGCCAGGCCCTCGCGGCCTGGACTCCGAGGCGCGATCCCATGGATACGCGACCCCAGGGATACATCCCGCGCAGAAATAAAGGCCTCCTAGATGGGGTCGAATAAAGGCCTCCCAGATGGGGTCGGAGTAGATGGGGTCGGAGGATCGCGCCGAATCGCGGATACATCGGCGATGCATCGGCGATGCATCGGCGATGCACCGGCGATGCATCGTCGATGCATCGTCGACGTTGGCGATGCATCGGCGACGTCGACGTGACGTAAATCGGGCTGCACATCGAGCCGCATCGGCGATGCGTCGGCGATGCGGCGCGATCCTCCGACACCATCTAGGAGGCCTAGAAGAAAGCATCCGCCCAGAGTGGGAGAGAGGGGGACCAACCATCCAACGCAGGACGTTTGCAACTGCTTCCGGCCTCCAGGGGGCGCTTGCCGGCTCCCGGGCCGTCGCGGAAACGACTCAGGATGAGAAGCCAGCTCTGGGGAGAGGGTCGGCAACTTCCGGCGACGGGGAGCCCTCGCACCGAGCGAGGGAGGGGGACCACGAGGAGCGAACTTACGCGTCTCCACGCCCAAGCGCAGTGTGATGGACCAGCGATGCGATGCGCCCCGCCCGCAGCGGGGGGAGCCCTCGACCTCCACCTTCCGCGACCTCCGCGCGGAGGCTGCCGCGGCCGCGACGGCAGCCAAAGTATCACGGCAGGTTCGTGTGGTGCCGACTTCGGCGTTGGTCTCTGACACCGCGGGGATCGTTCACAACCTTGAACAATCAACCGTTTGCGACACGTCCGATCGCTCAACGTCGACTGATTCTGGGCCGTCGCCGGCGTTCGACGTGGAACGCCCGCGGCGGGGTCGCCGCTGGCCGACACGACGCGGACCCACCGCACGCAGCAGCGGGTGTTGCAAACGTCGAGGGGGAGGTGGGGGGATCAGGCGCTAGGGGTCGGGCTTCTTGTGCGCCTTTCGACGCCTGACTGTGGTGGCCTGCCAGATGGCGGTGAGTGGAAGGAGGAGAGGACAGCAGAAAGACGGGGATGTGAGAGAGTCATTCTCGCCCTGAGGTGCGGGGGGAAATGGAGCGACGAACGCCCTGGAGTACGTAGATCTCAGAAGCAGAAGCTGTTCCCCAGACGCAGCCCGGACCAAGCCCGCACGCCCTCTGGGAGCAGGTGGTCCAACCTCGGGGAGGGGCACCCTCCCCCTCCCCTCGCCGAGGTGTATAATAAACCTCCGTGAGGGCAACTGAGGCAGGAGGCCCTCCAGGGCTCCCCAGGAGGGCCCCAAGAGGGCCCCTTAAGAGCGCCCAAGAGCACCCCAAGAGCGTCCCACCAGGGCCCCAAGAGGCGGCTTCCCTCCTCCTCCTCCTCCTCCTCCTCATTTCCTCGTCTGTTTCTCCTCTGTTCCTCCTCTGTTCCTCCTCCTTCTCCTCCTCCTCCTCCTCCTCCTCCCTTCGCCCTTCCCTCGCCCTCCCGCGGGCCCCAGGGATGGCCCGAAGAGGCCCTCCAAGTCCACTCCCTTGCTCCCAGAGACCTCCCTTTTCATCCTGGTTGCCCACTTTGTTTCAGTATATGTGTCTCTTCGTTCCTTTTCCCATCAACTCTCATGGGCAGGGTTCCGTAATGGCCTTGTGGAGATATGCCAAGCGTGAAGAATTGTTCGGGATGCGCACAGCCGTGGACACCACGGCCACACCCGTAGCCAAACATGCCCCAACAATTTTAACTTCCCCTTCCCCCCTTGCCCGCAAACGTTCGACGTCTCGATTGTTTCGTGGCGCGGGCCCCCAGGAACACTCGATCTAATCCCCGGGACTGGAGGCCTCCCGAATGAGACCAAAAAAGCCCTCGACGGCAATTCGGAAATCCTGGGGCAATATCGGGCTTGCACCAAAAATCAACTAACACATATGCCAGCTGTTTCTTGCCGGACGGCATCGTTTCGCACCAATACACCTGTAATGCCACCTCAGCGCATTAATAATCTTTCCCACAAAGAAAGCCTTCGGATATCCGTGTAATTCCTGACGACATCCTGTTGATGCCTTCAAACATTTCCAGGAGCTAACTCGGGAATCCGTCGGGATCTTCCTAGGACATCCTTAGGAAACTGCAAGATTTCCTTCGGAATCCTTGCGGTTATCTGGAATATCCTTAGGACATCATTTGGGTTCTTTGGAAGCCCTTCAGGAACTAGTGAAACAGGTTCGTGCTTTCCTACTGCAACGTTATACAAATCGTATGGTTGTAAGGTCGTGGGTCGTGGTGTCGGAATCCGACCCCAAACTACACTAGATACATTTTCCCTGATGCCATATCGGAGGATCGTCATATCCAATTGATGCCATTGCACATATACCGGATCATCCTGAGGGATCCTCGGTGATCCTACGGATCCCCTAAGGATTCCGAAAGAGAGCGCTAAGGATTCCCGAGCAAGTCCCAACGTGTTCTGCAGGTTTCCTCCAGAATGTCGGTGGACCCCTCAGGAATTCCTGAGGAAACCTCAGGTCTCCCCAACGAAAACTCCCACGGCACGGACTTCTCCAGAGATCCCTGAGGGTTCTCGAAGGAGCAATGAGAGGCCTTCGGGATGCGTAATATATTGGAAAGCCTAAGGAATTCCTTAGAACTCCTTCGGATATTCCTGTGGATTCCATCGGACATCCTTCGAGCATCCCTGGGAGATCCTCAGCAGTCTGTCGGGAGTCCCCTGGATGCCTTATAAGATCCATGGGGGATCATTCGGAGATCCGCTGGACTCCTTCACAATACCTTAGGATGCCCCTGGGGGGTGGGAATATCACACCACGGTGCAGGATGCATGATAGTTCCGCAAGATGATGGGGGGTGGCTTAACTGCTCACTTAGGTTAGATGGAGGTCGGAGGATCGCATTGCATCTCCGATGCATCGGCGATGCAGCAGAGACGTCGGGGTGGAGAAAATCTGACTCCACATCGAACCCAATGTGGCGCGATCCTGCAACCCCATCTACTCCAGCCCAACTTTTGTTGTTGTTGCTGCTGTTGTTGTTGTAGTTGTAGTTGTAGTTGTAGTGCAGTTGTTGTTGTTGTTGGTGTTGTTGTTGTTGGTGTTGTTGTTGTGGTTGTTGTTGTTGTTGTTGCTGTTGTTGTTGTTGTTATTGTTGTTGTTGTTGTTGAAGTTGTTGTTGTTGTTGTTGTTGTTGTTGTTGTTGTCGTTGTTGACATCGCTACCGAATGCTGGGCTTCTCACGCTCCTCGCCTTGTGGCGGAGAGCATGCGTCTTGATCCAACGCGCCGCGTTACGGCGAGAAGTGTCCCGAAACTGCCATCCCCCTTAGTGGGATTGCGACTCTGACATGTCCTGTGCTACGCCATCCTGCCCATCACAACCTCTGCCCACGCGTGCGCGTGCACCATTGGATGTCTTAAACCGTGCACCGCTGGATTTCCCATCTACTCCAGCCCCACTGGACTTGCCAACGCTGTATGGGCCGCGGGGGGTGAGGCGGCCATGCCGCAGCTCTGGCATGATAGCTTTATTTCTGCCGCAGCCGTGAAACGGTATTGCGATGTCATGTGAGGCCACGGCATTTGTGCTCATGTGCTTTGCACTCAGCTTTCTCTCTCTCTATCTCTCTCTCTCCAGCCCCACTGGTGGGGCCTGGAGGAGCCACTTCTTCATCCCAGGCCCTGGCTGCTTGCTTCGACGGCCTTTGAGGGCCTGGAAGCGGGCCCCCGCATGGCCGACCTGCATACAACAACTGGCCGCCGCGATCTCATCTCGTGACGCTTGGAGCCAGTCTGGGTTCGGCCCATCAGCGGTCGCTCGAAGTTGGTCCCCAAATTTGCAGGGGCCACGGGGTCTGAGCTGGACGGCCCCGATCTGTCAAGAGGGGGGGACAAGGGCAAGTCAACTTCCAATTTGTCCTCCTAGGGTCCATCTGGTGCAATTTTTCACGCCGGATCCGTTGTTGACGGTCCCGGGCTCCGAAAACGGCCCCCGGAGATCGAAACAGGCAAAAATCAGGTTCGAACCCAGAACCTCGAACCTGCCCCCCTTCCTGCTGGCTGGAACCAAACCCAAAATCTTTCCTGGACGTCATCTAGAGGCCTCCTAGATGGGATCCGAGTAGATAGGGTCGGAGGATCGCACCGCATCGCCAATGCATCGGCGATGCATCGGCGATGCATCAGCGACGTCAGCGATGCATTGGCGACGTCGGCGTGGGATAACATGGGCTCCACATCGAGCCGCATCGTCGATGCATCGCCGATGCGGCGCGATCCTCCGACCCCATCTGCTCGGAACGCGTCCTGGCAGGCCTAGACTTAGGTCGGGCATGCCATCCTACAGGTCAATAAAACAGGGCTAAGATCGGGATAAATCGCTCCAGAGCGTTCCGGAGCGCTCTCAGAGCGTTCCGGAACGCTCTGGAGCGGCCGCGGCGCCCAATACATCCTCCAAACCCGCCGATTCTCAGAGATTTCGAGTAATCCCGATCCGATGTTGTCCCGATCTTCGCGTCGTTTTAGTCAAGCATCATAGAAACATCGTCCCCTACTCGGAGCCCCCTTTAGGAGGCCTAGATCGTCTTGACCCGCGTTTCGAGCCGCGTCTGGCCGTGGCCACGGCGCCCCGCCCCCAAGGGGCCTCGGCGATGGCGAGCAGTATAATGGCACGCACGCTGACGTCGGCGGGGGGGCGGCGTCGGAGGCGAGGAAGGCGGCAAGCGGTGGCCTGCATCACGAGCGACGAGCGTGTCCATGCAGTGGAGGCCCGACCACAAGAAGCCTTCCACAAGAAGCCCAACCCCGAGAACCCAGGACGTCCAATTGATTGATTTTTGGTGTGGGAACGTCACGCCGTCCACGGCAGAACCACCGAGACCCAGGGAACCCAGGGCACCCTGGAGGCAGGCAGGGTGCTTCTTGGCATTGGCCTCCGCTGTGCCCACGCCCACGCGGCCTGGACCCCGGGGCGCGATCCCTCGGATACACGCGGTCGCATGGGCACGTTCCGCGCGGGGCACCTGGGGAACACGCGCTCGGTGTCCACGGGGCGGGGGCCCGGCCCGCGAGGCCGTGGATACGGACATGTTGCTTAGTGAAGGGGCCCAAGGACACAGACACAAATACACACAAATGAAAGGATTCCCCATCTTTCCCGATCTTTTCTGGGCTGTTGCCTTCCCCACCACTTCCCATATTTTTTCATATATTTTCCGGGGGAGCGACGATGAATTTTGTCTGTGTGTTTTTCCCCCTCCTGATCTATGCTCCCCGCCCCCGACGCCGCGAGAGCGCCCCGCCCCGCCGCAGCTGAAGCAGAACCCAGCCCGGGCTCGGACTCCGCCCCTCCTCGGGCTCCGCCTCGGAGCCCGGAGGGGGCCGGCCGCTCTCTCCGCGCTCGCTGGCGACCGCGCGGCCCGCGCGCTCGCACCGAGGTCCGATCGGGCTGCGGACCCCGGAGGGCCGGGGCCGTCGCCGTCGCCAGCCCGGCCGCTGCTCCCCGGCGGGCGATGCCGCTGCTCCCCGGGGGAGTCTCCGGGGGCGCGCTCTCGCCAGGATCCTCGGCGCGAGGCCGGCCGTGGCGGCCGGGGCTCCCCATGGGCGAGCAGCGGCACTCGTCGCCACGTGCCCCCTCCTCCGGAAAGGGAGGGAGGCCAGGGCCGTCGCCGCTGCGACTGCACCTCTGCATCCCGCGCCCGTTCGAAGCCTGATCTGCGGCCGCCGTGCCTGAGTCGGCTTATATGCGCGTGCCGCTGCTTTGTGCCATACAGACGCTACACTATCCCAACCATCGAAACTCGCCGAACGTCAAAAATGTTGCCGTCGCCCTCCCAGGAAGTCGCCGTCCTGAGGTTGTAGCGCTCGGCGGACGAGAGCTCGAGCCAGTTGAGCGCGGGGGCGCGTTGCGGCGCGCCGTCTTTGGCGGCGGCGCGCGGTCGGAGCCACTGCTCGCGCCTGGCCAGCCAGGTGGCTTCGCCTGCGGGGGCGGCCCATTAAATGTTTATTGTTTTTGTTTTCTCTTTCTCTCTCTCTCTCACTCTCTCACACATTCCCTATATATGCATATCTATATATATGTATATATACATATATATATAGAGAGAGATAAAAGTACATGCGTACGCCTAATGTAACGTACAGTTATGCACACATATGTATATTTTTGTTCGGCCAATGTGGACCCCACCGTGTGTTTATAGACATCTACGTTGTATAATACGTGGGGTTACCTATGTCGTGCCATCTACGTGGTAAAACTGATGCTGTACAACTCATGGTGTGCAATATATGTGTTGCCACCTTAGTGAGACACTCCGGGTGGTGCAATCTACGTGGTGCAATCGATGCGGTGATACAAGTATATATGCACATACTAGAACCACGCGCGCGCTTCGCGCGCGCCCAGGTTCTAGCAAGTTCTGGCTGTAGTCTAAAATGCTCGGCGTCAGAGGGCACATAGCACGGATCGGGCAGCTCAGGGAGCTCCACCGACGGCCCCAGATACAGGCTTGGCTTAAAAGTCCCCCGCCAAAGCTGGTACACCCCTCAAACAGGTCGCGCCCCACAGGGACCTCCACCTGTCCCCAGAGACAAGGTTCGCATAGTGGCACGCCCCTCACGCGGATCGTGCCCAGCACGTAACTTCATTTGCGGCACCAGAGGGGAGCTTCATAGTGTCGCCTGGCCTACTTCGGCAAACCTCTCGCACGGATCGTGGCCCGCAGGGACTTCCACGGACGGTCCCAGAGGCAAGGTTCGCATGCCGCTCTCCGCCTACTTCGGCACACCGCTCGCACGGGTCGTGGCCCACAGGGATCTCCACCCCTGGCCCCAGAGGCAGGATTCGAATTACGCCCCCTCGCCCGTGGCGGCAACCCCGCCACGCAGATCGTACACAGAAGGCGCACAACCTACAGGCCCAAATGTAAGGTTCGCGCACCGCCCCCCCCAATTCCGGCGCATCCGTCACGCGAACCACGCCTCAGAAGGAGCTCCACCCCTGGCACCAATGGGCAGCTTCGCATGGCGTCCCCCCGCCCATGTCGGAACATGCCTCGCACGGGTCGCGCCCAGAGGAGGTCGACCTGCGGCCTCAGTGGGCGTGTTCGCTCGGGGGCATCCTAATTCGGCACACCCTTCACGCGGACCGTGCCCCACAACGAATTCAACGAACCCGTGCACGCGTGCTCCGCAGCAACACAATTTCCGCAATGCCCCGCGGCGCGCAGTGTATGAAGAGAGACCCGCGCCCCGCGCGACACATGACTGCATTGAGATGGATCCGTCGCCAAGCCAATCGCTGGCTTATCTATAGCCTTCGGCCCATATCGCTACTGTGCCTGAGTTTTGGGCCAGAGGATTCTCGGATACCTGTCTGTTGGCATGCTTCTCGGGCACCTCATGGAGCGACTTTTGAAGTTTATTCTGGACGAGAAAAATCTATTGACACAACGTGCTATTGATACGTTCCGGAGATTCCAGGATTTCTAACAGCCTTCGCGCGGGGTGCACTTTGCGTCGAGAATTGTCTATTCTGGTTGGCGCCGCTGGTCGATCACCCATTCGCAATCGAGTGGTCGCCCGTAAGGGACGACTTGGCATTTGCTGACCCCCCTTCTCGTTGCCGAGCGCGGGTGGAACGGTGGTGCACCGTCCAATCGCCCGCCGCCGCGCACCGCGCGCCTCGGCGGATTCCCAAAGACCTGGCAAGGCAAATTACGCGCGACTCTGGAACATTCTCCGAAGGTAAAGCTGAACAAATCCGGGACCGTTTTTGAACATGTCCGGCCTACTTTTTGAAAAATATTAAACTCGTTTTTGAAAACTTCTGGGATCAAATTTGAAAAAATCCGGAATCCATTTTGACTAAGTCCGGATTTCACCCCTCAAAACTGTTTAAAACAAATTCTGGGCTCCTTTTTGAAAAATTCCGGAACCGATTGCGCAAACAAAAAAGCGGAAGCGTTTTCTGACACAGTCTACAATCCAGAAATAATGTCCGGGCGGTCCGACGGGCGCGGCCGGCTGATTCACGCGCCGCGCCGCGCGCGATTGGGCGCGCCGCGCGCCGCGCGTTGCGCCCGCGAACAATACTCGAAGGGGCTACCTCGAAAACACCGCCACGGCAGCTGCGACTCGCGGGCTCCTCAAGAGCAACACAGCATGCAGCTTGGAATCTTCGAGGGCGCTCCGATGCGCGAAAAATGCACCGCGAACATCACGCAAGGAACCTGCGCGACGGAATGCGCTCGACCATTCGTCCCTGGAGCCCGCGCAGAAGAACAGGAAAACCTGGAAATCTGGATAACTATCAATATCAATACTTCATGCTCCTCTGACTATTGGGGCATATTGGGGGCCTCTTGGCGCCTCTTTTTGAGCCCTTGGGGGCCTCTTGGGAGTCTGCCGCTTAGAGCGGAGGGATCGAAATGTCAGTTTGAGTTCCCCCTCTTGGATTCCTCTTGGGGCCATATTTGGCCGTCTTGGGCGCCTGTTGGACCGTCTTGGGGCTCTCTTGGGCTGCCTGGGGCCCCATTGCCTCTTGGGCCGTCTTGGGGTGATCTTTGGGGCCTCTAAGCCGTTTGGACGCTGTAAGTCGTTGAGATCCAACATGCGAACATGCTAAAATGCGTGTTTGCCGTACGGATGGGGCAACTTTTGCCTCGTGGGGCTCTCTCGGGGCGCAGGAGCCTTCTCAGGACGTCTTCGGAACTTCTTGAGCCGTCTTGAAACAATAGTCAGGCGTCTTCGGCCCTGACAAGCCGCTCTGGTCGTTTTGTTGGTGGCCTCCGGTGCTTTTTGAACGGCGGTTGGAAGGCCTGGGAGGCCCCGGAAGGGGTCAAAATGTCGTAGGCCAAAGGGACGGGGGAGAGGGGGTGGCAATTCCAGGAGGGTGTCCTGGCCCTGGCCCCAGTCCCCTGGTACCCTGGCATATTATATACAACCACGCGCGCGCTTCGCGCACGCTTAGGCTCTAGTCAGTCACAAGCAATCAGGCCAGTGGGTGCTGGCCGTTGTGGAGCCTTCTTGGGACTGCCTTGCAGCCTCTTGGGGCCACGTTAGGTCCCCTTGGGCATTTCCATGACGTCTTCGAGCCTTCTTGGGACATCTCTCGGCGCTTTTGGGCCGTCTTGGGGCCATCCTGGCCCTTCTTGCGCTCCAGTGGCGGCTATCTTGCAGTCGCCCTGGGCTGGCTTTGGACCCTCTTTTGGCCCTCTTCGGGCGCTACTTGGGACATCTTGGGGGCTGGGTGCCCCTGGGGAGCCTGTGATTGGTCAATGGGGGGGCTCTTCGGGGATCGTTGAATCCTAGGGTTTCTTGGGGCTGTCTGAGGGGCGCCTTTGGGGGGTGGGATTGCGCACGCCGAAGAGCGTCAGCACCAACGCTACGAACCTCGTGACCCCGAAGCTAGCAACAAAAACGGCGCGAAAAGGGGTGAAGGCAGCGGAGGGAAGGAGAGAAGGCTTGATGAAATCGCTGGCGGGCGTGCGAGCATCTAGTGCCGGGAATTTGCCGCTCTGATGCTCGCTGGAGCTCTTGACAAGCTCACGGCTCCAATGACATCGTGACCCAGAGATCGTTGCAACGTCTAGTGCTGAACAGTGCGGACCGATGAAAACAACGAAATACCAATAACAACGCTTCCGTATAGTTCCGTGCGACACCCTGCGAAGCAACGAGTGTAGAAACACTACGATGCAACGCTTTTCCACGGAAGCCATACATAGAAGTGGGCAAATCATAAGCTGGACAATGCCATGCAATAAAGGAAGGCCAAAGCGAAGCGCAGCAATGTGGACCAAAGGACGATCAGGCGCGAAGTCGTCGTCGTCGGCGTCGTCGTCGAAGTGGGGGTGGTGCTCGTCGTCGTAATCGGCGCCGAAACAAGCGTCCCTCGTCGATCCTGGAGGGTGGAGGCCCACTCTCAGCAGGGCGGCGTCGGGCACTGCAGATGAGAGCGGCAGCTGCAAACGGCAGCCTCGATTCCGAGCCCACTCGGAGCGGGGCCGCGGGCCCCGATCGGATTCCGCTCTGAACGCATCCCCGGGGTAACCCGACGCGGAACTACTTCGGCGGCCTTGCGCGGACCCCTCTCCTATTCGGTCTTCTCGTCGGACTGGCGGCGAACATCGTGTTCCGGGATGGCTCTCCAGGAACATGATGGTGTAGGCCGTGTCGGGGCTTCCGCGGAACGTTCCAGGATTCCCCAAGTGAAGGTGGGAAACCGAAGGACGGCCCAAGGCCATTCGAAAAACCCTGTGATGGGGGGCGAGGAAGTGGAGTTCAGAACTGACATGAAGGAGGTATGAACTGACAAAGCATGCACGGCTGGAGTTGGGAAGGCCGCGAAGAGGAGGGTGAGGAAAAGTGTGGGTGCTTGCGACAGCGACCATAATGGTTTAAGGCCCACCCCGCCGCCGTCCTGCAGTGTGGGTCGAAAGCCTGTAGGATCTCCGATGGGAAAGCGACGGAGGTCGCGCGGGGGCCTCTTGGGGGCCGTTTCTGGGCCTCTTGTCTTTGACCATCCCGGGCCGTCTTGGGCGCCCCTGGGGCCGCCTCGGGGCTTGCGCGGGCGTCTGTTCGCCGTTTGCTCTTCCTCCTCCTCCTCCTCCACAGTTGCACAGTCTGTGAATACTACTCTCCCCTGTCCTGCCCAGATCGCGTTGTCTGAACTTCTGGGGGGGGAGCGTGGGACACGTACAAATACATTAGAGTCGCGCCCCCGAGGCAATAATCCCTATTGGATTATACACTAGTCGCGTCCCCGAGGCTTGTCACCTTCGCAAAGTATGCATTCTTGCGTCCCCGAGGCAACAGACCTTTGCAAATTACGCTATAGTCCAGTCTCCGAGGCTATACTCCCCTGCATATTACGCCATATTCGCAATGCGGAGGCCAGGAGTGAGTGCTCCAAGGTGCCCGAAGATGGTTCCAAGACCGCCCAGGATGGTCCCAAGAGGCCCCAAGAGCGCTCCAAGAGGCCTCCCGAGAGAACCCCAAGAGGCCAACTTCGTCGATATTACATAGGTTTTTGAAAGATGTTGGCCTTCTCGCTTTTCGGTTATCCGACTCTCAAGGGCGGCTCAAGAAGCTCTCAAGACCGCCCCAAGACAGCCCAAAAGACGGCCCAAGAGGTCTCCTAGATTGCCCAAGAAGCGCTCAAGACGGCCCAAGAGGGCCCCAAGACGGCCCCAAGAGGGGCCCAAGCCGGGGACCACGGACCGACAATTCTACATGTTGTGCCCCGGGAAGCCCTCAGGAGGCCCCAAGAGGCCGCCAAGAGGCCCCAAAAGGCGCCCAAGACGCGCCCAAGAGGCTTCCAAGAGGCCCGAAAGATACCCCACGAGGCCTCAAGAGGCCCCCAAGAGGCGCCCAAACCATCTCCATGAGGCCCCCGAGAGCTCCCCACGACACCCCAACACATATACAAGAGGCCTCAGACCCACAACCCAGGCACGGTGAGGATGGGCCGAAGGCCACTAGGATCCGCCGCCTCATATGGTATTGCCACAGGGGTGCCTGGCGCGCTGGACTTCTTACGATTTCGTTTCGGTTCTTTTCCAAAAGAACTATTCCCTGGGGCTTCGGCCCGTCCCGCCGGCCACCCGAACGGGACCGCAAGCGAGCACAACGTCCGCCCAAAAGTCTTCCAAGACGGCTCAAGATGGCCTCCAAGATGGCCCAAGATTCCTCCAAGATGCCTCCAGGACGGCCTACAAGGGTCGAAGATGGTCCCAGACGGACCAACAGGCCTCCAAGATGCTTCCAAGACGGCCCACGAGGCCTCCAAGAGGTCCTCCAGGAAGGCCTGAAGAAGCCAACATCATTGATTTGCATTCGGTGTTTGACATATTGTGGCTTTCCCTCTGTTTTCGTGCTTCGACCGCCCAAGACGGCCCAAGGGGTCTCCAAAATCGTCCCAGGGGCCTCCAAGATAGCTTCAGGACGGCCCGAGAGGCCTCCAAACCAGCCCCAAGACGGGCCAAGATGGCCTCCAAGATGGCTCCAAGACAGCCCAGATGACCTCTAAGACGACCAAGGTGGCCGCTCAGACGGCCAAGATGGCTCAAGATGGGTCCAAGAGGCTTCCAGGAAGGCCTCAGAAGCTTCCAAGAGGTCCTGCAGGAAGGCCTGAGGGAGCCTAGATCATTGAGTTCCTTCGGTTTTTGCATGAGTTGAGCTTTCCTTTGTGTTGGTGTCCCAGCTGCCCAAGACGGCCCAAGGATTCTCCGAAATCGTCCCAGAGGCCTCCAAGATGGTTCCAGAACGGCCCAAGCGGCCCCCAAGCCACCCCCAAGAGGGCCCCAAGACGGCCCAAGAGGCCTCCAAGACGTACAGGACGCCCTAGACGGCCTCCAAGACGGCCCTGAAACGCTCCACGAGGGCCACAGAGGCGACCATGAAGCAGCGCTGAACAAGACAGCACCTTCACCTAAAAGTCTGACACGACATCCCTGTTAGCATCAGCATTCCTATACAATACGTAAGATGGGTTTGTGACCTCCATAAAAACATGCAATGTAACATTGGATGTATTTGTTAGATGTTAGGCGACCCTGGTCTTAGGCGACGCCAAAGACTTTCCAAAGAGGCCCCCCCAAAAACGGTGAGTGAGACCAGATCGAAGTCCTCACTGCGGTCATTATCGTCAGGTGTTCCCCGAAGTCCTGCCACGCACACTCGGGGAGCACATGCTCCGATAGCTAGGCCAAGCTCTGGTCGTAACTTTCGGACACACTGGCTCTTCCACAAAGGCAGGGTACGGCGGTGACTCGCCGTAGGCGTCTTCGATAACGCCGACGTCTCCGTATGCGCTGATGTTTCCCATCCGCCCCCGCACGATGTTCCCAGATGCGCCAAGGCAGCGCCGAGACGCACCGACGCGATTCGAAAGAATCTCATTATGATAGAGAGCGGGCCGGCGGCAGGGGGCGAAGCCCTTACGGATATAATGTCCATGTACGGTCTCGCTGGACAAGTCATCGACATTTCTCCGTACACGCCTACGCATTCTCTCATGCCTGAAAGACGGATACTTCGCAGAACGGGGCTCCCGCATGAGCGGAATGCGGGTGTGCTCCACCGCCGTTGACACATCCCTGGCCTACTCATGGAGGCCGCCTAAATTGGGGTCCGAGCAAGTGGGGTCGCAGGATCGATCCGCACCGCCAATGCATCGGTGACGTGGGCGTGAAGCATCTGCCCCCACACCGAGCCGCACCGCCGAGGCAACGGCGCTGCGGCGCGATCCTCCGATGCCACCTGCTCGGACCCCACCTGGGAGGCTTGGAATTCCTGCCCCTCCCCCGTGCCCCCTCTGTTAACGGGCGAAGAACGGTATAAAATAAACTGTTTCGCTGTCGGGGGCGCCTGTCCCAGGGCGGCTGGAAAGTTTATACCCTTACGGTGGCACCGTAGGGGTATAAACTTTCCAGCCGCCCAGCGGCAGGCGCCCCCGACGGCGAAACTGCTTATTTTATACCGTCTTTCGCTCGCTGACTCTGTCTTCTCCCCCTCCTCCTGCTCCCGATGGGGGCCTGCCGACGGCCGCCCAAGGCCGAGCGCCGCCGAAGGCTGCCGCCGAGGGCCGCCGCCGCGCGCCGCCGAGGGCCGCCGCCGCGCGCCGCCGCGCGCCGCCGCGCGCCGCCGCGGGCCGCCGCGGGCCGGCGAGGACCGCAGGTGGCCGCCGACGACCGCCGCGGGGGGTGGGCGAGCGGTCTTATACGCGGGCTTGGCACGGCCCGGGTCGCCGCTCATGGCGTCCGGCACGGGGGCGGCCTGGACCTCGGGGGCCGACGAGGGCACCCAAGGGCGGCCGCTTCCTCCTCCTCCTCCTCCCTCCTCCTCCTCCTGATCCTGATCCTGATCCTCCTCCTCCTCCTCCTCCTCCTCCTCCTCCTCCCGCGCCTCCCCCACTCCCATCAAAGCCACACGGCCCTGGCTCCCTGCATGTCATGTCTTGCCCATGGGGTGCTGGGCGTGGGGCCCCCTGGGCCTCTCGCCCGCACGGCAGGCCCACGGGGCCTCCGTGTCTGCCAGGGGGGGGGCCGCGCCCCGCAGTGGAGAGGAGCACCGGTGCAGACTGGCGAGGCAGAGGCCTTAAGGGCGGGCGGGCGTGCTGCAGCATCGGTAGCGCACCTTGGGTGTGCGCTGGTCCCTGCGTGCAGCTGGGATGGAGTGTGCTACGCGCACACAGACACACACACACACACCCACACACACACACACACACACACGCTAAAGCACATGTCGTCGTCGTCGTCGTCGTCGTCGAAGTCGGCGGCGGCGGCGGCGTCGTCGTCGACGTCGTTGTCGTCGTCGTCGTCGCCGGCGTCGTCGCCGGCGTCGTCGCCGGCGTCGTCGTCGTCGGCGGCGGCGTCGTCGGCGTCGTCGTCGGCGGCCGCGCGCAACCTCCGCGCTCGGCCCCGCCGCCGCCGCGGCGCCCGCTGGGGCCGCGCCGGCCTCCGCGGGGCCCCGCGCGCGTGCCGCGCGCGGCCCTCCGTTCGCCCCTCCCTGGTGGCCGGCGTGACGAGCGGCGGGTCAGGCATCTCTTTGGTTGGGAAAACAATGTATGTATATACATATATATGTATAGTTATGTATATATGCATATATATATATGTGTATATAAATTATGTATATACGCATATATGTGTGTATATCATACATATATAGATATATACATATACATATATAACTATTACGTGTCTATATCTATGTACATATATATATATGTATGTATGTGTGTGCGTGTGTCTTAAGCGTTTTCGGAAAAGAACCGAGGATAGATGAGGGACGATCAGAAACGGGTCTTACGCGAGAGGGCACAGCGGCCTCACGCGGCGGGCCGCCCGCGCGGCACGCCACAATGGAGACGAGGGCGCTCACGCGCGGCCTTACGCGGGCAGCTTGCGCGCCAATTTTCGGCGACCTGCGTCGCTCAATCGGCCAGCGGTGAAACCTTTCCAGTGCAAGTGGCCAGCGATGAATGGGTGCCCCTGGAAAGCTACTCATCCTCGTGGTCCCGGACATGGACAGTAAGTTCGAGCCCTGCGGCGCAAGATGCCCTCCCGACCCTCCAGATTAGTGCGGCAATGGAGGGGGCTTGGGTGGACAAACACACTCGAACCCCAAAACAATCACTCATGTTAAAGTCAACATTGATTTCAGGGGCGGGGGGGTGATCGAAATCCACCCCAAGTGTATACGGAATTGAATATTATGTCCGTGTGCTGTCCAGCTTCACTGCAACCAAGAGTGACCCTGGTGCGCGGCTTTAGAAGGCCGCGAGGGGAGGGCCAGATCCAATCGCGCAGGTCGCGACGATTCACAGAACACCTTTTAGCAAAAGGTCGCTGCAGTGAGAACTTCCAGGGACACTCCGAGTGCGCACGGCACGAACTTCCACTGGACCCGTGCGGGATGGCTAATCGACTTCTCAAAACGAGCGGATGTATCCTGCAAAACCCGCGCCGACTAGCGAAACCAACTGGGGACTGCACCGGCACACTCTAATGCCAACGTCGAGTGAATAGTGCTGATTTCCTGAGCCGATTTGTCTGGATGGGCGTTCTCTGAATGCCCGACTGATGGGCCAGGGCCCGACGTTGTTTGACGAAAACAATTCAGAGTGCTGCGTATCTCGCAGTGTGTTCTTCTGTATGGAGCGTTCATATTACCAATCGCCTCGTATGGAGAACGGGTTGGGTGCGTCTCGGGTAAGTTTGGGTGCTGTGGCGCCGCTGGTGCAAATGTATACTGAAAACGTCTGGCGCTGTCGCGCGGCAGCCGGTCGTGACCCGTGGTGGCCTTTTGCTGTCGCTGCGAGATCCAAGCTCGCAGGCCCATTTTGGGGGGAACCCCCCCTGGGCCAGGGCCCGCATCAGAGGCCACTCCGGCGAGGGATATGGGGAGACCGAAAGGTACGGATACCGCCACTCCCCAGGCCTCTCCCGGCGACGAGGGCCTCCCAGGAGGCCCAAAAATGGGAAAGCGGGTAAAGGGTAGAGGTGTATGAGTACCCTTTCCTCGTCTGAAGATCACTCCTGCGACTCGCCGACCTTTGTCCGCCCTGTCTCCCGAGGTCCTGGTGGCACGCGTGCATTTCCCGCCGGGCGTTCTCTTCGCTTGCCCTCGGGCCCCGTGGCCCTCGCAGCTCGGGGCGGCTCGAGGGGCGCCACAGAAAAATGGGGCACAGGGCCCTGGTCGCGAGTTTCCCCTGTGCTGATCCTTTTTTATCGCGACGTCGGATCTCAGGTTATTCTCGTGCTGTCCCTCGGCGCTTGTCCTCTTTTTCGGCATCCAGGTGTCGTCCTGGAGCCGTGGGGGCCATCGACGATGCACCCGGGATCCATAGCTGTCCCTGGGGAAAAACAGGTCGAGGTGGGGACCGCGAATCCAGAAAAAATGAATCCCTCGGACGTCGGGGTCCGTTCCTCCCTTCGTTGCTGCTTCCTCCCTCATCCGCCCCCTCCTGCAGGACTGGGGGGAGGGCGTGCGGGGGGGGCGGACAGGGAGAGGAATCGCACAAGCCATACGCTGTGCCATTCGTGTATGACTCTTCCCCCCCAGGCCCGAGCGGAGAGGATGGCGGGAAGGGACTGGAGAGGGGGTGGGGGGATGGGGGGGGAGCCGGGAGGAGTGAGGAGGCGGGGGGGGGAGGGCAGGAGAGCCAGGAAGACGAGGAAGAGGAGGCTCAATCCGCCATGCCTCCCCCGCCCTCCTCCCGTCCTCCTCCCTCCCTCCTGCCCCGCCCCCTCGCCCTCCCTCCCTCGGCCCCCGCGAGGCAGACAGAGCGGGGAAGGGCAACCAGGGGCGCAGGGGTCGGCAATTGGAGGCTGCAGCGGTGACCAGTGATCTCTCACCCTGCATGGGGGGAACAAGAGGGGAGTGGGGGAGGACGAGGACAGCGATGGAGGGTGGAAGCAGGAGGGAGGAAGAGTGGAGCAGGAAGAGCAGAATGGTGGAGTATGGGGCAGGATGGGGGGGGGGATGACCCAGAATACCAAAAAGGTCAGCACCACCGAGGAAGGGGGAGCTGATGGCAGCGAGGACATGTCCGCCACCGCCGCGGCCAGTCGTCGGGGCCTGGTGCGGACACCCGGCGGGAGGGGCTGGGCCTCTCCCGGGCCCCGCTAGCATGTTGGCAGGCGGGTGCCGAGCACGAACCGCGCGAGCACGAAACGAGCTGGGGAAGGAGGCGAATCCCTGCGAGGTGCAGTCAACCCGTATCAGAAGGATGCGCGATAAGGCTGCAAGGGCCTTGGACGCCCCTTTCGAAGCTTCTCCGGCTGGGCGCGGCCAACGAAGGTGGCCAGGGACGGACCGAGGAGGCAAGGATGCAAGGGCACCCTCAGGAAAGTGGTTCATCTTTGCTATGCGGGTTGGCTGTATCTGGGGTGGGTGTTGGCTGGAGGCCGCGAGACATCAGGCTTAGGTCGGGCATGTCCCCCCACAGGCGGATTTTAGGCGGAAGAAAATATACTCAAAAAACACACACCCAAGTGTCAAACATAGTAAACACACCGTTCCCAGACTATTCTTTTACCTATTTTTGAAAATTCCCCCTGTAGAGGGACACGCCCGACTTGACATCAGGTCCGAGTGGATGGGGTCGGAGCGTCGCGCTGCCTCGCCGACACATCGGCGACGCACGGGCTCCATCGGGGCGGAGGCAGCCGGGCCCCAGATGTGGAGCCGCCTCGCCGCTTCCCCCCGCCGAGGCATCGGCGGTGCGGCGCCCTCCAGCACATGGACATTATATTCGAACCCTGTGGCCCAATATGCCCCCCAGACCCCTCGAAATCAATATTGATGGCGTGGCGACGGGGGGGGCGTGAGTGGACAGAAATATTCGAACCCCAAGGCACCGCCTTCCCTGAGGTCAACATTGATGTCGGGGGCGCGGGGGTGATTTAGAATCTCACTCAAATGTGTAAGGGTTCGAATCTATTGTCCATGTACGGTCCCCGGCCGCATCTGCTCTGACCCGAGTTTTGGGCGCTCCGGACTGCGGTGGAAACCTCTAGTGAGGACAGGTGGCGAGGACGCAGGACCCTCGGAGGCCGAGGCGGGGACGTGTTGGGCGGCGGGCGACGAAATACCAAAGGCACCCCGAGAGGCTGGCCAGTGGGAACGGCAAAGGACGGGCCGCAGAAGCAAGGACACAAGGGTAGCCCCAAAAAGGTACGCGTCCTTACTATGCGCGTTGACTTGACTGTGACGTGTGTTGAATGTGCTGTAACGTCGGGTGCGCCTGATGACGGTTTTGCGTACCTGCTCGTGCGGCGTTGGCGTGCTCGTGCTCGAGCGTCGGCCATGTGATGGCATCTCGGACCGTTCGTGCCCATGTGAGACGGCCGCCCTTTCGTGACAGCGGGCGCTGGCGGATGAAGTCTGATCTGCCCTGGCTTGAAGGGCGGTGCGTCGTCGACAGATCATTACAACCATGCGGAACATGCGACGCTGTGGCCAACGTGAGTGCTACCGTCTGGTTTCCGCGAAAGTCCCCGGCTCTGCGCTGTCGAAGGTACTCCGCTGGTGAAAAGACAGAGTCGGTGTGCCAGCGGGCACTCCTTGCAGGGCAGCTCGTGCGCGCGAGAGGAAGAACGAGATCCATCACCGCTGTCAGTGATGATCGGAATGCCGAGGTTCTTGAGACTGCCCGCTGTGAGGACACGGAGGCGGAGGATAATAAGCACTAGGAGGCGGAACGCACGAAGAGGAGGGTGAAAACCAGGAGGACGAGGACGACGACGTGGCCGACCGCGACGACGACGCCGAAGACAACGGCGACGGCGATCTCGTCCGGGACGACGCGGCCGACCACGACGGCGACGGCGACCACGGCGACGGCGGCCTCCTCCGCGGCAGCGTCCGCGCGCGGCACGGGCTCCATCGCGCGGCGCGCGGGCGCGCCCGCGGGGAGGGGCGCGCCTTTGGCGCCTTATGGCGCCTTTGGCGCCCGCGGAGGGGAGCGCGCCGTCTGTGCCAGAGCGGCCACCGCGCGGGTGCGCGGCCAACTGGCGTCGCCGCAGCCACGAGCCGAGGCCTCTGTGATCGGTCCGGGGCCAACCCGAAAATCGACCGGCCTGGTGCGGAAGCCGGACCGACAAGCCCCGCGCCGCCGCGGAACCCACTGGCCAAGCTCGACAGGCTCCGTGTGCCGTTCCAGCGTGCTGCACCGGTGTATCGCCCCCAGACAGGAGCGGGCCGCGCGCGCGCAGGGAACGTGTAAGACGCTCTGGCACCACGGCCTGAGGAACAGGCGGCCGTCTCGATCCGAAGAGAGACGAAGGAGGAAGAATTCTGTGCGAAGGACGTCTGGGCCCCGGGTCCTCAAATCGATACTCGGACCCGTCCAGGGCTGCGCTCCCGCACGTCTTCCGAGAGGTGCCCAGCTGTCGCGGCGAGGGACCCCTTGGAGATTCCAAGAAGCACCTGCACGTCACGGAGAATTGGTCCATTCAATCTCTTCGTGACGAGGGATGCTGGGGCATCATTAGCACCATCATCGTCATCGCCATCGCCAATATCATCGCCGTCATTGATTGCCGCCTCCAGCGGCATCCTGATCCATTATCATCCAAACCATCCCTCGTCCTTTTCCGCATCACGTCCACCTTTTTGACGTTTCGCAAGCGTATACGGCGGAAGCCTGGAGATCTGTGTGCGGAAAACATGCAGCATGCCGACTCAGGGAACAAGCAAATCAATTAAGCATGGTGGGCGCAACGGAAGAAAGTGAGGCAAAGAGACGCGAAAAGAGTACAGGGCCGTAAGACCATAGAGTATGCGCCCGCCAGGCCGCATGGTGGAGTGGGGAACGACCGAACCATAAAACCTGAAACTGAATACCAGCATCACGTCCACCTCCCCACGCTCCAGCCGATAGACAATACATCGGAGGTTGGGGGGTGAGATCGAAGTGGAACGGAGAGCCCCCCACCGGGAAATCGGTTTCGGTTTCGTGTTCGTGTCGTGCGTGCGAGGCGAAGCTGCGTGCGCGGGAGAGAGAAATTAATCCTGCTGTCGCTAGTGGTTCGCCAACATAAATGTTTCCCCCGCCGGCGCGTGTCATGCGGTGGCCCGCATTGTCCCGTCGGTTGCCCACCGTTGTCCTGTCTGTCGCTAGTGGTTCGCCAACATAAATGTTTCCCCCGCCGGCGCGTGTCAAGCGGTGGCCCGCATTGTCCCGTCGGTTGCCCGCCGTTGTCCTGTCTGTCGCTAGTGGTTCGCCAACAAATGTTTCCCCCGCTGGCGCGTGTCAAGCGGTGGCCCGCATTGTCCCGTCGGTTGCCCGCCGTTGTCCTGTCTGTCGCTAATGGTTCGCCAACATAAATGTTTCCCCCGCCGGCGCGTGTCAAGCGGTGGCCCGCATTGTCCCGTCGGTTGCCCGCCGACGTCATCCACACCATCATCGGCCATCAGCACCACATTCACCACAGTTGTCGTCATGAGCCACCCCCCCTCCCACCCCCCCCAACAACCTCCTTATCACCCGCAGGGTGGTCGTATAAGTACGAACCCTTACACCTTCGAGGGGACTGATGAATCACCCCCCCACTCCTGACATCAATGTCGGTCTCAGTAATGGCGGTGCCTTGGGGGTTTGAATATTTCTGTCCACTCACGCCCCCCCCTTCGCCACGCCATCAATATTAATTTCGAGGGGTCGGGGGGGCATCTTCGGCCACAGGTTCCAATCTATTGTACATGTACGGTCCTCCTTCCACCGCCATCTCCTTCCACCACCATGTACTTCCCCTCCCCTCCCCTCCCCCCTCCCTCCTCCGCTTGTCTCCTTCCCTCCGCCTCCGCGAGCCACCTGCGATCTTGCGGTCCTGATCCGCAGGATCGCAGTCGCTCGCGAAGGCGGATGGAGGGAGGGAGGCGGAGGGAGGGAAGAGAGGGGAGGTAGCACGAAGCCAGGGCGAGGGTGAAATCAAGTGAGGATGAATCGAGAATCTCTGAGACTCGGCGAGTCTCGAGGATGTCTCGGGCGCCGCGGCCTTCTCAGAGCGTTCCGGAACGCTCTGAGAGCGTTCCTGAACGCCCTGGAAGGGATGCATCCTCGTCCTAGCCCCGTCCGAGGGGAAGCAAGGGCTCCCAACTTCGCGCTTCGCGCTGCGCGAAGCGCGAAGTGCGAATAACTTCGCGCTCTCGCGCCACCCCCCCAAAGGGAGAAAAGGAGGACAACGAGGAGGAGGAGAAGGAACGAGGACCGCGAAGCGCGAAGCGCGAATAACTTCGCGCCCTCGCGGGAGCCCTTGGGAAGGGAGGCCGCGGGAGCCTCTCTCCGCTTCCTGCGCCCGCCCACAGCATGAGCATACACTTTCCAAGGTCCGCGTGGATCTCTGGGGATCGGTGCTGGACACCCCCTTCATGGCGCGCCTTCCAAAATTGTTCGCGGATGGCCCCGCATCGCCGATGCATCGCTGATGCCTCGGTGATGCTTTGGCGACGTCGGCGACGCGTCGGCGCCATCGGCGTGTCGAAACTCGGACTCCACATCGAGCCGCATCGCCGAGGCATCGGCGATGCGGCACGCGTCTCCGACCACATTCACTCGGATCGCGTTTGAGCGACGACAAGAAGCGGCAAGCGAGCAAACACCATACCAAGCACGAAACGCACATGAGCACATAGCAGCTACCACGTGGTATCGCAATACTTGCTAACTGCGCCCCGCCACGCCGTGGCCGAAGAAAGGGTGTCCTGCCACAGCGCCGGACGGGCCTCCACCCCCCCGGCTGCTTCGCAGGCGTGCCTGTACACTGCCCAGGACCTGACAAAACATGATACAGTCGGGGCGTTGACCTAAGGAACCTCGAACAGGGAACGATGCCCCCTTTTTCCAAACCGTTCACTTCGACTCCCCATGGAAAACCGTAGGGAAACCTGAGGCAAATTGCACAACCATCAGGGAACACTGAGCCCCTCCCCAACGAAAAAGGGTTCCTTCTCTTCAGGGCCCCGGCTGTGTAGCGACCTCACGCCGCGGCGTGCGCGGGCCGCCGGCGCAGCACGCCCTGTTGGCAACGAGGGTGCTCGCGCGCGACCCTTCCCGGGAGACATCCTGCGCGCCGACGTCCGCGCAGTCGGCTCGGTGTCGTCCGTCGCGGCATTGCAAAAGGAGCACCGCACCGCAGAAGCAGACTCGTTCTCGGAGATCCGCGCGGGCCTCAGGACACAACCATCTGCGCAAGGTGTGGCTGCTCGAATTGGGCAGGCCTGGTAGGGCGACGCACTCCATGCACGGACGGTTTTTCCGGCCCTGCACTGGCACTTGCGCAAGGAAGCGGATCCTGGTGCATGCGGGATCTTGGTGTATGCAGTTTTGTTCCTTGTTCCCTGGGGGAGCGGACAACATGTGCTTCACACCACCCCGACGTCGTCTCCGACCCTCGAAACAATCCTGGGACTGAAAGCCAACTTCCGAACACGATCTGTGCTGATTTTTTGGGATACTCGAACTTGGGAGGCCTGGGCTTCCCCCCAGGAGAGCCCATAATCGAGTCGGCAAGTCGGATCGGCTATCGACATGAATCGGATCGCCATATATCGGCAGCCGTGTCCGGAAAAGTCGAACAGGCAGAAATCGGCAGGCTGGTACGCTTCCAATAAGAAATCGGAGCCCACATCGGAATCCCACGTCGGGCCGAATCGGAGTCGGAAGCAATCGACATCAAACCGGATCGAATCGGAAGAATCGAAACGAGCCTTGCCCACCCCGCGTGCCGCAGGCGACAGGCGAGAAGGCGCCCCCCCCGCCGCTCCCCACGGCGGCCGCCGCGAAGGGCTCGTGGCCGTGAGGTTCCCCGACAGGGGCTCGGTCCTTCGCGCAGAGGGAGGAGGAGGAGGAGGAGGAGGAGGAGGAGGAGGAGGAGGAGGAGGAGGAGGAGGAGGAGGAGGAGGAGGAGGAGGAGGAGGAGGAGGAGGAGGGGGAGGAGGAGGAGGAGGGAGGAGGAGGAGGAAAAGGAGGAGGAGGAGGAAGGAGGAGGATGACCAAGAGGAGGGGGGAGGAGGAGAGAGGAGGAGGGGGGAGGAGGAGGAGGAGGAGGAGGAGGAAGGAGGAGGAGGAGGAGGAGGAGGAGGCGGAGGAGGAGGGAGGAGGAGGAGGAGGAGGAGGAGGAGGAGGAGGAGGCGGAGGAGGAGGAGCAGCAGGAGGAGGAGGAGGAGGAGGAGGATGCGGAGGATGCGGAGGAGGGAGGAGGAGGAGGAGGAGGAGGAGGAGGAGGAGGGAGGAGGAGGAGGAGGAGGATTCCCCCCCCCCCCCCCGTGTGCATCATCAAGCCAAACTCTGCCAGCAGGTTGAAACTCGACGACGAACATAGATTTACTTAAAGCTCTAGGGCGCACTCGTCACCCCAAGAAGAGGCAGTCTGCTGAGGTGGCTTACCCTTGCGTGTTCGCTGGGGCGCCTGCAACTGCTTCGGGGAGGTTTTGTGCGGGCCCTCGAGGGCCACATGGCAACCTATCAAAAGGTTGCCTGGTCGCTGGGCGGCCCAGGACCCACACAGACCACAAAACACAAAGCGCCCTTTAAACCAGAGCTCGTGACTTGAATTCAATTGCTGCCCCCCTATAGTAGCAGGGTGGGCAACTCTCTGGGGCGGATCCTCCAAACCCAAACGACGCCATTCATCCACGGGGGCCTCGGGCTCCAAGGACGGGACAACCCTGGGGAGCGGGACGGGAGGCCTGGGAGCAAGGGCGGGGCAAGCCGACAAAACGGAGTCCCGGAAACCTCGCAACTTCTCTCGGGCATTGGGGCCGCATCCAGAGCACGTCCGAGAAGTGCCTGCGTCCATAAAAACCTGGTGAGACGAGGCTCGGATGAATTCAAGCCTGCGCTGCTTGGCCTTCTCTGTCTGGTCCACAATGCTCTTAACGACAACGCGCGAGCGATCCTTCGGACGGGGCGCGATCGCAACAGCGAGGGAAGCCATACGCAGCAGGATTGATTCCGCCTTCTCCTCAAAAGCCAGCACATCTCGGCACATATGGGACTGAATCTGAGCAGACTCGGCACGCTGGTCAGCAAGATGGTCCGCAGCACGATTGACATAAACATGCTCTGCGACTGACGTGCGCCAAAACCTGCGAAACTTGTCATCATTACCAAAGTGAGAAGGCAATGCGTTAGATGAGTTTCAGCCGTGCGCAAACCAAAAAGGTGCCACAACTGCCACCACAGATCTGCATTGGCAAGGCGAAAAGTATGATGCTTTCCTTCATGGTAGGCGTGCACGTGATTGAAATTATCACACACAAGAGTCAAGTCTTCGTTCTTGGAACATGGCGAACGGCCTCAATCAGGCCTGTCAGCTCAGCCCTTGGGACCGTCTGCCTTTTGCCCTCGACCAGACCCGTGACCCCATGGTTCCAATAAAAATCACCCCCGGAAGCGTCAAGCCTGACGAAAGCGAAGGCCACCCGGCGCAGCACAATATGCTTAGACAAAGCACCTCCTGCACCGGCAGCCCCGTGAATGCCTCCAGGGAAGGGTTCCGAGGGCTCACGCCCGCGGTGCTCAAGGAAACGCTGCTCAGGCGGAGGAGGGAAGGATAACCAAAGAGGTATGAGCCCCCGGCTCCAAAAGATTGGGCAGGCGTTGAATTCGGCGACTGCCTCATGCCTTACATGCCCACTGGCCTGGACCCGGGCAAGCTCGCTATCGGCATTGCAAGGGCAGTGCTAAATTCTGTGTTTGGGTGTTTCGGCATCTCTCCGGCAGCGCTGGCACATAGCGTCAGGAACGAGAGCGCACTCATGCTTCCTCTTCTGGCCAAATACCGCCACAAGCAACAACCCCCACCGTGGCGGCCAGGTCAGCTCCACCTTCTTCAACTAAATGTCTAGTGAGCTCACCTACATTATGCCAGGAAGCCCCTCGCTCAGCACTTTTCCCGAGATAAAACGTCGCGGCCTCCGCCCACTGAACGGTCTCGATGGCGTCGTCCAGATCCTGCAGCAAATGCGTGGCAAGACTGTCGCCGCCATGCACAAAAGCCCACTCCTCTCCGGAAGGGTTGATAAAGGTACGAGGGCGGGGCGCCAGCCATCCAAGATGAATTGATGTGGCCTGCAGTGCGCTGAGGGGCCTCCGCGCCCACGCCCAGCCCTTCTTGGCGCGGTCCAGAACGGCCCCGCACATACTCCACGCGCTCCAGAAGCCCGGGGCGCTTCCCGAGCTGGCACAGCCAAGTGGCGACGAGGCGACAAACGTGAACTTGCACTGGGTCGCGCCCGGCACCGTAGGTCAGGCGGAATGCGGCGGTGCAACGCGTGCCTCTGCCACTTACCAAGCTGCTGGCATGGGCGCTGCTCCGGAGACGCGTGAGAGACGAAGTGCGAACGCCGTGGACTTCTGCCGCCCACGTGGACTGTGGATACGAACTCGTGAAGAAGAGCTTGGGAGCTCGCCTGTCAATTGTCGTGAATCTCCTGATCTTCCCAGCAGCCCTAAAACCCCGGCCAAACCTGGCCGTGCACACCTTGACAGAGCGCCCGCTGCTGAACGTAGTGTCATGGCCAGGGTCCCTAGCAGCAACCGCAGGTTTGGCACTCTCAAGAGCAGCGCCCGACGCGAGCTCGGGCAGGAACTCTCGCAGCTGGGGATGAGAGGCCATGAAAACGCACCCCCAAGAGGCCCCTCGCCAGGGCGCGGACCACCTGGGTGAACGCTTCGCGCATAAGAAAGAGACTCTGTACCGAAAATGCGGGAAACTACGCCATCAATCCACTGCCTGGCGCGCGCCGCTTTGTGCGCGGCATGCGCGGCAGCCGGGGGGCGTGCAACTGCGCGCGCGAAAGAGACGCAGCCTGACCGCAGCCTGGCAACACCCCCCCTGGCGGGATAATTTTCCGGCGCGCGGCCTGGTCGAGGGTAAGAAGACGGGGCCGAGATGAGCTTCCACGGCAAGCGCACGAAAGCGAAGAGGGTAGTTGAGGCTCTTCGCCTGGGACACCAACTATGGCATGCCAACTCGGCCATGAAATGTGGCGAGGTCAACCAGGCCGCCACCGACCATTATGCCTTTCAAATTAACAATTTCAACGTTGAGTTCATCCTCCCACCCGGCCTCGTCAGCCCCCCACCCACGCGGAGCTGGCCGCGGCGACGCGCGGCGAGCCCACGGTGGGCCGCGGCCTCAGCGGAGGCCGACGCGGTGACCTCCCCCCTCGCCACGCAGGGGGACTGCCCGCGCCGCCCAGGGAATGCACATCCTGGCCACTGGCGCCCATGACGAAAGAGCGGCCCAACCCCTCGCCACGCAGGGGGAAAGGCGCCGCCGATGGGGAAAGCACCTCCCTCGCCATCGGCGCCAATAACAGGCCCATGATACACCCCATCCATGTCCATGACCTGCTCCCTCCACAACTAGGCGTCGGTGCCTCCAGTCCGCATGCTGGCAGCCTCCAGCACCCAGCCCAGGCGGTGGCCCAACTATTCGCCACGCGGGGGCTGCTGCGCGTCCCGAAGCGCCTGGCGGCCACCTCAGGGTGCTCTGCCACCCACGGCAGCTCCTTCAATGAGCGCTGAGGGCGATTTGCCGCTCTGGCGCTTGGCGGTCCAGACCCCAGTCCAAGGGAATGCGCATCCCTGGCCAACTGGGGCTGTGCGCCACCTCCACCGCGGCCTCGAAGTTGCCGCCGTGCCGAACCGGCCGAAGCCGCGCGGGTGGGCGAGACCAACGGGCCCCCACGCTCTTCCTTGGAATCACCACCCCAGGCGCAACAGGTCGCGGTCCACCATCTCCGGGCACAGGGCAAGCCTGGCCAACGCCCCCATGGAGCGACAGCTGCGTCGCCACGGCCCCCGACGAGGAAGAGCGTGCTCTCGTCGTAGTGCCCGCCCCCAGTCCAGGGGGGAGCACATCCCTGGCCACCTGGGGAGGAAGAGTAGCAGGTTCACGCGCTGGGGCGCCCTGACAATACTTTCCGAGACTGCATCGGGCTCCACGCGGGGAGGAGGATGCCGGCGTCAGCGCGGCCAACGCCGCCGAGCTGACCTGATCTATGTCGGTCGCACCGTGCAATTTATCGGAGGCTGTCCGCTACTCCCTGAGGTAATCTATGCGGCGGGCCCGCCTGCACCGTCGACGCGGAACTCGAAGCCCGCGCGGTCCTCGGCCCAACTGCTGGCGGCGTCTGCCCGACCTCCAGCGCCCCCCCCCCCCCCCCCGCTGCGCAAGGGGCGCCTCAGCTTTCTCGGGTCGGGTGGGCGCGCCAGGGGGGGCCGCCGACCATGAAGACGGACTCGTCCTCGTCGCAGGGCCTGCCCCCAGTCCAAGGGGACGCGCGTCCCTGGCCACCTGGGGAATGCGCCAGGCCCGTGCGCTCTTCCATGGGATCGCCGCGCCCGGCCGCGCCAGGGCGTGGCCGGCCATCTCCGAGCCCGCGGCAGGCCTGGCCAAAGCCATCGCCCCCATGGAGCGGCAGCTGCATCGCCAAGGCCGAAGATGAGGAAGACATGGCCCGCGTCGCAGCCCGTGCCCCCAGTCCAAGAGAACGCGCATCCCTGGCCACATGGAGCAATCCAATCCCAGCATCACGAGCTGGGTCGTCCTGACTTTGCTTGTCGACTCTGTTCCGCATGGGGAGGAGGCGAACGACGTAAACCTTCCTGTGCGCCGCCCAGGGCTATGCAGTTTCCTGGCCACTGGCGCCGTACCTGACCCCGGCCCAGGGGAATGCGCCCCCCCGGCCACCTGGGGCAATAATCTTCCAACTCCAGGCTCGATGGGCGCCCGCCCTCGAGGCTGTCGTCCAGCACGGGCAACGTGGCGACGCTGACGCGATGCAGGCTCAGTATGCACCTGCACCGCTATGCTGACACTCCCCCCAAGCCTCGCGCGTCCGACTCCATGCTCGGTGGGCCCCTTCACTCGAGGCTGTCGCGCAGCATTTGCAACGTGGCGACTTTGACGCGACGCAGGCTCGGTAGGCAGCTGCACCGCCATGCTAGAACTCTCCCCGAGCCCCGTCAGCCCTTCACCTGGCTCGGTGGGCCCCTTCGCTCGAGGCTGCTGTCCAGCATGAGCAACGTGGCGACTTTGACGCAATGCAGGCTCGCTATGCTGGCACTCTCCCCACGTCCCGACTGCGCCTTGGGCGCTGCGCCTCCGTCGCCGCGATCTCGGCCTCCTCCTGCAGCTCCCAAGAAGACTCCAGACTTCGGTTGCCTCTGGCCCACGGCGAGCTTGACGGCTGCCTTCTGCGTTGCCAGCGCTTGCGGGTGCTCCGGCTGCCCAGGACACGTAGCCTGCAGTCCCCTGACACGACCACCTCCAATACAATACCTGACCAACCATTTCTGGGGGAGCACGGGTCTGGGGGAGCTGGGGGCGCCCTCTTAGATGATTTTCCTCCTTTATGTATTTCAAGCAGTTGCACCTGATAGTTCGTACGGCTGTGATGCTGTAGGGTAGCTGCGACGGCCTTGGAATCAGCCCTGAAGGTGGCGCAGTATTATACTGCGCGCGCTTTGTATGTCGTGATCGGGCCGAAGACGACTGGTTTGTGCCCCATCTCCCCGTGGAACATGCGTAAGGCACACGGGACGGGTGGCCTCGTCGCTTCAACAGCCTCAGCCGGGGAGCCACTCACGGGAGGAACGACAGCGGGATGATCCCGAAAGAAAACATCCGCAGACCAACCTTCGACCAACGTGGGCTCGCACGGCTCGTGCTAGGCCTTGGCACGGAGACTTCTGACAGCATGTACTGCTCTCGCCACTGCGTTACACTGCCTACACCTCCACTCCCTCGGGACCCTTGGGGCCTTCGGGTTGGGGGTCGTGCCAGAACCCATGGTAGTCCAAGTCTGCGCCCTTCGTCCTCTGTTCCTTGCGGTCCTCGGCCATCACCTTGGCCTCCAGCTTCTGCGCCCACTCCGCGTGGCGCTGCGCCAGCTGGCCCAACATCGCCACCGCCTCCACCGCGTTCTCGAACCTGTACCTGCAGTCCTTCACGAACCTCTCGGCCAGCTGCACGTCGCCACTGCCCAGGCCTGCGAAAAAGTTCGTCCACTGGTTGCCGAGCCAATCGGCTAGGTCACACCCTTTCTCCACGGCCTGGTCGTAGGACAGATGCCTCGAAATGTTTGGCAGGTTTCCGCCTGTGCTGGCCCAATTCTTCACGCTCCTCGACCCGTACCTCGACAGGCAATCGGTGGGGGGGGGCGTTCGCGCAGGACCGAGCCGATCGGTCCGAGGAGCGCTAAGCTTCTCTGCGTCTTGTTCTCTCTTTGCAGCATGCAGCATCGTACACCGCGGCACCCCGCCCCAGAGGAAGCTTGAGCAGAGACAGGAGGAGGGGTGGGGGGGAGAGGTGGGCGGGGGCGGGGCGGGGGAGCCCAGACCTCCCCGCGCGGCCGTTTTCGGCGGCGAGCGGGGGGGGAACGAGAAGGGGCGGGCCTTTTCAAAGGCTCGGAATCCCCTACCCGAAGCCCTTCCTGAAGATGCAGAGAACCTCTCAGAAGGCGCGAGGGCTTCTGATAAGTCCCGCCGCCTTCTTAGAGCCCTGCAGATGAGGTCCGAGAGGATGGGGTCGGACGATCGCGCCGCATCGCCAATGCACAGGCGATGCATCGGCGATGCTTCGGCGATGCTTCGCCGACGCTGGCGACGCATCGGCGACGTCGGCGCAGAGAAAAGCTGGCTCCGCACCGAGCCGCATCGCCAATACATCAGCGATACGGTGATCCTCCGACCCCCACCTGCTCCCCCCAAATCAAAGAACTTTCGAATACTTAGCAATGGGAGGAGGAGGAGGAGGAGGAGGAGGAGGAGGAGGAGGATGGCGGAGGAGGAGGAGGAGGAGGAGGAGGAGGAGGAGGAGGAGGAGGAGGAGGAGGGGGGGGGAGGAGGAGGGGGAGGAGGAGGATGAGGCCCAGACTTCTGCGAAGGCCTTCTCCTCCTCTCGACGCGGCGCGGCGCCTCGCAGGAGGGGGGCGGGGGCCCCCGTGCTGTCTCCGGCTCTGCTCGTGCCCCTCGGGTCTCCTCTGGATTCTTCGCGGGGCCCGCGGGCGTCTCAGCATTCACGAGGGTCCTCAGGGACTCTGGAGTTAGGAGGAAAACAAACCTCCCTCGCTTTTGACCACCCTCGCTTCCAAGAGATACCAAACGATGCCAAATTGCAGCCTGTACTGGTCAGGCCGCTTGACGAGGAGGCGCGTGGTATGGCTTGGTTTTGCCTGGAAGCGAAAGCGGGGTAGGTAATTCACGCTCTGATGTCTGCGCCGCCCGAATTGCGGGGAGCTCTCCAACGTCGCAAAACCAGCGCTCTGGACGAATTTCCCGACGCCCTGGATCCGATCCCTGAGCGGGCTCCGCCAGAGTTTTCAGAACCCCCCTCACGGCGCCAAACCCTACGTTTTATCAACTCCTCCACGGAACTGAAACTTACGTTGTGGCGCACTGGATGAGGTTCGCGGAAATCCCGGATCCGAGCCCCGAGACGCCGCCGTCAGAATTCCGGGACGCACCTCCACGATGCAGAAACCTAGGTTTCAGCATCGCGGAGGTGTTTCCCGAAATACCTGCCCCGTGCCTGCGGAGGTTTAACATACGTTTTAGCGCCGCAGATCTTACCAAGAAACGCCCCTGTGCCCCCCTGCCCTGGGGGCCTCCTGGTCGCACGAGCAGCGGGGCCACCGGCGGCGCGTTGGGGGATGGGAGGCGGTACAATCAACCAGCTACAGTCCAGCCGCGCACACTCGACCAGGATAGTAAGAATGCGCGGTAAGGATGCAAGGGCCTTGGAACGCCATGTTGACGTTTTCCGTGCGGAGCGCAGCAGAATGCCGAAGGATGCCGAATACCGAAGGGGCAAGGATGCAAGGGTAGCAAGTTGTCCCTTCCTTACTATCATGGTTGACTGCAGTATGGATGCGCGGCAAGGATGCAAAGGCCTCGGAAGGCCATGCCGACACTGTTCGAGCGGGTCGCGGCCAACGAGAATGGCCGATGATGGGCCGAAGGGGAAGATGCGAGGGCAACCTTGGAACATCGCACACCTGCCAGCTTGTTGGCTCTTGCGAGTTGACGCTCGATCGGAGCCCGTCCTGGAATTACGAGGGCACGCGAGGCTCCCATGACTTGCTGCCGACCTGCTCCTCTCTCGCTCGATCGCCCCGCCGCGCTCGAGCGCCCGTCCTGCCGGGCGCCTTCTCCTTCCCACCAGCGCCCGGCGGTGGCGCCGCCCAGTTCCCGTGGTGAGCCTGCGGGGGGCGAGCTCGTCGTCGCCTTCCTCGAGCATGGAACAACAACAACGAAGTCTTGACGACTCAAGACGACAAGCTGGCTCTGGGGAGGTGGTCGGGACATCCTGGGGCCCTGTATGGAACTAGGTTTTGCAGGTGCTCCTGCGCTCCTGATGGCACTTGTGTTCGCCGAGCGCTGCCGCTTCCCCCAAGGAGGCCCGGTCGGGCCTCCTCTGGGGGAGTAGAAGAACAACGGAAAAATGATGGACCGAGGTCCATGATATCATCGGGGGGAGGGAAAGAGGAGGTAGAGGTAGCTGCATCGAAAATGTGGCGTGGTGGCCGTGACAAGGTGTTCGGGGGCTGAGCCGGGTCGTCTATCTCTCGGGTCTACTTGGGGCCGGCGTCCTGAAGAGCGCCCACGACCCCCCTCGTATGAGGCGCCCTGTTTTCCTCCCGCCGGATGGCGATTGGAGCAAAGACGTGGGTTAACAAGGCTAAGCGTGAGTGAAAAGGCAGCGAGGTGGTTGGTGGGCAAAAAGAGGGCGCAAGACACCCAGGTCAGCGGCGAGCGGCACCAGGCTGCCAGGAAGACGAGTGGAGGTGCGGTGGCAGAGCTGAAATCTTTCAGGTGCCGCCGAAGCGATACTCTTCCGCGGGGCCACCTGGGGAGCCACTTGCTGTGGGAAGACGGCCATGGGGCCTCTCCCTTCGCTCGTAGGAATGCCCCACGGGCGTCCCAGAGGCCGTTGGCGGGGTCCCTCGCCTGCACGCAGGCGTAGGGCTCCCAGCACGTCGGCCTCCTGGCCGCCTGGGGGGGGTTCCACCAAGCTTGGTTTGGGCCCTCCCGCGGGCGCAGGGCAGCGCCGGCCACGCTCGCCTGAGTAGATGGCCGAAAGACCTCGCCCTCTGTAAGGAGAACCCCCCCCTGAGCGTCGTGCATGCGGTCTTTGGTCCTCAGCCCTGCTGTCATGCCACGCGGTGGTAGAGGTGGAGGTCACTTTGTGAGCTCGATGGCCGCGTCTCGGATGCGCTTGGCGTCGTCGTCGTTAGCCTTCGGGGCTGTTGCCCCACAACTCGCTGTGGTCTGACTCGCGGCTGCCCACTGGTTGGTCTCGTTCCTTCGACGCATGATCGGGGGTGGCCTTGCAGGTGCCTCTTGCCATGGCTGAGGTGTGCTTGGTCGCTTGCCCTCGCTGCGGGATTCTGCCCCTGTAATGGCGGGCTGCACGGTCGGGGTCGGCGTCAGGATAGCCGGTGGAGTATACTCGTTGGTGGCGCTGATGTCGTTGCTATGGGCTCCCGCGGTGCCTCGTGGTGTTAAGGCTGGGCTCGTAAGTTGATGCTGGTGACTGGCCCCTCGTGGCTGGAGGCAACGGGGGCGCTTTGGGTCAGGGCGGCCATCAGCTCAGGCAGTAGTGTCGCAACCATCGCGCATTGCGGTGCGATGCTTGGGTCAGTGATTGCCGGATGCGGCTGTGCTGCGTGGACCTCGGCGATGATCGTGATATCCCTTGCTGGGTTCCGAATATGTCGCTTGACTGTCGGATATTAGCCGCGAGGGGCGGCCGATGTCGGTGTAGGAGCGCTTCATGTCGGTCACGTCGCTGTCGCTCATGTAGTCAACTGCTTGCTTCAGTCGGTCCACGCTGGCCTTGAAATTGGCGCCGTCGCAACACTTTGCGATGGCGGCGTCGAGGGGGGCGATGTCAACTGCAAAGGGCCGAGCCTGAGGTGATGGCCACCGCTGCCTCGCTGGCGCGGGAGGTGTTGGTGGCAGCGGTGACTGCGTCCTGGTTGGGATGGCCATCGGCGGGTACTGGATGCTGTGATAGTTCGCGTCATAGAATCATTCCAAGCTGCCGGATGGTAGAGCCCTTTTTCCAGCCTGCACGTAGGAGTGCGTTACCTGGGTCTGTCCACGTCTTTCCCCTGGTGTCCAGGTTGTAGTAGCTCGCTTGGTGATTCCAAACGAAGTCGCTGCCCTCGCACTTGTAGGCGATCCATGGTCTGGGTAGTGGGAGTCGATAGATGGGTGCTAATGGTAATCCTTCGGGGACTCCTGTGCGTCAGATTGCCTCTTCGAGCGCATGCGAGTTGCCGGTCGGGTAGTCTGGCGGGACACGGGGAGGCGCCGGGCTGTTCGGCGGTCAGGGCTGGGCCTCGTGGGGGGCCAGTTGGGTCGGATCGGCGTCGTGTGCCCTGTCCTGGATCTTTGGGCTGGCCGGCGTAGGTTGCTCGCGTCTTGCTCGGTCTGAGCGCTGTTTTGGGAAGGAATAGCGGCGCTCGTGGGAATGCGCGTGGCGAGCCCGCTTGGCCGGAGCTCCGCCATGCATTTGTCCTCGTGAGTTTCGTGATAGGAGGGGAGTCCTCAGCTTCTCCAACATGCGGCGTCCTTCTTGGCGCAAGTCAACAGGTTGTGGACATCGGCGACCATTGTCTCCATGCAGCCGTAGACGTGGATGCTGACTGATTCGGCCCAAGGAGCTGGCTGCGGGCGCGGCGGTCTCTCAATCCTGATTGCTGCCACTTGTGGTAGCAGGTTGGTTCGGGCGCGCTGGCCCTGGATTCCCTCGCCGTACGTGGCGCCGGCCAGCGCGTGCCATGCTGCGCCCCCGACATCAAGCAAGGCGGGCTGCCGTGTGAGGGCGGCCAGAGGTGTATTTCGCATTTTTTCCTGAGTGTCGTCGCAATGGTTGATGGGCGCCCTGTAGACCGCGCTGTAGTTTTGCAGGTAGTGAAGCTCCTCGTCGGTGACTTCTATCATTGGGGCCAGGTCGCCGCTGGGTCATCTTCCTCTGCATGAAGGCCCTCCCGAGTCTGAGGCGACACGTGGAGGTTGTTCTTGTCGAAGAGCAAAGTCTCGCTGCGAAGGCGCATGCCCTCTGTCCCCATAGCGGCGAGTGCGTCGGTCAGGTACATCAGCAGGGGCAGGGCCTCGCACTGGCCCCAAACGGTGTCATTCCGATCCGTCGCGTGGAGGGCGCAAGTGATTTCGCGGCACCGTGAGTGGGCCGCCCTGCGCTCTCCTGTGCCTGCGCGGACAATACCTTGAAGATCTGGTCGACGTTTTTTTCCATCTCGGTTCCTCGCGGGCCCTGCTGTTCGATGAGGTTCCGCTCCGCCGCGGCCTTGGCCCGTTCCCATGGTAGCGCTGCAACTCGTGCGTGTCTTTGACTGGATTGTTGGCCGTCTTCGGCGGTGCGCAACCGCTCTGCTTTCCTATGGTGTGGTGGGTGGGCCGGTCTTGCTGTGTAGCGTGGGTCCATGCGGTTGATGTCGGGTGTGATGCGGTTCCGGCTGAAACCCCGCGTCGCGATGTCGGCCTTCTCCTCGGACGATCTCTTCCAAATCTGGTCGGAGGCGGCCAGGTAGGGGAGCGTGCAGTGGCGCAGGTGTACGGTCTCCATCCATCCCCGTGGGGTGTCGGTTGGAACGTGAGCCTATCCGACCTCTAAAGACGCGCAAATATACTCTTTGGTCAAAGCCTCGGGCTGCATACCATCTCGTGCACGGTCGGGTACCCGTTCAGCTGGCGCGCCGAAGGTGGGGTCCAAACGTGGATCTTCTGGTGGTATGTAGTCCAGCGCCTCGGCTCCAGGTCGCACGTTGTGGCCTTGTCCCAACCTTGGCATATCGTTTTGTTTGCAGCTCGGGCGGCGCTGATGGTGCGCTGTCGCAGTGTCCGCGTTGGGTGAGTTGCTGAAATCGCTCCGTGCTGCCTGAGAAGAAGTGTCCTATTGTCCAATTGAACTGCTGACTGTGGTCTGGTGCGCGAAAATGATCTCCAGGATGAGGTTGAATATTCCCTGTCGTCAAGGGTAGCGATGCATGTTTCGATTCCGATGCCGAGCTGCCGATCATGGTTACGTCGACTGCTGGCTCCATAAAAGTGCTGGTCTTTGGCGAATTGCGTTGCGCATGTGTCGGACTATGCGACAGCATCGGGTTCCTGGAGTCATATGTCTGCGTCATGTGAACTGGGGGTGGGGGGGAATAGTGATGATGTGCGCGTGGCGGTGTGATGGCCTGGATGCTTTTATCCCTGTTGTTGGTTCGCTTCCGCGCCGTCGGCTGGTGAGATAGCTTCCTCTCAGGTCAGGCGCGCGAGAACCCCCGGTAGACGCAGCGAACTTGTCGATTGAGGCATCGCCTATCAAGAGGCATGCCGCGAGTTGCGCGGGCCGCGCAGTTGGCTAGTTATTCCCAAACAGTGGAAGTCACGGTCGCGGGGGTGCTGCTCTCGATGTTGGCATGGGCGATGTGACAATATCGTGGTTCCCTGTTGTAGGATGCGCAGCTGGGTGGTTACAGGAGATGTCGGTGGTCCATGCAATCCGTGCTGCGCTTGAATTCGAAATGCGGGTCCACTGGTGTGTAGGAGGCCGCATAACTGCCCTCGATGGCGCACTCGTCAATCATCGACGTAGTCACCCGTCATTGTCGGATGGCCTCGGGAAGCGAGGTTGCTAGTATATTGTGGCGCTCCGAAAAGTATTTCTCGGCAGCCGCGCTGCGCCCAAGTAGTCGTAGATGTGCAGCTTCGCGGTTGCATCTGCATTGGCTGGGATGGGCAAATATGCGTGCTCGCCCTCGTACTCCAGCCGCCTACAGGCTCGTCGGTTTGCGGGCGATATGTTTTAGCGTGCGCTGTTCAAAAGATACCATCGGTATGTTGGGTCGACGCAGTAGAAGTTGGACCTTGGTAGCAATCAGCAGCTTGGTTCCTGCCTGCTGCCGAGCAATGTATCTGGATGCGCCATGATGGCGGGTATTCGAACTGCGCGTGCGATATACAACGCGGGAGCTGTGGTACGCAGGAGCTGGTTGCCGATGTCGATATGGTTGCTCTGCTTTCTCCTTCAAGTGAATCAGTCCGCGTGGTTCGTCTCGGCCCCTTGAATGAAGGGGGCCTGGGACACGCAAATAAATGCGCACAAATAAAAATGTTCCCCATATTTTCATATGTTCTGGGTTTTTGTCTTCCCCACCACTTCCCATATTTTCCCATATTTTCTGGGGAATCGACGATTAATCGTGTCTGTGTGTTTTTTCCCTCCTGATTGAAGTCGTGGTTGGCGGCTTGCCTATGGGATGTCGTGGGCGCATGCTGCGCTCCCGGTCTCGCGCGGTGGGCCGGCCCTGAGAGCGGCCGCTCTCCCGGCCCTCCTTTGGTCGATCCGGTAGGCGATGGCCTCCCACCTGACGAGGTCTCCAGCACTTCCATCGCTGACGATGCCGATCGAGAACAGCAACGTCTGAGTCGTAGCCTGTAGCAACAAAAACGCCCCATCCACTCCTGAACGCCCCCTTCTCGTCGATGGCTTCTGTAGAGGTTCAGGGCGAATCGGGCGCGTCCTCCAGTGGGTCGTGGTATGATTGGGTTGCGTGCGTTTGAATTTGCTTCTGGAAGTTCAGCTGGTGGTATTTTGTTGTGAGCTGCGGTTTTGTCTTTGACGTTGGTCGGAATGATGTCAGTCTTGCAGCTCGGGACTTGGGCGTAGTCAGTCAGGTGGTCTGCCGGCTCTGATATTGCCACGTTGGGAGATGCGCATGGTCTTCCTGCATCTTCCGCTTCCCCAGCGTAGAACGGCTCAAGTGAAGTTTCCTATAGTGCCGCGCATGACTGTGTGGCTTGAAGATGCTTGACGAGTCTCGCGTAGGTGCGGCGCTGGAAGCCGCCCGTCTTGCAAATCGCCCCCCTTGCCCCCATCTCTTGGGGCGTGCGCCGCTTTTGCGGTACTTGCCCAGGTGCGTGTAGTAGGCGATTTTATTGTAGAAGGTCGCTCCGCACTGATGGCGCACGTACCTTGGCTGAGGTGGTGGTGGCGGCATAGTCGGGGAGTGCAGGTATAGACATGTCGTCAGGTTTCTGGCATGGTTCGAGAGCGTGGCGCCACTGCACTTGCTGTGCCTGGTCTGCTTGCCGCCGTAGATATCGTGCGACCGCTGTCTTGACAGCGGCCTTGAATCTCGGTGGGTCAGCTCTTGCTGCTTGGATCACTTCGTGCAACTCGGTTGATTGGGCTCGGTGGTCCGATCCATTGTACATCATGTGGGATCTCGCCCCAGCTTGCCTAGTGGTGGAGGTCCTGGTCGATGAGCCTCACGAGTATCGTGGGTCCATGTAGGAGGAATCGCCTAAGGCAACGTAATCTGCGTGCGCGTTTTGCCTCTGTCGGATGCAGTCGGTTGGCGGTCTTCAGTCTTCAGAGCCTCCAGAATAACTGCTTGTGGAGTGCTGGCGTCAATCGCGTGGTGACCTGTTATTTGCCGGTGCCCCTTCGTGTGCTCCACTGCGAAATTCCAGTTGTCGGTCTCCGTGAGGTCGCCCCCATGCGCGGTCGTTGTAATGAAGCAGATATCACAAGGGAGTGATTGCAGACGATTATTCGCCATTGGTGTGTTTTCTGGTCTGCAGATCTGCTCCCGTAGAGGGTCTCTGCTGATGATAGATTGTTGATCCATTTGTTGCTCTCTGGTCCCATTGTCTCCGTTGAAGTAATAACTGTGACAAGTGCCCTTTCGGAGTCAGCGAGCTCGACGGTCTGGTCGCTGCACGTGCTCGGCATGCATGTTGCCCCCTTCTTGGCCATGTGATCCTCCGTCGTCCTTGACCCTCCTCCGGAGAGTAGCAACATGATCTTTGCCTTTCTATGTTGGGCCGCGTCCCATGTCCTCGTGCGCTTGATTCTACTATCTGGAAAAAGGTGGTCGCAATTTGCGTGGCCTGTGGGGTTGTAGCGGCACCTGCTGCGAGGTCGTCCACGATGGAGGCGCCCGTGAGCGACGATCCGCCATCTTGACCTCCAGTTGGCAGGCGCTCCCGTGCGATGGTGGGTCGTCCGTTGTTGTAGCAGTTGGTGTCTTACTGGGTGCCCTGGTCGGCCATGTCTGTGGCGATGGCTGAAGTAATCCTCGCGAAGGCGACGTTGAAAGACAAATCGGACATTAGGGCGCCTGGTCTCGCACCTGCACGCGGTTGGGCAATGCGTGTCGACCCTCTCGCGGTCGCCCACAGGTCAGCCCGGGGGTCTCGCAGTAGCGCTACGAGGTGCTCGTCGCCAATGTCGGAGTCGACGCGGGGTGTTCCTTGCAGCGATTACTCCAGAAATTGCGGCAGCGCAGGTGGCATGTCCATGCTGTCCAATAATTATCGTAGTTCGTCATCTTCCCTCGGCAGTTTGCAGAGCAAGCCGACGACAACTGCGTAGGAGGCGTCTTTCAGGTCCAGGGAAAGGAGGATCACGCATCTTCCATGGTGCTTCGCGATACTGGCGCAAGTGAGGGTCGCGTGGTTAACAAAGTCGGCGCTTCTCTTCAGTTTAGCTCAACATTGATCCCCGTGCGAGACTTGTCGAAACTCAGTTCTGAAAGATATATGGTCGCGCTTGGCGATCGCGTTGTTGACTGAAATCGCTCGTCGGTATCCGAGATGCTGGCTGCTCGTCGGACTTTGTGGCGCATGATGATTGCCGTCCTCCTTTGCGGGACAGTGGCTTCGCATTTGCGAACTGGCACTTGACCAGCAAGGGCGGCACGGGCGGGCCATGCCGTCGCTGGCCGCGCGGCGCATGTCGCCCGTGATGTTGTCGGGCCCCCCTCGCCAGTGTAGTTCGCAACGTGGAAGCTGGTCTTCAGCTCAGTCCTGGTGACCATGCCATCGATTGGCGTATCCACATTGGTTCTTGCGCTGATGATGCCGCCCTTAGCGATATCGGTGCGTTGGCAATGTCTTCGGGCCCCCGAAATTTAGCGTGGTCAACAATGGCAAAATTGTCAAGCTCCGCATCCACTTGGGCCTGCTCGCATGTGATCGGTTCCCCGTTGGCGTCGTTGTTGTCTATGTGCGCCATGATCATCCGTGCTGGTCTGCCGCCCTGCCGTAGCAGGCGCTACTCGACCTTGCTGTGGTTGAGGTCGCTACCGCGCTCGACAAAGCTTCAGCGCGGGCGCCCCGGGGGCTTGCGTCCTGGTCGCGCATCCTGTTAGACTGTGATCCGCACGGACCTCCGAAGGCGCATGCCTATTCGACCTCTTCTTCTGCGTCCGGCGTTTGCCCTCGGCCGGCCGGCCCCGCGCGCCCTCGCGGCCCAATATGCGGCCCGATCTTGCTTGAGATGCCCAGGAACCCGAGGGGCGCCCTGGGCGCCGTAGTAGCAGGCGCATTACTCCCTTTCCATGCGGCCTTGCTGTCACGTCCTCGATGCTAGCGTGGACGGGAAGAAGAAAACCTTGACTGCTATCTGTAACAGTTCATGCTCAGCGCGGCGTCGTGCAACTCGTGCGCGGCCTGCATGAGGTTGGTGAGCGTAGCGGCGTCTTCCATTGCGTCGTGTGCTGTGGCTGTCGGTACGGATGCTTCCAGGAGCTGGTGTGAGAGCTTTGCTGTGCGCATGCGTGCTTGTGGTGACCGCGGTGCATCTTTCCATTTTCATCGTGCTCATTGCCAAGCTCTCCTTATCCTGATCAGCGCGACTGACGTGTTGGTGATTCGCGGCTTTCGCATTCGAGCCCAGTTAGTCTTGTAGGCTGTCTCAGCTGCTTTTCTCACTCCCATGTTCATGTCATGGGCGTGGCTGCGTATGTCAGAATCCCAAGGGTGCACTTGACTGTTGTTGAGCTGCGGGCGGCATATATCATGATGGGTCGTGTCGCGTATCATCATGGGGCTCTAGCGTGGGGCTGCGCGGTTCATTTGCGCGACGTAAAATACTTGTGGCCCATCACAACCGGGAGGTGGTCCTTGTCCTCCAGAGCAATGTCGATATCGGCGATAACTGCGGCATCCGTTACCGCGTCTAGCTTGGCGCCTGGGATGGCGAGAAAATCGATGCGATTTTTTTTCCACTTCTGCTTCAGGTGTAAGCCGGTACTCTACAGTCCGTAGCAGCGCTGACGGCGGTCATGTGGTACGTCTGAAGAAACTCGTGGAAGCGTGTGCCCGCCTCCTTCTCCCCGGGTTTTTCTCCGTAGTCGTCTATCGCGTCGGCGATGCGCCCCCGCGTCGCGCCGTTGGCGTCGATCTGGACGAGGTTGACTCCGAACTTGTGGGTGGCGTTGCCGATGTTGGTCCAAAAAGCGAGTGTCTTTACTTCGCCCGGGCGTCCATGTGCGGCATGGGCCACGGCCGCAATTTTCCCGTGACCTGGCGGCGCGATGCGTGCGACGAGGGGGCTCGGGCTCTGGTGCAAAATCTCAAAAGTGGCTGGGGCGCAACTAGCGCCTGGTGCCATTGGTCTCCGCGCGCGGAATGTCGGGGTTCACGAGGGGCGAGCAGCTCAAATTGCAGTCGCCGTGGCCACTCGAGATCACGTGGAAGCCGCGCGCGTTTGTCGTCCCCCTTGGCAACCTTGATTCCTGAAGCCCGGCTAAGTGAATATCCGTAGTCTTCGACTGGTGGCTGATTACATCGATCCTCGTCACCTCTCTCATCTGGCCCCTTTCAGGCGTGGGCGGGCTCCTTGGCGCTGCGGACGTTGAAGGGATTCGTGGCGAGGTTAACCGGTACTTTCTTGCTGGCTTGGTCCTGCTGTGGTCTCAAGCGTTGTGGAGTAGATGCGGCGCTGGGTACTGCCGCTTCTACGCCCTGGTCGGCAACGTTTGGGCATGCTCTCCGCGCGTCATCGCTGGTCTGCTGCGGCCATTCCAATTGCCGACGATGCTGCGCATCAAATACTTCTGCCCACTCTGGCCGTGGGATTGTCACTTCACGTTAGCTTGATCTCTTTGCCGCCGGATCAGCCAGCTCGTTTCGCAAGTGGCCCGCGTGAGCGAACGCGTGGTCGGTGCAAACGTCAATGGCGCATGGTGCCAGCCGGTGTAAAGGGGTGGTGGCAACGACCAAATCATAGTTGCTGTGGGTTACAAACGCTCCCTTGACTAACCCGGATGGCCACCTTGGAGTCGGTGTGCACCGTTACTGGTGTGTTGCTGTAGACCTCGGCTTGGCTGTATATCTATGCGTATGCCCAGATGAGCGTTGCCAGTTCTGCCGCCGTTGGTACAAACTTCTATGGGTCTGCAATCGTAGAGTCCGTGGCTTTGGCTGGCATGGTGCCCAAGTCTGCAAACCCATCGTCGTCTCCGATGGTATTGAGGAATGAAAAAAACGACCCTACCCTGGGTTACAAGTGCGCGGTCTGTAAACCTCCTGGGAACCCCCAAAGCCTAGAGCCGCCAGGACGCGGCACATCACGCAGGGTTTACCCTGTCAGCTCACAGGAGTTTCAGCGCACAGCGCCTCGTAAACCAGGGTAGGGGCGTTTTTTATGCCCTTGATGGTAGCTACTACAGCCCCAAGCGTTCATGGTGAAGTCGGTCGGGTGAGTGCCGTCGGTGCGCACATGGATCCGCATGATCATTCCGCGGGTGCTGGGCGCGGTAAATTCCAATGCCACGGTGGCTGCTGGGTTCAGCCGCATTGGTTCATGTAAGTCGGGTGAGTCGGTGTTTGAGGTGGGGCGTGGAGGCGTGCCCGAGCACGTCGGCGATCGGTCTGATCAGTTCGGAATTGGCCCTCGCCGCCTTTTTCGCTGGACCCCTCGGAATACGGTCTCCCGATGGCAGGCCCTCTCGCGCGGAGCAGTGTGTCTCGTCGGTTGACGCCTGTCGCTCGTGGACATTGTTTTTGACACCCTGGATGGCAGGCCCTTCAGCGGAGCCATGCGATGCGTTGCCTGGGCCGCTGCGGGGGCCTTCTCTCGCACTTGCAAAGCAAAGGTCGCTGGGTGGCTGGCGTTGATGTGGGCCCACCACATCCTGTTTCAATGCTCGCTCGCCAAGTCCCGCTTGATTCCTTTCCCCGGGCCATGCTGGTACTGTGGTGCACTGTCGCACTGCTAAACAAACTGGCGATGGTGTCGGCCGCCGCGCACGTCGCCCGTCGCTCCGCCGCCCTGCATGCGGGGCGCCCCCGGCTTTGCATGCCGTCGGAATAGCGCCAGGCCTGGCCCCCGTCGGTGGCCAGGGCCTGTTGGTCTGCCCGTCTGAATTACCTCGTCCGCGCGCTGGTTGAGGTCGCTGTCGCAACGAAGAGGCGGGTCTTGCCAGTCTGGGTAGGTCGAGCGCGGTGGCGCGCCAGACTCACCGCGCGCGGCGTCGCCCCTATGCGGTCCAACGTCGCTATAAGAACGTCAGCATGGTCTGCTGGTTCTCCGACATCTTTGTCTTCTTCGCCCGTCTCTGCTTTGTCAACGGGGGCCTTGCCCTCGGGGGTCGCAGCGACGGCGCGGGGCTCGTCGGGGTCGATAGTGACCCTCTTCGTTCTGAGCGCTTGCGCCCCGCTTTGTCGGCGCCGGGTGCTTCCGAGATGGCGGCGCCGCCGGGTCTCTCCCAAAGGTGCCAATGAGGTTCTGTAGAGGCTTGCTGCACGCGGCGTCACCTGCCCCGCCGGGTCGACGCCGTCGCCCCTTTTCCCTGCAGGTGGTGGCGCGCCCATGCCGGCGAGGGTGGAGGGCGAATGCGGTCGGCCTGGCGACGTGAATCCCAGTGTCCAAGCTGGTGGCGTAGGCCATTTCATCTCGTCGGTCTGCTGAGTTCCTCCTCCTCTCGGCGGGCACAGACGCGCCTCTCTGCGTCCTTGGCGGCGTGGACATGTGGCGCTGCCCCTGATGATGGCCATCTGGTTGCGGCACTTGCACTGCGTGTATTTCTGCTTCTCGCAGTCTCTCGTCGGACCGTGTCTGGGCCCCCTGTTCCCCCGTCCTCCAGTGGGTGCTCAAGTGGCTATGCGGTTGGACATGATGTAAATCGCGGCGGCCTGTTTGACGGCGCCGACCATTTCGACGATGTCGAGGCGCTGCTGGGCGAAGAAAGCCGCCTGTCCAGCGTGCTGGACATCCGCTGCAGCTCCCTCCGCCCTCCTCTCGCGCGTCTCCTTGATGACCTTCATTTCGCGTTGGGAGGCTTCGCGTTGTTCTGCCGTGCCCATCTCAGCTCGCTGTAGTGCGCGGCGAACCTTTCCTTCAGCAAATATAGGTTTGTGGTTCGCCTGAGCTCGTAGTTGTGCATGTCAGCGATGGCCTGTCGCAAGTATCCCCCTCGCTGCCCCGCGCCCATAGGGCCCCTCCCGCGCGCGCCCTGGTCGACGCCGTCATGCCCGCGCGGGTTCTCCGCGCAGACCGCGCGGGCAGTCGCCTCCATGTGCCTGTTTTTCTCCGGTGGCGCCTGCTTCGCCTGCGTACTTCTTTCCTCTGCATCGCCCCGCCTCCGATGCAGGTCTCGTTGTCGCTGCGGCCCTGGATCGTGGTTTCAGCCGCTGCGGCGCCGACGCTGGCGATGCGGCCCTCGGCTTCAAGGGTCATGTTGCAGTGCTTCTGCCTGTCTCCAACCAAGTCTGCGTCTCGAAGATTCCTCTCCGCGTTGTCCCGGGCGCGTTTGCCGTCGGCAATCTCCGCCTGCGTTCCTGGGACTTTTACTGTAGTTGACTGTCGCCAGTTGCGAGTGGTCGAGGCCCCATATCAGCTGGCGCCCCCCCCCAACGGCTGAAATCTCCTCCTCCGCCATGCTCATCTTCTCCGCGTTGATGGCATGCGCGCGCTCGCGGTGCGCGTCTACTTTCCCGCGCCCTGCTCTGAATCTTGCATTTCCTTTTTAAGCTTGTTGTGGTAGTTCTCGCCGTTACGCCTCGCGGTGCTGGCTCCTTTCGCGGCAGCGCGCGGCATCTTCCGCTGCTCGGAGGTGTCTTCTGAGGCTGATGATCTTGTCGCTGGCTTCAGCCTTGCTCCTTGCTGTTGTTTCCAATGTCGATGCCTGCGCGCTGGTTGTCCTCCTCCGAGATCCTGAGCACGATGCCGAGGCCCCGCCCGTCTGCAGCTTCACATGCCCTTCTTTGCCTCTTTGCGGCTTGTGATGGTGTAGGCGATCTTCTCGGCGAGATGCTTCTATGTGCTTCGTCATCTGCAGCTTCTGTTTCACGGTGCTGATCATCTCTGGCGTTGACGATGTCGCACTGGAGGCTGGTAGCCTCCTCGATGCTGCTCTCCATCTCTACGGTGGAGATCGTGATCTGTTGCTGGTGAATTTTTGGCAGCTCGCAATCGTCCTCCGTGGTCCTCTTGGCACCGTCAATATTCCTCGCCTGCTGGACCAGGGGTATACTGTTGAGGACCATCGCGCTGATGCAGGCGATATGCGTGACGGCGTCGACGACGTGTAAGCCTGCCACGCTGTTTTTGACGATAGCAGCTGCCACTCTTCGCTTCTCGGCGCCTTGGATTTTCTTCAGCTCGCCCCTCAATCTTGTGGTCCTTGGGGGGTAACTCCCAATTGTGTCTCCTGGCGGCGTGGATTCTCCTCATGGGCATGACGTTGTTGATCGCGTTTGTCACGTGTTCGTTTGTAGTTGTTGTAGTTATAGTCGTCGCTCTTCCTCTTGGGTTTTTTTTCACTTTCGGGCTGGGTTTTGCCCATTCCCTTGTCGTTACTGCCGTTGCCATTATGGTTGTTGCTGGCGGGCTCCTGGTGGTCGTTCCCCCCTTGTCGTCTTCGTGGTTGCCTTCCCCATTGCGGTTCTGACTCGGGGACTTGTTCGGGTGGTCGTCGGCCCACTGGTCGATCCAGCTGCGGATCTTCCAACGCTCGAGTAAGCTGGGTTGGCCGAGGTAGCCGTGGTGGTACATGTTGTGGGAGCCGAAAGGTCGGATAATCACCTGTGGGGGCCGGCGATGCGGAAGTCCAAGACACGGAATGTAAAACAATGATTGTGGGATGGGATGAAGAGTAATCGTGGCCGATGGGTCGGCGCACTGCCACGGACACGCCTCAACCGCTCTGGCGGTTCGTGGCTTGATATCTGGGTCCTCCTCTCCTGTCCGCACCACCCCACCTTAACGGGCACACCCGGGGGGGGAGTAAAAAAGGGCGGGCGTTCTCAGAAGGCTCGGAAGTTCCCCAACTTTCTGAAATTTGTCAGGACTTCCACGAAGACACAGAAGACCTCTCAGAAGGCGCAAAGGCATCTGAGAAGCCCCGCCGCCTTCTGAGAATGCTCTGTCCTTCTCACTTCCCCCCTCGATCGCCGCCGAGCATGTCATAAAACTTCAAAGATATGGTCCCGCCCCACCCCGCCTCTCCTCCTCCAGCGATCTGCGCTGGTGGGGGTTCTCGCCCGAAGGTCGGCGCCACCGATGGGCCTCACACCTGGCCATTTCCGATGGAGTGTCGGGAACACACTGGCCAAGCCAGGGTTCCAAGGGCTTTCGAGAGATCACGCGGCGTGATTTTCACGAAAACCTTGGGGCATATCGCCCGCAGACTCGTGGAGGTTTGATCGCCCCCTGGCATGCAATCTGTGTAAATGCGCGTTTTTTGCTCTGGGGCCCCGTCCGTCGGGATTGCGTGGCGCAAGCAGCATCCGGGAGCCCAAGTTCGAGCCCACGTCCCTGCCCCTTTCGAGCACACATCTCATCTGCACCGAGGACATGACAGTACTACGCGCTCCCCTCGGAAGCGCACATCCGAACCGAACACATAGAACAACCATCTTCTTGTACATCGTTACTCCAGATTTCGCAATAAAAAGGGAGGGGGTCTGGACCCTCCAAGACAAACCATTTCAGACCTCCCCCGTGGGAGAACCCTCCAAAACATCGTCCCCAGACCCCCCAGGTCCTCCAAGATAGCCTGGAAGAGACCCCCCCCCCCCGAAATGAGACCCCGTCCCTTTATTGCGAAATCTGGAGTACCCGAGGGGCATGGCCAGAGAGCGCCCGCCACCGAGCATGTGCGATGAGACTTCGAAGCGCGCGCTGCGCCCCTGTGGGAGGCCGACGCACACATGCTGCGAGTACTTTGGGGTGGTGCCGACAACGGTCGCGCGACGGAGGGAGGACCTGGCAGCCGGCAGGAGGGAGGCAGTGTGGGTGTCCTGCCCGCCGCCTCCTCCTCCGCCCTCCTCCTCCTCCGACTCCCTCCTCCTCCTTCCTCCTCCTCCTCCCTCTCCTCCTCCTCCTCCCCTCCTCCTCCTCCTCCTCCTCCTCCTCCCTCCTCCTCCTCCCTCCTCCTCCTCCTCCTCCTGCTCCTCCTCCTCCTCCTCCTGACGACTCACATTGCGAACGACAAGGTTAGTGTGACCTAGCCACACCTGCTCATAAACGCCTCACTTCATGCCTGTGAGGCCGCAGTTGACTGGGAAGGATCAAAGGGCCGCACTTCTGCGGCGATCCACTTCCCCCTATACAGAACACGTCCCTTCTCGAAACCAGAAAGGGCCCGCTTTCCCCAGACCCCAGGCGGGCCACACCCCCTGCCGAGTTTGAGGACTTGGGCCCCGACGGCCGCGCTGGCGCCACAGCGGGCGCAAAATACACCATTGACAAAACTGTCGTTGCTAATCCAACGACGCAGAGCGTGTCCTCCGTCCACCGCCCGAGCCTTCCCACCCTCCGACGGCAGGGGCACGGCGGGAGGAGCAGGGGCGGCGGCGGCGGCGGCGCCAGCGGCGGTGGCAGCTGCGGCCGCGCGCGCCTCCCTGCGGCTGCTGCGCGCGGCCTGCAGTTGCTGCCTGGTCAGGTGCTCGCGGTCGACGCGCACCTGACGGGCACCTGCCCTGGCTACCTGGCGGGCCACGCTGGAGACGAGCACAATGGCCTGTTGGTGGCGGAGCCGATGGGCTCGATCGATCCTTCCACTACAGGCGACCTTCCTAGCCCATAAGTCAGCTCGCGCGTTGCCAGCATAGCCGCGGACTGACGGACTCGACGCACGCCGTTGTTCGAGAGTGGCATGGCTCTTGACTTTGGCAATCCAGAGGCCCCCCCCCCCCTCAACCAGACCACCCCAGTCCTCAACCCGAGCCCGCGCCAACTCCCACAGGTCTGCATGGGCACTGCGTGGGTCAGCGCACTGAAACTTACCTCTCTTCAAGAGGCCGTCCACGACAAATTCACTGTCATTGTGAAAGGCGGCGGGGGGCCTCGCAGCTCTGAGCCCTTGCAGGAGGGCCACCAGCTCAGCCCGCTCGATGCACTGTACAGGGCGCGGCGTTGGCTGCAGGGCAACCGCGGCCCATCCCGCCACACTCGACCACGGAATGTCATGATCCAAACGGGAGCCATCCAGAAAGAGGTCCCCCGCGAGGTCTTCATACGCCCCCAAGTACATCTGGGCGGGGGCAGGCGGTGGCAGCAAAGGCTGGCGATTGAAGGGCAGGAGCGCGCGACTGCCGAGCAGCTCGATTAACTCCGAGGGCTGGCTTGTCATCTTTCGCCCCAGCGCACCTCCAGGCGCCAGGCCTGCCGACGCAAGCTCGTTACAGCAAGAGTGCCTGTGGTACAGCGCGCCTGGACATTCACCGCGCACTTGACAGACATCTGCGTCAACAAACTCAGCTGCGCGCGACCTAGCCTGAGACCACTGCCCGCCAACAACCGCAGACCTGAGGTTGGCTTTTTCCTCTGGGTCGAGGGGGGGGGGGGGGGGGGGGGGGGGGCAGCGCCCGAAGAGGGAGACGACTGATTCTATCAAACAGCCTTGGGCGATCTCGGGTAGCTCCAAGGTGGCGCTCACCTGGGCCCACTGCCAGGCCTCGCAGACCTGGTCGAGCACCTATCGGACGGAGTGCAAGCAAAGCTCCGACGGGTTAAACTCCAGGCGCCAGGGAAACTTCCACCAGGAGACCCCATCAAACTCACATCGCCGCCGAAGCAAAGTCGCCGCGTAGGCCGACAACTTGCCCGAAATGTTTTGCCGGGGGGGTGCCAGAAGCGGACTTCGCAAACTCAGCTTTCGCCTGCTGCAGACCTTGCTGAATAACGTGCCTCGGGATCCATTCTTTTTCCACGCGACTAGCATGGCGCACAAAGGCTCGGCAGACGCTTTGGAAATGGGGTCCACACGGCGTCCTGGGCACGTAAGCAGACGAAGGTTCAGGGAGGAGGAGGAGGTCGGCCCCTGATTCGCCACAAGCTGGCGCCGCTGGTGCAACTCCTGGTTGTTCGCGCCTGCAACGCTGCTGCCATGCCCCCCACTGGTCTCAACAGTGGCCTTAGCAATGCGAACAATGACACGGCGGCGCTTGGCCTGGCGAAGGACCTTGATACGACGGCCACGCACCGTGGCGGCCTTCAGCCTGTCGCGTTTCGCACCCCTCCCCATCCGACGCCCCGGCCCAAAATCCACCCCCCAAGTTCCTCTCGGTTCGCGCGGGGCATCCACCTAAACAGGCGAGCTCGTCCGCGATTGCCTGCCTCAAGGAGGCCGTGCTACCTAAAAACCTGGTTTTGTGCGACGCAATCTTTAAATCATGCTCGGCGAGCTGCTGCTGCTGCAAGGCTTGGCCAGCCCGCACAAGGGCTTCTTTCACCCTGTGCTCGGCCCCGAACCGCTGGGCTCCGACATCGCCCACCGTCGTGGACAGGAAAACCGGAGGCTCGATCTCTCGAACTTCGCCCGGCGGGCGGAGGAGAATTAACTGCAGCATCACCGCGGCGAAAACACACCCTGGGAGGGCGCTCTGCTCCGAGCAGACTATCGGTGAGGCATGCGACCCCACGTCAAGGGTGCGAGGCTGCCTGTGCACCGAAATAAGCAAATACAAAAGGCGCATGGGGAAGCCTGTGGCTTGGGCTGCAGACACCAAGTGGTGATGGCGGACCAGCTCGAACGCCCTTTCTAGATCGACCAGAATGGTGACCGAGCAAAGGCCACGCCCATGGGCCCACGCGGCCCACGCTGCCTGCACCGACACACATTGGTCGGCAGCCTTGCCTCGCGTTCCCCAGGGGAAACTACAGTAGTTGGCGGCCTGCCAACGGTTGATCTCACCTCGCCGCAACCGACGCAACGCACGAACCAAAACGCGCAGTAGAGCGATCGGGCGAAAGCCTCCAAGACGTTTGGCGAGGAAGAAAACTTTGGTCCACATCTGCGGCCACTCAAGCCTGGCCTCGATCTGATGCAGCAGCTCACGAACGACTTCTAGACCCTCGGGGCCCAAAAGCAGGAAATGCCGAGGGTTCACGCAGTCATATCCTTGGCCCGTGTTGGGCTTAAGCGTTTTTAATACTTGCTGCAATTCGGCCACCGAAGGTTTGGGAGGCACTTCTTCGCACGACAGATCAGGCCACACCGACGCAGGGTGCACCTCAGAAACGCACCACCAAGCTTCCCAATCCTTCTGCAGCTGCTCTATCTGCTCGGCCGCCCCCGTGGGAACGTAGTCTACAGTGGCTTCATCAGGGGCCCAGCCATCGCGGACCTTCGTGAAACTGGAAAGCGCTGAGGGAGGCCCCTTGCACGTCAGTGTGTTTCTCCGCCCAAGCCTCCCAGCATGTATCGTTGGCTCGCTGACTAGCCTGGACAGCCTGGTCAGCTTGCCGTTGTGCAAGGGCCTTGAGCAAATAGTATTGCGTGGCGGCTAGAGCGCCAGCTTGCAGCGCGTTACACAGACCGACTGCCAGTGGGCAGCGTCGCGGGACAGCCTCAGATCGGCGTAGCTTCAGAAGCCGCCGCTGCCGTGCATGCGCCGCCCAGCCCCCCGTGGTCACCTCCATGTCCATCAGCGCCTGACTGAGGCCCGTCTACCAGATCGCCTCAGGGCTGAGGACGGGGTAGGGCACTGAACACGGCCGCGGCGGCTGCGTGAACATCTGCTGCATGTCGCGCGCGTCCTGGGGGCCGATGTCGAAAATGATGACTCACCTCTGCTCTGCAAGCCCGATGAACTGCTGCCGCATGTCGTTCGCGCTCTTGCCCTCGACGTTCTCGATCACGCTCTGCCAATGTGCCTCCTCATACTGACGCTCGCAGCCAACCGGCATGTCTTTGTGAAATGCACGCGGGGTGACAACCAGCCTGGCCAGAGGTGCCCGCTCGGGAACGTTCAAAGTCATCTGGGCGGGGCGGGGCGGGCTGATGGCAACGTCATCTAGGACTTTGACCTGCGCCCGCGGCGCCAGGAACTTGCTGACCACGAAGAAGTCGATGATCCTCTCCGAGGGCCTGACCGTGCCGCGCGCTGGCGCCATTGTCTCACCGCCGATACCGTCAACCCACCCCGATTCCTGGAGCGCCTGCGGGGTGACCTGCCAATCCGCGCTCAAAACGAACGGGGGCCCAGTACGCTTGATATACTTGCCCGTCGCGCACAGGATGCCCCAGTTGCGTTCGCTTAGGCCCTCGCTGTCGTGGAAATAGAGGGTGCCGACGAGCATGCCTCCTTTTGCCCCGTGCGCCAGGCGCAGAAGGCTGGCGCGAGCATCGCAAACGATTCTCGGCACTCCATGTACATCACGAGGCCTCCACTGAACCCCGCTACGGTGATGTCGGCGACGACGCGCCTCACAGGCTGCACCGAGGGCGCAACTGCTGCCTTCCAACCACACATGCGCATCTGCTTTTCGTAACTGTCCTGCTGAAACTTGGCGATCTTCACCTCCTGCGCAAACACGACGTCGCTGCCCTGCCAGGCCTCGGGCTCGCGCAGGATCTCGAGCCCAGGCTTGCTGGTGACGTTGGCAGTAAGGAACGTGAGCTTCCTGCTGCTGCCGCTAGCCCAAGGTAAGGGGCGCCCAGACTGGGGCCTCTCCTCGGGGTTTCTTGATGGCTCGGATGGCCTCGCCAACCAGGACCATCGCTCGGTGCTTGGCTCCTCGGGCCTGGTCCGAGTCGTCGCCCATGTCGTCGTCGTCGTCGCAGGCTGCGGCCATGGCCGCGAGCGGCCGCTCCTGGTGGCGCTCTGCCCGGCGCACTGCGCCCGCGTCGGGTGGGCCAGGCAGGCCTCCAGAGCTGGCAGCAAGCCCGCCAGCAGGAGGAGCGCCAGCGGCCGCCTGGGCGGAGGCGGCAGCCGCGGCGGCGGGGGCCCCGCCCGTGGCGGCGGCGGCGGCGCCAAGGGCGCTCGCGGCGTCGGCGGCGGACTGGGGCGCCGCGCCTGCGGGCGCCGCCTCAGCCCGCCGCGGCGGCGAGGCCCGCTGGGCCCACTGGGCCTCGGCCTGGGCCGCCGCCTGCTGCGCCTCAGCGAGGGCCGCCTCCAGCCGCGCGGCCGGCTCGGGCGCCCCGAGCTCCTGCGCGCGGGCCAGCAGCTGCGCGGCCGGCCCCTCATCGCTCGCCACTGGCTCGCTCGCCTGCAACGAACCGCCCACGGCTGCGATGGCCTTGGCGGCGCGGTCGGCCACCTCCTTGTGCTTTGCTTTGAGCCTCTCCAAGTCGTCCTCGCACTCCGAGAGGTACTCCGCCGCGCGCTGCAGCGCATGCACAGCCTTGTCGTGCTTGGACTGCTGATTGCTGATATGTTGCGTGAGCTGTTCCAGCTCCTTCTGTGACTCCTTGGACACGATCGTGGGGTCACCTGAGGCGATGCTGCGCAACCTGCGGATCCTGTCTCTGGCCGATTGGCCCAGGGTCGGCTCGAGGACGGCGAAGGTCCCAGCATCCATGCGCGTGTGCGCTGCGAGCTGCTCCTCGGTGCGGGCGGGGGCTCGCGCTGCTGCTTGAGCCAAGGCGCACGAACCGAAAACGGTGGGCCTTGCGCCCAGCTTCCTCCAGCTTGCCAAGGAGGGCTCGGCGAAGGGCATCCTACTTTCGCCTTGTTACAGCGCGCGCACCGCTGCCTCCACCCATAGCTGAACTTGAAGCCGCAACGCTTGTCTGAGCAACACCAGGTCGCCTGTCTCGCCGCCATACACGAGTGCCCTCACTGAGAGGAAACGAGGCGAGACGGGCGTTACGTTCCCAGACTGTGCCGTACGTGGTGCACAAAAACAGCGGGGGCCGCTTCCCCCCCTTGCCAAAATTGTCAAGCCTTGAGCAAATGCCTCCGGACTTGAACCAAAATGGCTACGGGCCCCCCTCCTCCTCCTCCTCCTCCTCCTCCTCCCTCCTCCTCCTCCTCCTCCTCCCTCCTCCTCCTCCTCCTCCTCCTCCTCCCCCCTCCCCCTCCCCCTCCCCCTCCCCCTCCCCCCCTCCTCCTCCTCCCTCCTCCTCCTCCTCCTCCTCCTTCCTCCTCCTCCTCCCCCGCCCCCCCCCCTCCTCCTCCTCCTCCTCCTCCCTCCCTCCTCCTCCTCTCCTCCTCGTCCTCCTCGTCCTCCTCGTCCTCCTCGTCCTCCTCCCCCTCCTCCTCCTCCTCCTCCTCCTCCTCCTCCTCCTCCTCCACCTCCTTGTCTGCCTCCGCCGCGCCCTCCTCCTCCGGCGCCACCGGGCTCGGCGCGCGGGGGCGCGGGCGGGGGGAGACGCCCCCCCCGGCCAGGGTGCTGCCGCAGGGCGGTCCTACCCCTGGATGACTTCGGGCCCCGCAGTGGCACGCCGCGGGCCCCGCGGGGCCGTCGGAGGAGCGGCTCGGGAGGCAGATCTGGTCGCGGGGACAACCTCGGGGTCCTGGGCCCGCTCCTCGGGGCCCCCTCCGCTTCCTGGCGAGAGGTGGCCCCTCGTGGCCTTCCCCGGAGATCCGACGTCGGAAGGGGTCGAGGATCCGCGGAACGCGTGTTGGCGCCAACGAGTGCTAGTCCACCGGGGCCCATCGGTACGACGCAGGCTAATATCGGTCGGCGCCCTTGCGCCAGATACAATTATACAAATATGCGTGCATTCGCTCAAAGGCTGATCAGGTAGCGTTGTACACCCACAAGTAGCGTTGCACTCGCTCAGAGGATGATGTAATCGCATAGGTTTGATAGCTAGTCGCAGGCGGCCCAAGTAACCCAGCGCGCATCTTGGACGCACTCTGCACTTCGGCTACTTGTAACTGCTGACGCTGCCGATATCTATCGGACTTATCATCAAACTTATATACGACTTATCTCCCTTATGGGATTAGCTACGTAGCCCCAAAAATGCTCAGCGGGGGCTGCCTCACCCCCATATTCCAGCCTCCCGTCGTCGTCGTCGTCGTCGTCCTCGTCGTCGCCCTCGTCGTCGTCGTCGTCGTCGTCCTCGTCGTCGTCGTCGTCCTCGTCGTCGTCGTCGTTTTCGTCGTCGGTTTCGGAGGCGCCGCTTCTGGTCGTCGGCGTCGTCGTCGTCGTCGTCGCTTCGTTTCAGCGGAAGCGCCGCTTCTGGTCGTCGGCGTTCGCTTCAGCGGAAGCGCCGCTGACCTGGTCGTCGTCGTCTGTTTCGTCGTTCGCATCCCCGTTTGACGTTTTCAAGGCTCGGGCTGGGGGGGGGAGGGAGGAGGAGGAGGAGGAGGGGGGTGGGGGCCAAGGAAGGAGGAGGAGGAGGGGGAGGAGGAGGTGGAGGGCACGCTCAACGAGGAGGAGGAGGAGGAGGAGGGCGACGAGGAGGTTGAGGCTGAGTGTGTCGCTCTGCTCGAGCACCTGCGCTTCGCGCTCGAGGTCCTAGAAATGGCCCGCGTGGTCGCGCGGCCTCACGGCGCAGCGAGCAACGCTGCAGCGATGCTCAGCGCAACGTCTGCAGGGCCCGCCCGCGTCCGTCGCCCCACGGGTTCTCCACGTCGAGCCAGCCCGCCTGGTCGCCCCACGCGTGCGACTGCGCCCAAGACTGAGCCCCCCACCTGTACTTCTTCCTCGGCACCATGCGGATCGACCAGCCCTTGTAGTCATGGCCGTGCCACCCGCCGCCGTTGTTGAACAGCGCCGTGGTCTTGAGCACAGCGTCCGTCAACTTGGGTCCGCCGATGTCCTTGCTGGTGCCGCTGAGGCAATTGAACTGCGCGACCATCATGTTGTTCGGCCCGTAGCTCACGTAGCCGTGCCAGTCGGTCACGTTCGAATGAGACATGTGCACGACGTAGTTGCGCTGATCGTCGATGTGCATCAGAGTCTCGCGATGCGGCGACGTGTCAGGCATCGACTCGTTGATGTAGTCGTACACCGTCATGGTGCGCTGCGTAAACGCTGGCACCGCCATGGCGACAGCTGGAGAGCCCACTGCACGACAATTCGCAAACAGAGAGCGGCGGCCCCGCTGCTTGAGCCCACACTTGGCTACGGACGTATCCCTATACATATGGGCACGTCCACCAACAGCTCAATGGTCAGAGGGGCGAGAGGAAGAGGGACGAGGGGAAGGGGGGGCGAGGAGAAAGAGGGATGAGAGGAGGAGCAGTTTTTTACAAAAAAAAACTGGCAAGGTCGTGCGCTCTTAAAAACCAGCACCACATAGGCGCCCCCATCGCGGCGCCACGCGTGGGCCGCGTGAGCATCGCGCATGCTAACTGCCATCAACTCCCGCGAAAGCGAAAACCATATGCTTGAGCGGGCGCGCCTGCCAGCGGGCAGCAATTTCCTGACGACAAGGCGCAGCGTCCCACGTTCACAGACGCAGGCCGGCACGACGCCAGCACCGCCCCCGACCAAAACCACGTCGTGAACGTGAAATTCGCGACCATCCGCCCAGGCGCCATGACCCAACTCCACATTTGGATAGCCTGGCAATTCCTTTCTAGACCCGCGAAGGCCCTCGCGCAGGGATTGCACACCATCGGTCAAATCAGTATGGTGCCTCGCCAGCATGTTCGAGAGGACAAAGTACTCGTGCCGCTCTGTGTTCCTGACGCTGTTCCCTGCGGACTGCTTGGCGCGAATATTTAAGCGCTCCACAACGAACATGTCGACTGCAAACTTGTCTTTCCAAATTTGATCTGGAATATGCCGCGTGGCGTGGTGTTTCGGAAGTAAATACCTCTTGCCGTATGCGGCTGCACGCCTATCCATGTGTGTACGAAGAGCGGCCCTGAGCTCATCGAGAATTGCTGCGAGCCCAGTCTGCGGGGCCCTCTTAGCCTCGAGGACGAGGTCCAAGACAGCACATGTTGCGCTGAAAGACTCGTTCCCCCTCTCAAGGCCAGGGATGCCGAGCAGCCTGCATTCGACAAAATGCCGCATGATAACATACAAGGATATGTAACCACCTGCCTTGCACCGAATCTTCGACTCCTCCTCGGAGGATGCGGAACATGCATGGTAGACTTGGCTGATCTTGACGCCCATTGATAAGGGGAATGTCCCGTCAGCCTTCACCAGCTCACCCCACATCTCGAACATAATTCCCAGCTTGCTCCCGCACGCCCTCACGTAAGCAGTGCACTCCCAAGAAAATGCGCCATGTTGTAGATAATGGTGCACCCAGTCAGTGCGGATGATGTCAGATATGTCGAAGATGCCGCACAAAGCCTCATCTGCTAGAAGGCCCAGTGGGCTTAAGCCGACGCCCTGGATGAGCTCCTTGAAATCCCCAACGCCCATGGCCCCAGCGTCACGTCTCGCTTTCGCCGCCAACACGACAGCCATAGTTGCAACCATGTCCTCGTGATTGCGCAACCGAAATTTCGAGAAATCGGAACAAGATATATCGTAGCACCCTGGAATGAGATGTGAATTCTTCTTCCAACAATTGCCGCAAAAAAAAACATGGCTTGTGGGAGCTTGCGCCCGTCCAGTCGAACGTCATCCTGTGGCCGTCGAGGTCTGTTAAAACACCTTTCACCGTTGCGAACAGCAGGCGCGTTTGGCCGAGCACATTCAACGCCGCGCCCGCGTCTCTGAAGGACAGGGGGCCAAGCAGGATCTCACGCAGAAGTATTGCGAACAATATGGGCCACTTGCCCTCGTCCTTGCCTATGATGTGATCCCGAATCACAGCGGAAGTCGTCCAGGTTGCCTCGTGGCTCAAAACTGATCCTCCGAGCTCAAAACAATTGAAAGAAACAACCATGGTTTTTCGTTTGTGTTTCGGCCTTTTTTTGTCGCCAACCGTGTACCCGTCTAAGCCGATGACCATGCTCCAAGGCCTGTCAATCGAGCGCGGGCGTCTCGAGAAAGCATTCGGGGAACACGTCTGGAACTCGCCCAAAGCAGCCGCCATCTCCTGGATAACGAGCGCGGGCTGGCAAACCTCCCATCGTCATGGTTCGCAAGTTGTCAAACGCAGATCGACGTCGAACCGCGCCCTCTCGAACAACTCGTGGTTTATATTGCGAAGCTTCTTATCGCCGGCAGGCTCGCAACCGAGTTTCGCCGCAATCCGCGCTAACCCATCCAGCGATATCCCGCCCGTGTGCAGCGCGGACTGCAGTCTCAAACGCTTCGGCGCTGCGCCGTGGGCCATGGAGCGGAAAATGCCGCTGCTACGGACGGGGGAGAGCGGGGAGGGGGGGCATGCCAATTTGGGGGGGCGGGCGGAGGATACGCCATAGGAGAGGGGGGGGGGGGGGGGCATGCCGATTGGGGGGGAGGGCAGAGGATACGCGCATCCATTTGATTTCGTCAACCCCACCAGCCCTCTGGGCGTAGGCGGCCTAGATCGCTTCCTCTCTCGACCCCCGCTCCTGGGGGGGCGGGCGGGGGGGGGGGGCGGGGGGGGAAGGGGGGGGGGGGGGGGGGGTAAGCGCCTCCCACATTGCCCACTCGCCCCTGGGGCATTGGCGAAGACGGGGGAGCGGCGGGGGCGGCGACGGGGATAGAGCGTCCAAGATGGCCCAACACTGCTCCAAGAGGGAATGGAAAATGGCATCCAAGATGGCTCAAGATAGCGCAATATCGCTCAAGGTGGCTCCCAAGATGGCCCAAGTGGGCCCAAGACCGCCCAAGGGCGGCTCCAAGTGGCCAGAGGGCTCTCCATGGAACCCCCCCCAATATATATATATATATATATATATATATATACATATATATATATACACGCATGTATGTATGTATGTGTATATATATATATGTATCGATATGTATATATATATATATATATATATATATACCCTGGCGAAGAACCCAACCGTATGCAGTTGTGGGTCCCGCGTGGTGGGTGCCGCCTTCGGTGGAGCTCCCTATGCTGCCGCGACCCGTGTGAGGAGCGTGCCGAAATGGGGCGGGGCCGCCATGCGAACCCTGCCACTGGGGACTTCGGTGGAGCTCCCTCTGAGGCCACGAACCGTGCGAGGGGTGTGCCGAAATGGCCCGAGGCCGCCATGTGAACCCTGCCACTGGGGCCGTCGGTGGAGCTCCCCACAGGGCCACGATCCTCGTGAGGGGTGTGCCGACATGGCCCGAGGCCGCCATGCGAACCCTGCCGCTGGGGCCTTCGGTGGAGCTCCCTATGGGGCCACGAAGCGTGTGAGGGGTGTGCCGAAATGGATGATGATGATGATGATGATGATGATGATGGCGATGGCGATGGTGGTGATGACGTCGACGATGACGACGATGATGATAAGAGAAGGATGGATGGGGGCAGCGGGAGGAGGAGGTGAACGCGGGCGCTGTCTTTTCAAAAAAAAGACCCAACACCACAGGATGGTTGGGAACAAAACCCAACAGCAAATCGGTATGGCGCGCGTTCTCGCCATGTCGCTTCCGACGGCCCTCCGAAGCATCAAGATGGCTCCAAGATTGCCTGGGTGGGGCTCAGAGCTCCAGCATGGCCCCAGGAGCGCCCGCCCACCGCCGCCCCACCCTCCCCATCGAGGGGCATCCGCAGCGAGGGCTTCAGCACAGTGCGCCACCGCCCCATCGCTCTCGCCCTCGGCCCCACCCCCCCCCCCCCCCCCCCCCCCCCCCCCAAACAACGATGTCCAGGAGACGGTGACATGCCGCCTGGAGCGGCTGCCATCGGCGGTGTTAGCGTCGCTAGCCGCACCCCAGCTGGTCACAGGCCAGTTGTAGCTCCTCCAACTTCTCCCCCCTTCTCCTCCTCCTCCTCCCCCTCATCCTCCTCATCCTATTCGCCAGCCCTGTCCCTCCTCCCTCATCAGCTCGCCTGGGCGTCGTTTCTGGACGGGCTGGCGGGGGCGCGCGAAGCGTCGGGAATGTTGGTGGAGGGGCGCGATGGCCGACGAGGAAGACTACGAGGGGGACTACGAGGAGGACGACGGGGGGATGGAGAGGGCGACGAGGAGGACGCGGGCCACTCGCTCCGTTTCCGACGAGGGAGAGGGCGAGGTCGGCGCGCCACCTGCCCTTGTTCTGACGGCAACCTCGGCCCCCGGTCGAAGAATTACTCCCCGACGGGGTCACGCAAGGCATGCTGATGCACAAAAAGCTCGAGCCGTCGGTCGTCGCGAGCAGAGGCCCCGAGGAAGTCGTACACCCCAACCTCCGATGGCCCTGCAGTCGTCGACGATCATCTCGCACGTGACCAGCAGGCTGACCTTCACGCAGCGCCGCAGCGGCCGTTCAGCTCCAACAAGGTCTGGGCCGTGCGAAGCTTGCGGTCCACGTCGGTCAGGAAGGCCTCGGAAGGCACGAGGCCCAGACCCTCAGAAGGCCCCGAGAGGGCGCACATGTGGCTCAGAGAGGTGGGGCGTCTTGGAGACCGCGTTGCGCTCTCTCAGGCCTCTATGGGCCATGATGAGATATCTTGGGCACTCCAGGGTAGCTACCCTGGCTTGAGCCGCCTCGCTCGCTCCCGCCCTGGCTTAAACCGCCCCCCAACGCACAAGTAGCACCTGTGCCAATGGTCTCCAGGGCCATGGAAACTAGCGCAGGGGCCGAGGGCCCTGGAGTCTAAGAGCCCTAAGAGCCCTAAAAGCCAGACGCGCCCTGGGCACCCCGAGACTCTCAAGAGCCTAAGTGCCATAAGAGACCTAAAAGAACCCTGAGAGCCGTAAGTGCACAAAGAGCCCTGGACGCCCAAAGAGTCCTTAGAGCCCCATGAGCTCTGCGAGCCCCAAGAGCCCTGAGGGCCCCGAATGATCATAAGGGGGCCCAATGGCCCGAATAGTCGCAAGGCCCTCAGAGCCCGAAATGCCCCAAGAGCAATCAACAAAGCTCTATGATACATTTGAATCGTCGGGGCCCTAAGAGCCCCAAGAAAAGCCGCGCGAGCCATAAGGGCCCTAAGAGCCCTGAGAGCCCCGCGCGCCCTCGGTGCCCTAAGGGCCATAAGAGCCCTGAGAGCTCTGATAACCCTGGGAGCCCTGAGAGCCTCGAGACTCCTGAGCGCCCAGAGGGCCCTAAGATCCCTGAGAGCCCTAAGGGCAAACGGAACTCTAAGAGCCCGAAGAGGCCTCAGGGGCCCTGTGATCCGTCGGAGCCCGATGAGCCCTAGGAGCCCTATGAGCCCTACGAGCCCTAAGGGCCTTAAGATCCCGAGGAGCCCTACGATGCCGAACGCGACCACGACCGCGACGACGGCGACGACGAGAGCTCATGAGGAAGAAGAGGAGGGCGGAGGAGGAGGAGGGGTGGGTGAGGATTGCCAAGTGCGTTATAGGCTCAAAGGGGCTTTCAATAGCCGCGGCGACCTTGGCCTCGGCGGTCGTGCTCACGTAGCGGATGGCGCCGCCGACGCCGTTCTGGACCTTTTCGGTGTCCTGCGACATGCACTGCAGCTTGGCCTGGAACGCGTCCATGTCATCCTTGATGTTCTGGCGGAACTCAGGGAACAAGCGATGGCCCACCACCCTGTTGACGGCCGTCAGCGTCTCCGTCACCCTTTTCTCGATGCTGTCGGCCAACTTGCCATTCGCCGCCACCGCCGTGCGGCTCTCGGCGGCGGCCTTCCTTTACTGCTTGGCCCTCTCCTTCTCCTCCAGCGCCTTCTTGCGCTCCTTCTCCTTCCTCGCCCGTTCCTTCTTCGCTGTCTTCTTTTTCTGCTTACTCGCCGTCTTCGCCTTTTTCTTTTTCTTGTTCTTCTTGTCGTCCGAGCTGCTGCTCGAGTTCGAGCTGGAGTCCGAGTCGTCGTCGTCCGAAGGCCCCTCATCAAGCTCCTCGTCGGCGTCAGCGACCGTCGTCTTCTTGATCTTCTTGGAGGGGTGCGAGGCCTCGGCGACGTGGGACCGCTCGGTGCCCCTGGCTCCACGATGGCCTCCAGACAGGATCGGGACGCGGTGCGTTGCACCCAAGACCCTGCACTGCCTCTTGTCCTTCTCCAGGCTGTTGGCCTCGATGCGCGCGGCATCGAAGCCGCGCGTGCCCCACGCGCCTAGGGGGGGGGGGGGGACTCCCCTCCCTCGGCGTAGTAGTCCTCGTGATTCTCGTAGCTCCGAAGGAGCTCCTTGACTTTGGCGACTACGTCTTCCCGCTGGAGACGTCGCGCACGTCCTTACAGAAGGCCTGCTGCGTCGCCTCGCCCAGGCGCTTGAAGTCGCTGCTCGGGAACTCGCCGGACTCGCGGCTAAGCTGCGTGATGTGGACATTGCAACGGTCGCACCTGTACTTCTGCTGCGACTTGCCCCTCAACCGAGCCCTGTCTGCAGTTACCTCTTCGTTGCACCGCCCGCATCGCAACCGAACGTCATGCGTGAACGTGGGGCGCGTGATCATCGTCGGCTCTGGGCGCATCTGGGCGGGCGGCGGCGGCGGCAACTCTGGGAAAGGCGCCTGAGGCGGGGGCTCCTCGGCGGCGGCGTCGCCATCAAACGGCGGCGCGTCCTCGGGCGCCTCGGGAGGGGCGCCCGCTGCGTCGGGCGGGTCGTCGGCGCCCCGCGGCGCCATCATGCTCAAGACGGAGACGACCGCCACCCTCGCCTTGGGCTTGGCCTTCGGCTTCGGCTTCGCAGTCGCCTTTGGCTTCGGCGTTGGCTTCGCCTTTGGCCCCGCCTTAGGCTTCGCCGCCGCCGTGGGCCTCGCCTCCGCGCTCGGCGGCGACGCTGGGCTCGGCGGTGGCACCGAGCCCGCCCCGCCCACCGCCCCAGCGGGCACAACCTGCGCCTCCTGGGGCGGCTGCGGCACACGCCGCAACTGCGGGCTGCTGGGCGGCGCCATGTCGGTGATGATGGTCTCGACCTCGTCGGCGTCGTAGGCGGCGTCGGGCGGGCTGCCTGTCAGCGCCGCCTCCGCCCCCCCCAGGGCCCGCTCCGTCGTTCGACATTGCGGGCAGGGGAAATCGTCGAACTGCATGTTGTGGACTTCGAAGTGCATGTCCACGCAGTAAGCGTGGCATTTGTGAAGGCAGCCGAGCGTCCGAACCTCCGTGCCGCCCAGCAACGCGTGCAGGCAGATCGCGCACGCGGTGTCGTCGACATCGCTAGCGGTGCCATCTCGGTCTCCGGTCGCGCCGCGCGCGGGCGCGAGCCGCTCCCGAGTAGGTGGCAACCCGCGAAGCGGAGGCGCCGCTCGAGCCAGCGGAAGACCGCTGGGGAGGACGGACATGATTCGGAGGAGGGGGAGAGGGGGGGGGGGAAGAGGATGCCAGAAGGACGTATCGGGCCGTTATCACAGTTATCAGGCGCGTTATCAAGGGCTGTGATAACAACCTGATAACCTCTGATAACCGTTATCAAGGATTTCTGAGAACGCGGGCACTTCGTGTTATCAGCGTTATCACGCGGCGTGATAGCATGTTATCATCGTTATCGCGCGCGTTAGCAACATCTGATACCCGTTATCACGGTGTTATCAGAGAACCTGGATAACCATGATGACGAGCGTGATAACACTGATAACAAGGCTGATAACGGAATGATAACATGCTCAAGCTGGCGATGTGGCAGGAAAGGGCACCCAAGTGTTCGCCCGCGGGCGACAGCCCCCCTCCCCACCCACCGCCTCTTCCTCTGGGCTTTCCTGGGGGCTCTTTGATTGGGCACGCATTATGTTGCGCCCCGAGCGCGGCTGGCTCTGCATGCATAGGCCCAGGCGCGATGCACACGGCCCCAGTGGCCCCGACGGTGCGGGGCTCGCGTGCATCCTAGACTCGGTGCTTGCTCCTCCTCCTCACCCTCCTCCTTGTCCCCCTCATCCTCCTCGCCCTCCCAGATCCTGTCCAGTGCAAAGGCAGGCTGGGCGCGCAGCTCAACGCGCCCGCGATCAGCTGCACTTGGCAGCCCACATCGCGGCTGCCGCACCGTAGGCCTTCTTCGCCACCTCGACCGATGCATCATGCGAGTAGCCGTCGTCAGCTGCCCGCGTCTTGGCCCTGGAGTACATCCTCGATGCGAACGTGTTCTTGTTGACGCTCCCGTCCGAGCTCGTCCACGCAACGATGTCGGAAATGAGCGCCTGGACCTTGGGCTTGGGCATGGGCGTCGTCGTCGCCGCGTCCTTGGGCTTGGCTTTCGGCTTCGCCGCCGTCTTCGCCTTTGGACGTCCTCTGGCCGTCGGCGACGAACGCTGGTCCTCCACCTCCGCCTGCTCACCGTCCTCGTTCTTCTGCTCGCGCTCGTCGGCCGCCTGGCATGCCGCTGGGCGCTTCTTCGCCTGCCTCGTATTCTTCTTATGCAGCATCATGTGCATGGCCTCCTCGACCTGTGTCTTGATGTCCATCCTCAAGGGCCGCGCGAGCTCGACGGCTGGCTCAGCGGCTGGCGGCGCGCTCGCCGCTGCCGACGCCGCGATCGGCTGCGACTGGGTCGGGGGCGCCGCTGCCGACGCCACGATCGGCTGCGACTGGGTCGGGGGCGCCGCTGCCGACGCCGCGATCTGCTGCGACCCCTCTGCTGACGATGTCACGTTGGGCGGACCAGCGCGCTGCGATCCCGCGGTCGGCGCCGCGGCCTGTGGAAGGCTCGCCAACGCATCGCTCGAGCCCGCGCGAGCCGCACCCGTCGTGGCGAGAGCAGGGTGTCTACCAGGCCGCCGAATCGCGCCGAACACCGTCAGGTTGTCCAAGAGATCGCCGCCCCCTGTCGGCGCCGCGCTCTGGCCTCCTCGCATGCTTCCCGCCACCGCGCCACAAGCCATCTGCATCATCTGCGTCATCTGCGTCATCTGCTGCATATGCTGTTGCATGTGCTGCTCCATCTGGTTCGGAGGCGCCCTGGTGGCCAGCTCCTGCGACGCCGCACCGCTGGCGAGGTCCGAGTAGGCGGGCGCGGCACCGCGGCGCCGATCGGATGCCTCCAAGTCTCGAAGGAGTCGCATGTCCAGGGGGCATGCGGCTGGGCCGCCCCCAGGCTTTGCCGAGAACGCGGCATGGAAGACCGTCGGGAACGACGCCAGGAGGTCCTGGGGCGTCTGCGGGGGCTCCAGCATATAGGCGCTGGGCCGCGGCGACTTCTCCGCCACGCGGTGGTACGCCGTCTTAAAGTTGCCGAAGTACGTCTTCTTGTCGTAGTAGGACATGGTCTCGACCCGATCGCGCATGGTGATGAGCATGAAGGCCGAGTTAGCAAGCTTCAGCGAATACTCGCCCGCACGCACGCCCCCCAGGCGAATGATGCGCTGCACCAGCATGGTCTGAACTGCGCTCGGTGGAACCCTTCCTCGAGCAGGCGGCCCCATCCTGCCGCTGCGACGTGGTTCATCAGGGCCAAGAAGTTCTGGCTTTTCGCGGGCTGCCGAGCGGGGCCCATCGGCCCATGCGCACTGGGCGCCAGGGCCTGCAAGACGTTCAGGTCGCGGTGGCCGTGCCAGTTCACCTGGGAGACGAGGGCCGCTGCACTCGCCTTCTGGTCGTCAGAGAGACCTGCTTGCTCCCTCGCAACCGGGTCTCCAAGGCGTTCGCCTGCACCTGCGATATGGGCTCGTGGCGAGGCGAGCCAGTCATGTCCTGCAGGAGAAGTCGCACGGCGCCAATGCGCGCCATCAGTGGCTGCGACATGGTCGCTGCTCTTGGGCCAGCGGAAGAGCCGCTGCAGCGGTGGTACCGCTAGGGGAGGGGGGCGATGAGGATGGGGTCGGGGGAGGGGGGGGGGGGGGAGAAGGTGCGGATGGGGAAGGAGGACGAGACGGATAGGGGGGCGGGGAGGAGGGGCCAACGACCAGAGAGAACCCATGATGCATCAGCGATGCTGCTATACACCCTTCCGTCACATGCCCCCTCCTCATAAGTCAATATGAGCATCCCCTGTCACACTTGGCGATGCGGCGATGCCGCCCCATGCGCGCAATATGTTATGTTTCGCCATAGCAGCGCACCACCATCGTCGTCATCGTCATCATCCTCATCACCATCCTCACCATCCTTCTCATCATCCACATCGCCACCACCCCAATCATCATGAGTATCATCCTTTCCCTCGTCCTCCTCCGCATGTCTTTGGCTCACGGGCGCTCGCTTTCTAATTTGCTGTACCGAATCTCACTCGATTGCATGGCCACGGAGCCTGAGCGGGCGACCATGGAGGAGCCCGCGCGATCGGCCGCTAGCAGTCGCAGAAGCCGATCGAGAAGCCGATCGAGAAGCCGACCGAGTGCGCTGTTCGACCCGACCGATGAGCCGATCGAAAAGCCTGCGCCCGAGAAGCGGACGAAAAAGCTGTAGCAGATGTTCGACTGCATCGGTGCAGTCGAACATCTGCTGCAGCTTTTGCGTGCACGAATCGGGCTTCGCACGACCTTCGAGAAACTAATGCGCCCGATCATGCCAGACCATCCGCCCGTCGGTTTGCGCCTGAAGAAGGTCAGCCTGATCAGACGATCTCGTATGTGACCATCGATGGTCACATACGAGATCGTCGAGGGCTGGGAGCGATCGGGCCGCTCTGATCTGTGCGATATCGGCCCGCAGCTCGGCCCTGCTAAACCCAACCACCGTGATCGGCCCGCAGTGCAAGCGCTGTTTGGGAGTCGGTGCAACCGTTGCCGTCGTCGTCGTCGAGTCGTCGTCGTCGTCGTCGTCGTCGTCGTCTGCCTGCCTCTTCTCCTACATCCCCCCTCGCCTCCTGCACGTTCCCCTCCTCCCTCCCCCTGACCTGGTAGCAGGGGAATTGGTGGCAGCAGAGCAAGGCGTTTTCGGGCGAATGGCTGAAGACATCCTCACAATCGGAATATTCGCACGTTCCGAATTGAACTCACAATCGCAATATTCGTAGTTTCGAATATGATGCCCTCGCATAATATAAACTCAGCTGAAACACAACATAGCGGGGGAGCCGCTGAAACACCACACGCGAGAGCGGGGAAGCCGCGAAGTTTGCGGTGGAGGGGGATGGGGGCCGACGATGACGACCACGACGACGACGACGACGGGGACAATGACAAGGACGAGGACGAGGACGCCGAGGACAACGACGACGACGACGACGGCAAGGACGACGAGGACGGGGATGCGAGGGCTATTTTTTTGTAGTTGATGCAGCCAGTGCCGAAGCAGCACCGAAGTCGAATTGAAGCTGCGAGTACCGCCTACTTCTGAGCCGCACTGGGCGGCTTCTTGAAAAGCCTCCTGCGCTCGGCTTCCCAGCCCTCGCGCCGAGCCTTGTGCAGACCCGAATGCCACTGCGCGTTGGCAGGCGTCGTCCCGCCCCTACCGCCCCAACGCGGCCCCTTTGGGTTGCCCGCCCTCTCGCGATGCCAGCCGCTGCCCTGTCGGCGATGCCCTGTGTGCGATGCGGAGGACGAGGGCGCGGCCGAAGGTCTTGCTGGTACGCGGAACAACCGTGCTGAGGACGAGGGCGCGGCCAAAGGTCCTGCTGGTGCGCGGGGCTGGCCGTCGGAGATGCCGTCGGGCTTACTGTCGGAGTTGCCGTCGGGGGTGCCGTCGTACTTGTTGTCGTCGGAGGCGCCGTCGGGCTTGTTGGCGGCCGCTGGCAGCTGCTCCATGCGCGCATCGATGTCGGCGAAGATCCAGCAATAGTGGGCGCGGGCCTGCTCGGACGGCTCGAACCCGCACTCTGATGCCATGAAAGCGAAGTGGCCGAAGTCGCCCCAGACGGTGCGCGGGTCGAGACGCAGCCTCATGCAGTGATCGAGGACGGCTGGGCAGCACTCAGCTTCGAACGGGAAGGTCGCCAACGTTGCATCGGCCCACGTGCCGTTGTAGTTGTATATGTCGGCAGCGTACGTGGCGTCCATCATCGCGCGGATCGCGCGTCGCAGGATGCCGCTCGCGCCCTCGCGCAGCAAAGGGCGCCGTTCGATCCATGGCCAAAGCGGCATCGGGGGGGGGGCGCGGAGGAGGCTCGGGCCCCGAGCAGGCCTCCCCAGGGCCTCGGTGTCACCCCCCCCCAATGGGCGCTCGACGGGGCCGCGCCCGACGCCAAACACTCTGGGGCGTCACGGGCGACAAGCCTCGATTGGGGCTCATGGGGGGGCGACGGGGGGGGGGCCACGAACCCAGCAGGATTGGCCCCGAGCGGTTCCCTAGATGGCCCCTGATGGTTCAAGACGGCCCTCAAGATGGCCTGGTGCATCGTGAGAAAGGCATCCTTCAACCGCGCGTGGTTGAAGGATGCCCTTCTCACGATGCACGCGCTGGCGCTTCCACTCGTGACACCCGGGGCAGGATCTGGAAGAAGGTCACTTTCACCGTGGCCCTTGCTATTGTTGAAGATTGGGTTCCGCCCTCGCCGTCGTCCATGGGCGCGGGGCCGCATGGTGGGTACCGCGTGGTGGGTGCCGCTTTCGGTGGAGCTCCCTACGATGCTATGAGCCGTGTGAGGGGTGTGCCGAAATGGCCCGAGGCCGCCATGCGAACCCTGCCACTGGGGCCTTCGGTGGAGCTCCCTATGGGGCCACGGTCCTCGTGAGGGTTGTGCCGAAATGGCCCGAGGCCGCCATGCGAACCCTGCCACTGAGGCCTTCGGTGGGGCTCCCTATGGGGCCACGGTCCTCGTGAGGGGTGTGCCGAAATGGCCCGAGGCCGCCATGCGAAACCTGCCACTGGCGCCTTCGGTGGAGCTCCCCACAGGGCCACGATCCTCGTGAGTGGTGTGCCGAAATGGCCCGAGGCCGCCATGCGAACCCTGCCACTGGCGCCTTCGGTGGAGCTCCCCACAAGGCCACGATCCGCGTGTGGTGTGCCGAAATGGCCCGAGGCCGCCATGCGAACCCTGCCGCTGGGGCCTTCGGTGGAGCTCCCCACAGGGCCACGATCCTCGTGGCGGGTGTGCCGAAATGGCCCGAGGCCGCCATGCGAACCCTGCCGCTGGGGCCTTCGGTGGAGCTCCCTATGGGGCCACGATCCTCGTGGGGGGTGTGCCGAAATGGCCCGAGGCCGCCATGCGAACCCTGCTACTGGGGCCTTCGGCGGAGCTCCCTCTGGGGACACGATCCTCGTGAGGGGTGTGCCATGGCCCGAGGCCGCCATGCGAACCCTGCCACTGGCGCCTTCGGTGGGGCTCCCTATGGGGCCACGATCCCCGAGGCCGCCATGCGAACCCTGCCACTGGCGCCTTCGGTGGAGCTCCCTATGGGGCCACGATCCCCGTGAGGGGTGTGCCGAAATGGCCCGAGGCCGCCATGCGAACCCTGCCACTGGCGCCTTCGGTGGAGCTCCCTATGGGGCCACGATCCTCGTGAGGGGTGTGCCGAAATGGCCCGAGGCCGCCATGCGAACCCTGCCACTGGCGCCTTCGGTGGAGCTCCCTATGGGGCCACGATCCTCGTGAGGGGTGTGCCGAAATGGCCCGAGGCCGCCATGCGAACCCTGCCACTGGGGGCCTTCGGTGGAGCTCCCTATGGGGCCACGATCCTCGTGAGGGGTGTGCCGACATGGCCCGAGGCCGCCATGCGAACCCTGCCACTGGCGCCTTCGGTGGAGCTCCCCACAGGGCCACGATCCTCGTGAGGGTTGCGCCGAAATGGCCCGAGGCCGCCATGCGAACCCTGCCGCTGGGGCCTTCGGTGGAGCTCCCTATGGGGCCACGGTCCTCGTGGGGGGTGCGCCGAAACGGCCCGAGGCCGCCATGCGAACCCTGCCACTGGCGCCTTCGGTGGGGCTTCCTCTGGGGCCACGAAGCGTGTGAGGGGTGTGCCGAAATGGGTGATGATGATGAGGGCGATGATGATGGTGGTGGTGACGTCGATGATGACGATGCTGATGATGGCGATGATGACGATGCTGATGATAAGATGAGGATGGAGGGGGCGGCGGGAGGAGGAGGCGAACGCGGGGCGCTGTCTCGTCAAAACGAGGGCCCAACACCAGAGGATGGTTGGGGAAAAAATGCCGTTCCTCCTTTCTACACCCGCATCGACATCATCACAATCACATACATCCGCCTTTTTGGCATCGCCATTTTGGTTTCGCCACAGCGGCTCACCCGCTGAAGCGGTGCGCGTATCCGCTCTGGCCCCGCATAAGTGATATGAGTGCATACCTTTGCCAGTGGCCCAAAGCTGCGGTCTGATGTCAAGCCCGCGTCCGCGCGCCCCGCGCACTCCCCCGCTCCTGCCGAGAGCCGTGACAGAGGCCGAGGCCGCGCGCGCCGAAGCCGAGACGAGGCGCGCCCCGCGTGCTCCCCCGCTCCTGCCGAGAGCCATGACAGGGGCCGAGGCCGCGCGCGCCGAAGCCGAGACGAGGCCCGCCCCGTATACTCCCCCGCGCCCGCCGCCCCCGAGCCCGCCGAGAGCCATGACAGAGGCCGAGGCCGCGCGCGCCGAAGCCGAGACGAGGCCCGAGCGCGGCGGCAACGACGACTACCTGATCGAGATTTTCCAGCCGCCTGAGAAGCGGGTTAAGAAGGTGACCCAGGCGTGGAAGTGTATCGAGGACGTCACGAACCCGTGGTTGAAGGCCGCCTTTCTCACCATGTATGGTTCAGGAGGGGTCCCCTCTCCAGATCTTGGCCAATGCGACCACAGGTTGCCGACGAGGGCCACGTTCAGAGTGACCCTCGAAGTGGAGACGGAGTGGGTCGACCCCCGCGCGTACGTGAACTGATCGCTGGCCTCCGACGCCGTCTAGCTCGGCGCGGCAGCAACAAAAACATCGTCATTCCTCCTTCCTACACTCACACCGCCATCATCACAATCATATCCATCCGCCTTTTTGGCATCGTCATTTTTGTTTCGCCACAGCGGCTCACCTGCTGAAGAGGTGCGCGTATCCGCTCTGACCGGCTCACAATCGTCATCATCGCCATTGGGCCCAACCCCCAGCTTTGAATGCGACTCGATCCGAGGTGGCCGCGCGCCCCTCCCTCCTCGCGTGGCCGCTGTGGCCGCGCGCCGCCATGCAGCCTCCCCAGCCTGCAGGCGGCGCCCCGCCCATGGCACGGCCGCCTGCGGGCGCCAGAGCCCCGCGGCAGCCTCAGCACCCGCCGCCCGCGGCTCTGACGGCCGCGACGGCGAAGGCGGTGCCACAGATCGCGGGGCCGCCGCTGACCATGCACCCGCCGCCCGCTCGGGTGGCCACCCCTCGGTGCTTCACCGAGCTCGCGACCGTGGTGAAGGCGCCCGTGAATGCCGTCGAGGCCCTCGAGGGCCTCGGTGGATCCTCGAGGTGAAGGCACCACGAGGATCCTCGTGTTGAAGGCACCCCCCGCGGTGAAGGCGCCCGTGCAGGGCACCGAGCCCCCCCTTGTGAAAGCGCGCCCGCGCCCAGTTCGCCCCGCCGTGGAGGCCGTGCCCGCGGCGGACGCCGCTTCCGCGGCGGACGCCGCTTCGGCGGCGGATGCCGCTCCCGCGGCGGACGCCGCTCCCGCGGCGGACGCCGCTCCCGCAGCGGCCCCCGCTCCCAAGGCGGAACCCGCTCCCGCGGCGGCCCCCGCTGCCAAGGCGGCGCCGCTCTCGGACGCCGATCTCGCGACCTAGAGCGCTGGGCGCGCGGTGAAGGCAGCCGAAGCGGCAATAATGGCGCGCGAGGAGTGCCACATGTGGGCGGCGCCGACGGTCGGCGCGGCCATGATGAGTTCGAGGCCGCCGCCCGCTCGGCGGAGGCGGCCTTGGCGTCGGCCTACAGCCTGGCCCACGAGGCCAGGCGCGAGGCGACCGTCGCGAACGAGCGCGCGGCCGCCGCGGTGCTGGGCAGCGGCCGCGCGCTGCTGCGCCGCCGCAGCCGCACCCACAGCCCGTCGACGTCGCCCGCAGCCCGTCGACGTAGCCCGTCGGCGTCGCCCGTCGACATCACCATCACCAATACCATCATCATCATCATCACCATCACCATCACCATCACCGTCATCATCATCATCATCATCATCATCATCATCATCATCATCAGCATCATCATCATCATCATCATCATCACCACCATCATCATCATCATCATCATCATCATCACCATCATCATCATCATCATCATCATCATCATCATCATGATCATCCTCATCCGTCTCATCATCATCACCATCATCATCATCATCATCAGCATCATCATCACTCTCACTCTCTTGATCCTCCCACTCCGCCTCCTATTCCTCCTCCCTCCTCCATTGCACAACCCATTCAAGGACGAGCCCCAAGGCTGCTGTGAGGGGCCGCGGCGGGTAGGGGCTGCAGGGGGGCTCGGG